>BPTQ01000007.1:343461349-343573849 GCA_019973895.1 Chrysanthemum seticuspe | reverse complement strand
AACAAAAACCAAGAAAACCGAATCAAAAAAACCGCCCAAAACAAAAAACCGATGATTCGGCTTTTACTTTTCAAAAACCGAAAATTTCGGTTCGGTTTCAGTTTCGTCCAAAAACCGAATCATAAAAACCAAACCAAACCGATTTTATTATATAATAGTATTTAACTAATAATATAAATAAACAAGTAAACAACGCTAATTTATAAATTCATATTAATTTTGTAGGTAAATTTATAATATATTTATCTTAACGTTTATATGCTTGTTTTTCGTGTACGTGTTTTTACTTCACAATATATCAATAATTTCATAATGATAATATGTGTGAGTTCACTTGCATGTATATGTCTCATCTTTACGTGTTTAACTGTAGGATTATGAGATAAACATTATTAGGCTTAGATTAAAAAAAAAAAAAAAAAAAAAAAAAAAAAGGTAAAGAAAATTAATCAATTTTGTATGAAAATTAAGGTTTATTGATGTAAATTGACTACACCCAAATAAAAACGGTTAAAACCGGAAAAACCGAAAAACCAAACTAAAACCGATAATAAACCGGGAAAATCGAACCGCCAAAAACCGAATGGTTTCGGTTCTTTTATAAAAACCGAATATTTCGATTCGGTTTCGGTTTAAACCAAAAACCGACTTAAACTGAACAATGCACACCTCTACATTTACGTAATGTGTCAAAAAGTTATAGACTTATAAAATTGAAAATAATTTAGAAAAAACCACAAGTATATATCGCAATGCATGAGAGTTAAATAATATCAATATTCTCCAAGTTTTCTATTACCCTAAAAAAAATACATGTTGAAATTAGCTTTAAAATAACCAAACAAAGGACTATAAATATGAGCCACAATTTCGTTAAATAATATCAATATTCTCCAAGTTTTCATGTTTATCTTATTTGTATGATTAACAATAAAAAAATATTTCATTTGCACTATAAATATGAGCCACAATTTCGTTAAATGCATATACCAACCAAAGCTCTAAAAGTAGTATAGTAGTATTCACAATATGAAGTCACCGCTTTCTTTTATCGCTCTCTTTTCAATCATCTTGGTACATATATGCTTACCATTTCCAAATTCGTTTTTCTTATTATTCTTAATATTGACTTGTTTGTGTTTTATTCGAGCAGATAATTGTCGTTACCATAGATGCTAGACCGAATCCACAACTATATCAACATGACTTGTTGGTCCAAAAGGGTACTTCGGTGTCACCTCTCTCTAGTATGAAAAGCCATTGTCACACATTGGAGGAAGCAAGAACCCACGACAAGTCTTCCAACAATGAAGAATTTGAGCCAAGGCCAAATGTCTCTATCTACGACAATGGTGTTAATTTGAAAGGTACAAGGAAGTCCCAAGAAGAGTTAGAGCCAAGGCCAAACGTCTCTATTTACGACGATGGTGTTAATTTGAAAGGTACGAGGACGTCCGAAGAAGAGTTCGAGCCAAGGCCAAACGTCTCTATTTACGACAATGGTGTTAATTTGAAAGGTACAAGGACATCTGAAGAAGAGTTCGAGCCAAGGCCAAACGTCTCCATTTACGACAATGGTGTGAATTTGAAAGGTATGAGGACGTCTGAAGAAGAGTTTGAGCCAAGGCCAAACGTCTCTATTTACGTCGATGGTGTTAATTTGAAAGGTACAAAGACGTCCGAAGAAGAGTTCGAGCCAAGGCCAAACGTCTCTCTTTACGTCGATGGTGTTAATTTGAAAGGTACAAGGACGTCCGAAGAAGAGTTCGAGCCAAGGCCAAACGTCTCTGTTTACAACAATGGTGTTAGTTTGAAAGGTACAAAGACGTCCGAAAAAGAGTTCGAGCCAAGGCCAAACGTCTCTATTTACGACAATGGTGTTAATTTGAAAGGTACAAGGACGTCTGAAGAAGAGTTCGAGCCAAGGCCAAACGTCTCTATTTACGTCGATGGTGTTAATTTGAAAGGTACAAGAACGTCCGAAGAAGAGTTCGAGCCAAGGCCAAACGTCTCTATTTACAACAATGGTGTTAGTTTGAAAGGTACAAGGACGTCCGAAGAAGAGTTCGAGCCAAGGCCAAACGTCTCTATTTACGACAATAGTGTTAATTTGAAAGGTACAAGGACATCTGAAGAAGAGTTCGAGCCAAGGCCAAACGTCTCTATTTACGACAATGGTGTTAATTTGAAAGGTACAAGGACGTCTGAAGAAGAGTTCGAGCCAAGGCCAAACGTCTCTATTTACGTCGATGGTGTTAATTTGAAAGGTACAAGAACGTCCGAAGAAGAGTTCGAGCCAAGGCCAAACGTCTCTATTTACAACAATGGTGTTAGTTTGAAAGGTACAAGGACGTCCGAAGAAGAGTTCGAGCCAAGGCCAAACGTCTCTATTTACGACAATAGTGTTAATTTGAAAGGTACAAGGACATCTGAAGAAGAGTTCGAGCCAAGGCCAAACGTCTCTATTTACGACAATGGTGTTAATTTGAAAGGTACAAGGACGTCTGAAGAAGAGTTCGAGCCAAGGCCAAACGTCTCTATTTACGTCGATGGTGTTAATTTGAAAGGTACAAGAACGTCCGAAGAAGAGTTCGAGCCAAGGCCAAACGTCTCTATTTACAACAATGGTGTTAGTTTGAAAGGTACAAGGACGTCCGAAGAAGAGTTCGAGCCAAGGCCAAACGTCTCTATTTACGACAATAGTGTTAATTTGAAAGGTACAAGGACACCTGAAGAAGAGTTCGAGCCAAGGCCAAACGTCTCTATTTACGACAATGGTGTTAATTTGAAAGGTACAAGGACGTCTGAAGAAGAGTTCGAGCCAAGGCCAAACGTCTCTATTTACGTCGATGGTGTTAATTTGAAAGGTACAAGAACGTCCGAAGATGAGTTCGAGCCAAGGCCAAACATCTCTATTTACAACAATGGTGTTAGCTTGAAAGGTACAAGGACGTCCGAAGAAGAGTTCGAGCCAAGGCCAAACGTCTCTATTTACGACAATAGTGTTAATTTGAAAGGTACAAGGACATCTGAAGAAGAGTTCGAGCCAAGGCCAAACGTCTCTATTTACGACAACGGTGTTAATTTGAAAGGTACAAGGACGACTGAAGGAGAGTTCGAGCCAAGGCCAAACGTTTCTATTTATGATAATGGTGCAAATTTAAAAAGCAAAAAGGCTTCTAACGAAGAGTTTGAGCCACGACCAAACACTTCGGTTTATGATAATTGATCGAGTTATAAAGATGGGAGAACGCCATATGCTTCAGTTTACTATTATAAATAGCTTTACAAAATAAGACCTCAATGCGTAATGAGGTTAGATCAGTACCAATTGTTGTAAAATATGATGTTTAAGGTTTTCTTTTATTTGAATATATTTGCATTGTGATATTTGAGATGGGGTCGATTTCTAGGGATTTTATTTGAGCTCGATTGGGTCTAAAACCAAATACTGAGCTTAGTTATTGTTTAAATTATGGATAGGATCCTTTCATGTTTATTAGAACATGAAAAGTAATGTTATACTTTTGTGGTTGTACTTTTAAATTAAAATAAAATAAATGTGTTGCAATAATGACTATGTATCATTACATAAAGCATACATTACCTCTCATGTTTATGAAATGAACATGAGAGAATCCCTATCCTTAAATTATTGGGGTCGAATGTGGTTCAACCAATCAATTATCTAAACAAATACTTGGCTTTCTAATAATGTATATGTACCCAAATCGGTGTAAACTTTATCTTTCCATGCTCAAGTATCAAAGATATATTCATATATATACTTGATGACTTTTATAATGTAACTTTATTATAGCCATTTTAACTTAGTTAATTGGTTTCTACTCACTTTTTTAAGTTCATATCTTCTATAGCTATATTGATTAAAGTTAAGTAATTTATAATTTGGTTTAGTATATGTGTTAGGATGAAGATGTTTACCCGTACTTTGCGGCGGGGTTCTAACTATATATCGTTTGACTTCGACATATGTTTGCATTTGAGTGTGTTTGAGTTTATGTATTTGTTTTGTTGATAAGGTAAAAATGTTGGCTCATATCCTACGCAATAATCGTTCATATCTATGCGTTACTTATAGTCGAATACAAAATCTCATCTGGTAACATGCTAAAAGTTTAGTCATTTAATTGGACTATTCAAAGTTAAGGTTAAAGTATGTTCACTCGTAAAACTAATTAACTTTGGGTAAAATTATTTTTCTCCAGTCTTATCAAATATGCAAATTTAAAACTTACTAACATCTTAAACTAAGACTTTAAACATCCATCGTAACATTATAATTTCCATGCTAAATATCTCAAAACAATAACAATAAGATTAAAAATAATAATAATAAATAAATAAAATAATAATAAATAAATAAAAATTGTGTAGGTAAAAACATAAAGCTTTTGATTCGGTAAGTTGGCGCTTTTTAGATCATGTTATGGATAAGCTGGGGTTTAGTGCTAAATGGCGTCGTTGGATCAAGGCGGGTCTTATATCTTCTAGGGCTTCTATTCTTGTTAATGGAAGTCCCACCTCGGAATTTTCTTTGAAAAGAGGGTTAAGACAAGGTGATCCTTTATCGCCTTTCCTTTTTATTATTGTTATGGAAGGTCTCAACATCATTCTAAAGGACGGGTTGGCGGCTAATATGTTTCGCGGGGTTAAGGTTGGCCCTTCTAGTTTCCATTTATCTCACCTTTTCTACGCGGACGATGTTATTATTTTATCTGAATGGAACCATAATGATATGGATAATATCACTCGTATTCTGAATGTGTTCTACCTTGCTTCTGGTCTAAAAATTAACATTAGCAAGTCTAGTCTATATGGTGTGGGAGTTTCCTCAACCGAAGTTGCTCGTATGGCAGCAGGTACTGGTTGTTCTTCGGGTTCTCTCCCATTTTCTTACCTTGGATTACCTATAGGGTTGAATATGGGTCGTATTGAGAGTTGGAGTATCTTGATTGATCGCTTTAAAGCTAGATTGTCGGGGTGGAAAGCTAACTTGCTTTCATCAGGTGATCGCCTCACCCTTATTAAATCGGTTCTAGGAAGCCTTGGTATATACTACATGTCTATTTTTAAAGCCCCTGAAGCCGTTATTAAGCAGTTAGAAAGTCTTCGTGCTTCATTTTTTTGGGGTGCAACCGATGAAAAAAAGAAGCTTTCTTGGATTAGATGGTCTAACATCTTAGCTTCTCATGATAAAGGAGGTTTAGGCGTGGGTAGTCTCAAGGCTTTCAATATTTCTCTTCTTTTAAAATGGAGATGGCGTCTTTTAAAGTTTCCTTCTGCTCTTTGGGTGAAGGTTATCAAATCTATCCATGGTGATGAAGCGGGAATTGAGCTAAATGGGTGCCAATCAAATGGTATTTGGTCGCGTATTGTTGGTTCTATTTTCCATCTTCATTCAAGTGGAATTGTTCCCTTGAGTTCTATTCATTTCGAAGTTGGAGATGGCTCTTTAATTCGTTTTTGGAAAGACCCTTGGTTTGGAGACGCGCCTCTTTGTTCTCGCTTCAGCCGTTTATTTCGATTGGAAAAGGACCAGAATTGCCTTATAAAAGATCGCTTCGTTAATGGTTCATGGTCGTGGGATTGGTGTAGGTCGGTTAATGGAGGTAGAACGCACTCTGATCTTAATGCTCTTCTTTCAGATATGAGCGCTTTGTCTCTGTCTGATGGTGGTGATAGGGTCGTCTCGTCCTTTTCCTCAGATGGGATCTATTCTGTCAGTGATGTTAGAAAGCATATTGATGACTGTTGGCTTCCTAATTCTCTCCCATGCACTAGGTGGTTCAAAGTTATTCCTCGGAAGGTCAACATTTTTATGTGGCGTCTTTTCCTGGATAGGCTGCCTCATCGCCTTAACCTTTCATCTCGGGGCTTGGATATCGATTCCATTATGTGCCCGTTGTGTAACAATCATGTGGAATCGAATGCCCATGTATTCTTCTCGTGTGATATTGCTTCAACCGTTTGGAATCTTGTGCGGGGTTGGTGTGATGCTAAATTCCCAACTTTTCTCTCATGTGAAGATTGGGACAATTGGTTTCTCCATTGGCGTGCTTCAAAGGATGCGAAAGTTCTAGCTTATGTTATTTTTGCATCTACTTGTTGGGTGCTTTGGCGTTTTAGGAACAATGTCGCTTTTCATTCTCAAGTCATGAGGAGATGCGACATCTTTGATAACATTCGTTTTTTTTCTTTTTCATGGTTAAAGTCTAGAGGTAAAATGGCTATTAGTTGGACTGATTGGCTAAAATCGCCTATGTAATTCTAGCGTCTTGCTAGTGTTTCTTTTTTAATATATTCCGCCGTTCAAAAAAAAAAAAAAAAAAAAAAAAAAAGTAGCTTGTTGAAACTGAGGAGCTGATTTTGTATCTTCTTAGATCTAGAATTAAAATATAAAAAAATATATATATATTGAACTAATGGAAGATTTTGATGAGGTGTTGCTTTGTCTAATACTACCTCCGTCCCATATTAATTGTCTTGTTTTGACTTTTTAAGTCTTTCTTTCTCAACTTTGACCTTAAATATTTTTATTTGTGTTATATTATATTTAATAAAAATTATACCAATAAAAAATACATTTAAAACTCAATCTATTAATATATTTTGCACTAAGTATTATGTAATACAATGAAAAATATTTTTAAGATCAAATACGAAAATGAAAGACCTAGAAAAATCAAAGTGGACAGTTAATATGAGACGGAGGGAGTACTTATCTACATTATAGTTTGTATTACTTAATGCTTAATTACTGTTCATCAACAGTAAATAACAATTTGTAAATTGTCATATACGAGGTTTTATGCCCTGTGCTTTGCGGCGGGATGTTTGAATACAAAATTATTGATTTTTGTTGCGCTTTGTCGTGGAGCGTAAGGAACTAACTTTTTAACAGATCGATAACCCCAAGGACTATTTTTGTAAATTGTTTTTTATTTTATTTTTTATAGAAATTGCCCTTATGTTAGCATATTGTTGCAAAGTTAGTGATCAAGGTCTGACTTTGCAACAGGCGTGTAACATGAAGGACCAATTACGTAAAATCGGTGTTGGAGTTTGTTTTTAAAATATTAAAGATAATGGTCGTTACTAAACGACCATTAGTTGTTATGAACAACCGTTAGTACTGTTCACTTCGCCCTGTTGATGTGTCTTTAGCAAAAACAGTCCTTCCAAATGTACTTTAGAGATGATACAATTTGCCCGTGTGCTAATTGGTTACAAATTATATGTTTTCGGTTCACCCCTATTAACAAACGTGTTACGATTATCACTTCAATTCTTGGGATTCACGAAAATTAACTCAGATTTTTAATCCAACAACCCCAAAAAGTTTCAACCCAACACCAATTGTAGTCCAAATTATAATTCCAAAAATTCATATAACCATTTAAACCGCAAAACAAATTTGTAATACATAAAATTCGACCTGACAACTAACTTTTATACAAAATTTCGACCCTGTGCATTAAATTTAGCCCAATAAGAGCAACTTATGAATTTGGCCCATAATAACTAACCTAAGGCTAATGATATTTGTTAAATATATTTCATCTTTTAACATTACTTCTTCATCTATTTGCTGCTGTGAGCCTGTGATCATGAAAGATATGAGAACTGAGAAGCGGCGAAGATAATGATAAATTCCAGATGTAAACCTATCTTTAACTTCATATACTCTATAACTAATATAAGCCCAATAACAAAAATGCCCAAGTGGTTTCTAAGAGCCCGTTTGGTAATCTTTTATATACTGTACTAAAAGAAGATTTAAGATCATTTGAGGACAAAAGATTATTTACATACCAAGGGATTAATCTCCACCCTCCATTTTTATTTGATCTAATGGATGATATAACAATTTAAAAAACCCACTTTCATCATTTTTTTTTCAAATATTAATATCTTTCAAACCGTTAATCGTTAAGCGAAAAAAAATATATCATTGCGACGAGCATTTAATTATCTTTCTATAGATAGTCACTTTGATATACTTTCGAAAAAAATATTTTTTTTCGTATTTTTCACGTTTTTTTTTTTTAAGTTTTTTCGTTTTTTTACGTTACTGAATTTTGCATTAAAAAATCATATATGATAAAACACTAATTTGAATATCACATGTGATATTAGTGTAATAATGTAATATCATATATGATATATAATATCACATGTGATATTAGTGTAATATCACATATGATATTACATATCATATATGATTTAACACTAATATTACATGTGATATTCAATTTAGTGTTTTATCATATATGATTTTCTTCATGCAAATTTCAGTAACGTAAAAAACGAAAAAAATAACGAAAAAACGTGAAAAAAACGATTTTTTTTTCTTTTTTCGAAAGTATATCAAAGTGCCCGTCTATAGAAAGATAATTAAATGCTCGTCGCGATAGTATAAATATTTTCACTTAACAATTAACGGTTTAAGAGATATTTAAATTATAAAAAATAGGTGAAATAATAAAATGCTTTTAATCTCAGCCATTAATTTCTTTTTAGATGGATGGTGGAGATGAGTCCCTTAGTATGTGAGAAAAGTTTGGTATTTAAATAACTCTACTCCTAAAAGAATAACATCATTTTTTTAAGTGATTTTATCAATTTATTCTTATTGAAAAACAATTGGGCCAATAAGGGAGACCGATTTCGCCACATAAGCAAAATCGTGTGATGTGATTGGTTAATAAAAGTTAAAATCAAATTTATTTTGATCAAACTTTAATAAATTTGGTAGAGAAATTTGGGTGATAAAAAAAGACATAAAATATAGGTGTCAAATTTGTAAAAACAAAAACTTAAAAAAGGAGGAGGTAATTAATAAAACTTTAGTGGTTGAATTTTTAAAAATTACATAGAGTTAAGTGTAATATTATAAGTCTCCAAGTTTTTTAATAACTTTAGATTATAAACAAATACCCCTTATACTTTATACCCTTTATACTTTATATCTTAAAAAATACATTGTATATGTTGTTTAAAATAACAACATGTAATTTGCATAAGATTATAAGTATCAATTTTTTTTACTATATATGTTAAAAAAGGACTCATTTATTTCATTTTTAAAAGTTTAACCTATGTGGAGGCGAGTTTACATTTTAAATACGGCTAAATTACCGAAAACGGGAATATAATTATCAATTTGTAAGCACGGGTTACTTTAATATAAAAATAAATATGCGCGATTGTACTTATAACAATCACTTATGTAATTCTTATTTATTTATATAATGATATCTAGAAAAATATTTTTATAAAACTTTAAAGAGTATATTTCAACTTTATCAACGCTCATTATGTGCTATTAAACTTTTTTTTAAAGAGGAAAAGGTGAATTAAATATAATACAAATGAGAATCCACATGTGCTATTAAACTTGTATTATGTGTACAACGTAATATCAGTAGTGAAATTTAAATAACAACATCAACATATTTGTCAGCTAAATAAAATTAAATTTTGATATACCTAACATAAATTTTTACAAATATTTTACCAAATTCTAATGGATATTAATGCATAATGAAAAACTCGTGCATAAGTATTAGTTGTACTTATATCACAATTTTCTTGGGCAAATTCTTATATGTGCATATACTGAACTAAAATGTTAAAATAAATTTGATTTATGTGTAAATTTTGTGCGTGCACAAAACTTATAACTATATAATTATATGCAATTACCTTTAAAGATACAATATTCAGTATGAATACAAAATTTTTTTTTTTTGTCAAAACCCATACATGCACGGGTATTATAACTAGTACAATAAAAGAGAATTATAATTCATTATAAAAAAACTAAATATAATTTGTATGTATAAAAAATGAAGGCTGTCTAAAAAAAAGGTTTAGTTATAACATGTTAAATTTGATTGATTCAGTAATATATATTGTTGACCTTTTTGGTAATTTTATAAGTTAAGTTATTCAATAATCTGATTTGCCAAACATTTTTAAAACTGATTATCTGATTATTGCAACATCAAACAGCATAATCAAATCCATAAACTAAGTTTCATAATCACGTTTTGTAACCGATGATTATCTGATTATCCGTTATCAAAATACATAATCCGTTTACAATAAGCAATCTCAAACACCCCCAATAAAATGAAAACTTTTCCTTGTTTTGAAAAATGAATAGATTTTTACTCCGGCCTCTTTATTCCATTAATGGCGATTCATATCATACAACGACCACTACATCCCACGAGTATTTTGACAGAGAGGTGTTTAGCCTTAAAGCAAAAAATCAAAGAGTGCTACAATTTAGACTATTAGTTTAAGTACGTTTTAGCGTTGTCCAGCGGGTTACAGGTTAAAGGACGCAATCGGCCTCAAAAAGTTGAAAAATAGACTCACTGCGACACAAATCTCAAGTTTGAAGCCCCTACAATGCTTTTTTTGGGCAAATTTAAGGATCAACGATGTATTTTTGTCTAAAATTTGTCACTACTTTGAGGTCATATATCTCACACATTACATGTCTAAAGTTTGGTCTTTTAGATATTCTTGCCAGCTTTTTGTATATGATTTAAGATCATTTGAGGACAAAATATTTTTTATATGTCAAAAGATCAATCTCCACCCTCCATTTTATTTGATCTAATGGATCAAATTAATCCTAACAATCTAAAAAATCCACTTTCATCATTTTTTTCAAATATTAATATCTTTAAACCGTTAATCGTTAAGCAAAAAAATTATATATCATTGCGACGAGCATTTAATTATCTTTTTATAGATAGGCACTTTGATATACTTTCGATAATTTTTTTTAATCGAATTTTCACCTTTTTTTTATAAGATTTTTTCGTTTTTTTTTTTTAAGTTACTAAAATTTGCATTAAAAAATCATATATGATTAAACACTAATTTGAATATCACATGTGATATTAGTGTAAAATCACATATGATATACATATCATATCACATGTGATATTACATATCATATATGATTTAACACTAATATCACATGTGATATTCAAATTAGTGTTTAATCATATATGATTTTTTCATGCAAATTTCAGTAACGTAAAAAAACGAAAAAACTTGAAAAAAAACGTTTTTTTTTTTTTTTTTTTTTTTTTTTTTTTTTTTTTTTTTTTTTTCAAAAGTATATCAAAGTGCCCGTCTATAAAAAGATAATTAAATGCTCGTCTCGACGGTGTAAATATTTTCGGTTAACGATTAACGGTTTAAGAGATATTTAAATTATAAAAATATGTAAAATAATAAAATGCTTTTAATTTCAGAAACCATTGATTTTTTTTAATGTATGATGGAGATAAGTCCCTTGGTATGTGAGAAAAGTTTGGTATGTAAAATAACTCTCCCTTTGTATATATCATACTTAGGAACGAATACTTTTTTTTTTTTTACATTTGATGTCAAAAGTTCAATATAGATCTCAAATTTAACATAGATCCAATGAACCAATAATAGCCATTCATTTAAAAAAAAAAACTTTCACCCTGTTTTTAAAAATTAAATATCTCGCAAACCGTTAATTGTTACGTGATAAAAATCATACCATCGCGACGAGAATTAAATTATCTTTATATAGATATGCACTACTATATATTTTTAACGATTTTTTTTCAAAATTTCGGCCCAGAAAAATCATATATGATTTGTGAAAATCATATATGATTCGATTTTTACAAATCATATATGATTTTTGAAAATCATATATGATTTGTAAAAAACATATATGATTTGTGAAAATCATATATGATTCGACTTTTAAAAATCATATATGATTTTACAAATCATATATGATTTTTCTGGGCGGAATTTTTGAAAAAAAAAATTGTCGAAAATATAGAAAAGTGCATATTAATAGAAAGATAATTTAATTCTCGTCGCGATGGTGTATTTTTTATAGTTTGAAGATTTACCGTTTGCAATATATGTTGTTTAAAAAAAATGGAAAATAGTTTTTTATTAACTTTGATTAAAAATGAATGGCTAAGATTGGTTTATTGGATCTATGGTAAATATGAGATCTATATTGATCTCAACTCTACATTTGATATGTTTCAAATTATTTGTCTAAACTATTTTCCGAGTTGCTTTAAATAATTGTCCAATATTGAAAATAGATAATTAATTTCCATTGGTTCATATTATCTTTACCTGAAATTATTGTTACAAAGTTTAAAAAAAGTAGAAATAAACTTATTAAGGATAATATTGTTGTTTTCGGAAAAAAAAAAAATAATAATAATAATAATGAGGAATTTTCATTTGCATACTCTTATTTTGGTGCTTACCAAGGGACAAATCCTCACCTTCTATTTGGATTGATCTAATGGTTGAGATTAATCTAAGATTTAATATGTTTAACCTTAATCTTCCAACTATATAAAGCCTTTATTTATTTTTCTTTTTACTATTCGTCATTTTTAACACACACTTTGTATGTGTTTTCCTGGTCTCATTTTTTCCCTCCAAAAATTAGTTATCCCCCGATCCACAATTACCATTCCGATCATCATCACCGTTCTGATCATCATCACCATCACCATTCCAATCACCATCACCGTTCCGATCATTATCTCATCATCAACTCCGGTAAGTAGCAGATTTTGATTTGAATGAACCGTTTGTTTCAGAAGCTTATTTGATTTATATTGTTGTGGTTGATAATGATGTTGAATCACTTGTTAATTATGTGGATCAAGTTGTGTAACAATCCTTCTTATCAAGTTGCACACCAAGTGTTTGATAAAATGTGTGAGTGAAAAATATTTGATGATCTTGTTATATGCTCCTGTAATTTTACTTATTAATTAAGTTGTTAGTTGAATTTATGTTTTTAACAGCACTGAAAAGCTATTTTTATGTCTGATTGCTGTTTTTGAATCTGCTCTCTATCGTACGTGTGGTATCACCAGTGATATCCGAAGTTAATGATATTATAATTTTGTTGTTTTATGTGCTTCTCAAGATACAACCATTGGATGCAGTAGAACCTCTCATGTCTTGGCAGATGCTTATAATGGTGGGCATGGTAGTTTGAATTATGGAAATAAATTAGCTAACCGTAGTTCAGGGTGTTAAGCTCCTGTTTGGCTTGAAACTGGAGATGAGGTCGGTAATGTTTTTCTTATGAAACTTAGTGCTTGTTAAGATAGGTTCTATTAATGTATGCGATGTATGAATGCTTTAACTTTGTCGAGATCACAGTAAATATGTATTCTGAGATGCGTGGTGAAGCTCGTGATCGCAATTTATACTTTTTAACACTGAACTAAATTTTCTCTCAGAATGATGCTGCAAAACCTGTTGGAAAAGTTTTAGAACCATTCAAGACCCCTTTCACCTTATTGGACAAGGTAAAAAACTTTATGATATATTTATTTCCTAGTAAAATGCTTTTGGTTGTTATCCTTGTGGAGGTCGTTGCCTAGGTGTTATCTACCTTTACATCTTCGGTCTCGTCTTAAATGGTACAACATAATTGTTATAGTATGCACATATATTTGTGAGTTCAGTTCCCAATAGGATATTTAATGTACAATTGAAATTGAGAGGGAATCAACTGGGTATAAAAGAGTTACAAATAAACAAAATTCTTGCTTTTGAACTGTAGCTTTGTAGTATCACTTGTGATATTTTGTTTTTTATACGTTTTGATATTTATAGGTTAAACTTTATTATATGTCATGTAAATTATCACTAGTGATATTATTGTTATTGTTTTATAATTATTCTTAAATCTTTTTTTTAAGTTGTGATAATACCCTATTTACCGTATGTTTACCTTTGTTTACAGCTTCTTATAGTATGAAAACACATAAGTCGTTTAATCATCATGAGTTTATTGACACTCCTGGGGGATAAGTTTTTTTGGGTTCCTGGAGTTTCGGCTAGTACGTTACTAGTATTCTCTAGTCATTGCCCCGGGGGTGGTGTTCCTGGAGGCGGCTCCGTTGAAGGTGAATCTGCTGCAGTCGAAGTCTGATTTTACATTTTTTTTTTAATTTATTTTGTTTGATGTAACACTTGTAATTCATAGCTTTTCAATATTGCTAAAAAAACTTATGCTCAATAGTTTGGAATGATTTTATGAGGATTTTTGTGCTTCATACAGTTCTTTATATCTGGTATCACTTGTGATATTCTGTTAAAAATGAGGCAACACTTGGTTTTGATTTTGATGTTTATACCACTTATGATATTCTGTTAAATTTGATGTAACACTTTCTTTGATTTTTAGATATGTCAAGTTTTTTATTTTTGTAGTTTTATTTCTTGTTTTTATACATATTTGGTATATGTAATATGCAGTGTTATATCTCTTAGGAGCTAACGTATTCAAATGAATTTTCTTTGGGCACCCTTCCCTATTGCAAACTAAATACTTCTCTTTTACAAATTCATCCCTTAATCTTTTCTGAGTAGACTTTCTAATACCAAATCCTTCCTTTAAAACATATCTCAGGTACATACTAATGCAATCCTCAACAAAATCATAAACACTAAACAAAACTGGTAACACACTAGCAGCAACTCTAGGAACCCAAAAAACCGATCCACCAGGAGTATCAATAAAATCATGATGAATAAAAGAAGGAGGAGTTTTCAAACCACTAGAAGCTGTAAAGAAGGTGATAAAACACAAAGTCAAAAAGCATAACACAATAACTTCAAAAATTGTCTTAAAATATCACTGGTGATACTATACATTACTTGAAATATCACTGGTGATACTATGAATCAAAAATATCACCAGTGACAATATAACAGATGATTCAACAAAAAGACTAAACTGAAACAACAACACATCCAATAAAAAACTAACAGCTTATTTAAAAGCAATATAACATCTACATTGATATACTTAAGCACTATCATAACAAAAAACACAAAAACCTATAAATCAGAATTCAGCAACATAAATTGACAACAACTATAACTCATTTTCAGTCAATATATGCAACAACTGCAAACACGACTATTCTTCTTAAATATGCAACAACTGCTTTAAGAAATCTCTTCCAAAATACTAGATTTACGACTACTTTGACTACACAGCAAAACGCTTCCCGATATGGTGACTTTGTGAACTGGAGGTTGTTTCTTACTACTTTTCTCTTTCATTTCATTTAGACTTGTATTCCAATCTGCACAAAACAAATCCCAAGTAAGTTTTTATGAATATTTATTCCTGATAAATATAAACTCTGAATGTTTATGCGTCATACAATTTTATAACATTCTACTACAAGTATGTCATATCAATTTGTATCACAGGTGATATAACACAGAAGCTAAATGTCAAAACAAGTATGCCGCATACATACAGGGTTTATCACAGTTGATATTTTTCTAAATGAGACATGCTTATATGTTGCAATTTACCTTTTTCCTTATCAATCTTTGGAGATAGGCTCAAAAATTTGCTTGTCGACAAAACTGCATTTACAAATTTTTTTTTAGAAACAAACATAATGTCTGCAATTTTTATGTTTAAAGATTTATTAGCAGACAAAAACTGACCGTTTAAAGCTTGTATTGTCTCCAGATGATTGTAAATATCATCTTCTACATTTTTTCAAAATCAAAATTTTAAACTCTTGCATTGTGACAGCCATTTCTGGAGCCTTCATTAGGTTATTAACAATCTTCATGACTTCAGCACTCTTAGACAAATGCCCCACAGTACGAGCAATAGCTGCAAAACATCAGATTCAGAAGATATAAAAAAAAAAATAGAATAGTGGTACTTAAAGTCTTCAAGAGATCACTAATTTAAGAGACTCGTTTCGATTGCAAAGCAACTTCTCAACAATCATTTATATACCCAAAACATCCGGCACGTTACTGGGATTGTGGATTACCAGATTAATAGTCAAGGGTCGTGTTTGTATACTAAAGGTCTTCTCTTGATAATTTATAGCCAGCACAAGTTGCTACTTTGCAATGATGATGCATCACACAGTGGGATATCACAAGCTTATAACATAACCAACTTTTCTCGTTTAACATTTGCATATTTAAAAAAAAAAAAAAAAAAAAAAAGGAAGGCTAGGGGGATCTAATACGTTCGCAGTTCATATATGAGACAGTGTCGTTTTATAAATGAGGGAATTGAGCTACAGAAACACGTCATCTAGTTGGGATCATAAGGATCCCATCAAGGTTGTGCATCCTTAATATTTTAAGCAAACAAACTCTATACGATGCTGACTGGTCACTTACTCCACCATGAAAATGCATGTTTTGCCTACTTACCTTTAAATTCAGATCATGCGTCACTGCTAGATACCTAAACCAACAAATTCTATCTTAAAAGCCTAGCCATCGTATACAAAATCTGTAGTTTTATTGTCTTTGGAACACACCAGGAAATGACATAAACAAAACTGCAGCAAATACCGTGTAATGATATATATAGGTGACATCGATCTGACGTAGATTATTGCTAGAAAGAGCCCATTGCTCGGTTAAGTAAATAGTAGTACTTTCTTAAGGGTAGAAGAATATATGTGAACAATAGTGCATGGATAAATGTAACAAACGTACCAACGCTTTCGCCTAGATGCATTGATATTGAATTCAACTGAGCTTTATTTTCATAAAGGCGATTCACAGTTCGTCTAGACATCACAATTTCTTTAGCAAGTGCCTGAAGTCAAATTTACATGAATAACACGGATTCAGGAAAACTGAATTCAAACATAAACAAATGAATGTATTCTAAAAAAGATATTAATGTTGTAATAATATGTCAATGCAAAATAAACTACATAGAATGAATGTATTCTAAAAAAGATATTAATGTTGTAATAATATGTCAATGCAAAATAAACTACATAGAATGAGCCAGTTCCCGACTCTTTGGTGTACTGTCACGTGTAAGATGATAAGATACGATACAAATGACACAAAAGGGTAACTAGTAGAGTAATAGGTCTTATGCTATATAAAACAAAAAAACACTATAAATTCTAATCAAGATTTATTTGAAATATAGTTATTTTAAGTATAACGACTTATCATCACAGTTGTTATACTAACAAAAAAAAATCACTATATTTGTTTTATCACTGGTGATATACCATTAAATATTTAAGTTATATGCGACTGCTCTTCATACCACTACCACTACCAAAAGTCAAAACTAAACCACCACCACTACCACGAAGAACACTAAAAATGTATCAGTTATCGCGCTACATGATCACTAATCGTGTGATAACTAATCAATAATCGCTACATCTGTTTTTATCACTAGTGATATACCATAAAATATTTCTCTGTCACACTCAAAAACGCATCATAAGTTATATCAAAAATTATACTTGTAACAAGCTACCACTACCACCACCACCACCACTACCACTACCACTACCACTACCAAAAATCAAAACTAAACCACTACCACTACCACTGTTTTTTTCACCATATTCAAATCAGTACCACATCTACCACAACTGTTTTTATCACTAGTGATATTTTTCCAAAATCTTTAATAAATCAGGAAAAACATCTAAAAACATCATCTTAATAAATATCTTCTTCTTTTACAGTATGACAGCAAAATCTCAAATAAATACATAATCATCAATTTCATGACAGTAATACAACAACAAAAATACAGAAAAATGTTCATAAATAGCAATAACATTCATAAATAAGTATAAAATCAGTAGAAATACATAAATAACATCTAAATAATTAGTTTGAAGCTTCATACCATCATTTTCGGAGTCGGTAGGTTTATTTTGATCCATTTTTTTTTGTGCTTCTGCTTTTTCAGTTGAAGATTGCTGCATTTTTGTGTTTTTTTTTTGATTTTGACGGTCAATTGTTGGTTGATTTTGATAGTTAGGGTTTGTTTTTAGTGAGAGAATTAAGAGAGTGAAAGGGAGGTTTTGTTTTTGATGGTGAAATGAGTGCCTGTGTTGTATTTTTGTGGTGGGGAAAGTTTCAGCTTTTGGCAAGAATGGTCCCTCCGTGTTTTTAATCCTTAAAAAATGTTTGATTGATCCAATGGCTAGAAATTGTCCCTTGGTAAGTAGCAGATTTTGAGTATGTGAAATAAAGCGCCTCTAATAATAATAAAATGATATGTTTTATTAAGTGTGTGGATAACCAATTATTTTGTGACAAAATGATATAACGAATTGACAAAATGATATGTTTTATTAAGTATAGTAGTATTCACAATATGAAGTCACCACTTTCTTTTATCGCTCTCTTTTCAATCATCTTGGTACATATATGCTTACCATTTCCATATACATTTTTCTTGTTATTCTTAATATTGACTTGTTTGTATTTTATTCGAGCAGATTGTACCATAGATGCTAGACCGAATCCACAACTATATCAACATGACTTGTTGGTCCAAAAGGGTACTTCGGTGTCACCTCTCTCTAGTATGAAAAGCCATTGTCACACATTGGAGGAAGCAAGAACCCACGACAAGTCTTCTAACAAGGAAGAATTTGAGCCAAGGCCAAATGTCTCTATTTACAACAATGGTGTTAATTTGAAAGGTACAAGGACGTCTGAAGAAGAGTTAAAGCAAAGGCCAAACGTCTCTATTTACGACAATAGTGTTAATTTGAAAGGTACAAGGACATTTGAAGAAGAGTTCGAGCCAAGGCCAAACGTCTCTATTTACGACAATGGTGTTAATTTGAAAGGTACAAGGACGTCTGAAAAAGAGTTCGAGCCAAGGCCAAACGTCTCTATGTACGTCGATAGTGTTAATTTGAAAAGTACAAGGACGTCCGAAGAAGAGTTCGAGCCAAGGCCAAACGTCTCTATTTACGTCGATGGTGTTAATTTGAAAGGTACAAGGACGTCCGAAGAAAAGTTCGAGCCAAGGCCAAACGTCTCTATTTACAACAATGGTGTTAGTTTGAAAGATACAAAGACGTCGGAAGAAGAGTTCGAGCCAAGACCAAACGTCTCTATTTACGACAATAGTGTTAATTTGAAAGGTACAAGGACGTCAGAAGAAAAGTTCGAGCCAAGGCCAAACCTCTCTATTTACAACAATGGTGTTACTTTGAATGGTACAAGGACGTCCGAAGAAGAGTTCGAGCCAAGGCCAAACGTCTCTATTTACGTCGATGGTGTTAGTTTGAAAGGTACAAGGACGTTCGAAGAAGAGTTCGAGCCAAGGCCAAACGTCTCTATTTACGACAATAGTGTTAATTTGAAAGGTACAAGGACATCTGAAGAAGAGTTCGAGCCAAGGCCAAACGTCTCTATTTACGACAATGGTGATAATTTGAAAGGTACAAGGACGTCCGAAGAAGAGTTCGAGCCAAGGCCAAACGTCTCTATTTACGACAATGGTGTTAATTTGAAAGGTACAAGGACGTCTGAAAAAGAGTTCGAGCCAAGGCCAAACGTCTCTATGTACGTCGATAGTGTTAATTTGAAAAGTACAAGGACGTCCGAAGAAGAGTTCGAGCCAAGACCAAACGTCTCTATTTACGTTGATGGTGTTAATTTGAAAGGTACAAGGACGTCCGAAGAAAAGTTCGAGCCAAGGCCAAACCTCTTTATTTACAACAATGGTGTTAGTTTGAAAGGTACAAGGACGTCGGAAGAAGAGTTCGAGCCAAGACCAAACATCTCTATTTACGACAATAGTGTTAATTTGAAAGGTACAAGGACGTCCGAAGAAAAGTTCGAGCCAAGGCCAAACCTCTCTATTTACAACAATGGTGTTAGTTTGAAAGGTACAAGGACGTCCGAAGAAGAGTTCGAGCCAAGGCCAAACGTCTCTATTTACGTCGATGGTGTTAGTTTGAAAGGTACAAGGACGTCCGAAGAAGCGTTCGAGCCAAGGCCAAACGTCTCTATTTACGACAATAGTGTTAATTTGAAAGGTACAAGGACATCTGAAGAAGAGTTCGAGCCAAGGCCAAACGTCTCTATTTACGACAATGGTGTTAATTTGAAAGGTACAAGGACGTCTGAAGAAGAGTTCGAGCGAAGGCCAAACGTCTCTATTTACGTCGATGGTGTTAATTTGAAAGGTACAAGGACGTCCGAAGAAGAGTTCGAGCTAAGGCCAAACGTCTCCATTTACAACAATGGTGTTAGTTTGAAAGGTACAAGGACGTCGGAAGAAGAGTTCGAACCAAGGTCAAACGTCTCTATTTACGACCATAGTGTTAATTTGAAAGGTACAAGGACGTCTGAAAAAGAGTTCGAGCCAAGGCCAAACGTCTCTATTTACGTCGATGGTGTTAATTTGAAAGGTACAAGGACGTCCGAAGAAGAGTTCGAGCTAAGGCCAAACGTCTCTACTTACAACAATGGTGTTAGTTTGAAAGGTACAAGGACATCGGAAGAAGAGTTCGAGCCAATGCCAAACGTCTCTATTTACGACCATAGTGTTAATTTGAAAGGTACAAGGACGTCCGAAGAAAAGTTCGAGCCAAGGCCAAACGTCTCTATTTACAACAATGGTGTTAATTTGAAAGGTACAAGGACGACTGAAGAAGAGTTCGAGCCAAGGCCAAACGTCTCTATTTACAACAATGGTGTTAGTTTGAAAGGTATAAGGACATCCGAAGAAGAGTTCGAGCCAAGGCCAAACGTCTCTGTTTACAACAATGGTGTTAGTTTGAAAGGTACAAAGACGTCTGAAGAAGAGTTTGAGCCAAGGCCAAACGTCTCTATTTACGTCGATGGTGTTAATTTGAAAGGTACAAGGACGTCCGAAGAAGAGTTCGAGCTAAGGCCAAACGTCTCTATTTACAACAATGGTGTTAGTTTGAAAGGTACAAGGACGTCCGAAGAAGAGTTCGAGCCAAGGCCAAACGTCTCTATTTACGCCAATAGTATTAATTTGAAAGGTACAAGGACGCCTGAAAAAGAGTTCGAGCCAAGGCCAAACGTCTCTATTTACAACAATGGTGTTAATTTGAAAGGTACAAGGACGACTAAAGAAGAGTTCGAGCCAAGGCCAAACGTTTCTATTTACGACAATGGTGTTAATTTGAAAAGCCAAAAGACGTCTAACGAAGAGTTTGAGCCAAGGCCAAACGTTTAAATTCACGTTATTCACGTTTTTTTTAATTTGTGTTTTTTTTTCGTTTTCATACATTTTCGTCCGTTTTCATACGTTTTCATACTTGTTTTTACGCTTTCATACGTTTTCGACCATTTTCTTACGTTTTCGTCCGTTTCATACGTTTTCGCCCGTTTTCTTACGTTTTTGTTCATTATTCATACGTTTTAGTCCATTTTCGTCCGTTTTCATACGTTTTCGTCCGTTTTCATACTCTTTTTTACACTTTCATACGTTTTCATCTGTTTTCTTACATATTCGTCCATTTTCATACGTTTTCGTTCGTTTTTAAATGTTTTCAGAGGTTTATGAATATCACAAGTGATATTCTATGATATTATGTGATATTCTGTGATATTCAGATGATCACAAGTGATATTCAGAATATAACTTGTGATATTCTAAATATCACAAGTGATTTTCAACTAATGTTTTGTAACATCAAAATCACAATTGGTATTCAGAATATCACAAAGTGATATCCAGAATATCACAAAGTGATATCCAGAAAATCACAAGTGATATTCATAATATCACAAAGTGATATTCAGAATATCACAAGTGATATTCTGAATATCACAAATATATAATTTGAATAGCAACTACATAGCTTGGGGGTAATTGTTAAATCTTATTTTATTTGCTTATGAGCTTATGTGATTTCGGTTTATGTTTCACAAGCTTAATTTGCTTATTTTGAAACTTATAAAAATATGTAAGTTTATATTTACCACGTATAAAGATAAAATGGTCAAATTTTGGTTTAGAGTTCATACATATTCGTCCGTTTTCATACGTTTTCGTCGGTTTTTAAATGTTTTGGCCGTTTTCATATGTCTTTGAATATCACAAGTGGCATTCTGTGATATCACAAGTGATATTCTGAGTATCACAAATAATATTCTGAATATCACAAGTAATATTCTGTGATATCCATATGATCAACAAGTGATATTCTGTGATTTTCTGAATATTACAAGTGATTTTCAACTAATGTTTTGTCACATGAAAATCACAAAGTGATATTCAGAAAATCACAAATGATATTCAGAATATCAAAAAGTGATATTCTGAATATCACTTTTGATAGACAAAAACGTATGAAAATGTAAGAAAACGGATGAAAACGTAAGAAAAATGACGAATACGTATGAAAGCGTAAAAACACGTTTGAAAATGGATGAAAACGTATGAAAAATGGACGAAAACGAAAGAAAACTAATGAAAACGGATGAAAACGTATAAAAACGGACGAAAACATATGAAAATGTATAAAAACGGACAAAAACGTATGAAAATGGACGAAAACGTATGAAAATAGACGAAAACGAAGAAAAAAACGCGAATGAAAAAAAACGTGAATTAATAAAAAAAACGCGAATTAAAAAAAAAAAAAAAAAAAAAAAAAAAAAAAAAAAAAAACCTTGAATTATATAAAAAACGTTAATTTAAAGAAAAAGACAAAAAAAAATGTGAATAAAAAAAGAAATACAAAAAGAGAAGAAAAAAAAAACATGGACTTAGGTTTACCTTTTAAATCTTAGATTAATCCCCACCATTAGATCAAACTAGATGAATGGTGGGAATTTGTCCCTTGGTAAGCATGAATTTATGGGTAAGCACAATAAAGTGCCTCTAATAAATAAATAAAAATTGTGTAGGTAAAAACATAAAGCTGATCTCATTAAGCAGCTTGTTGAAACTGAGGAGCTGATTTTGTATCTTCTTAGATCTAGAATTAAAATATATATATATATATATATATATATATATATATATATATATATATATATATATATATATATATATATATATATTGAACTAATGGAAGATTTTGATTAGGTGTTGCTTTGTCTAATACTACCTCCGTCCCATATTAATTGTCTTGTTTTGACTTTTTAAGTATTTTTTTTCTCAACTTTGACCTTAAATATTTTTATTTGTGTTATATTATATTTAATAAAAAATATACCAATAAAAAATACATTTAAAACTCAATCTATTCATATATTTTGCACTAAGTATTACATGTAATACAATGAAAAATATTTAAGATCAAATACGAAAATGAAAGACCTAGAAAAATCAAAGTGGACAGTTAATATGAGATGGAGGGAGTACTTATCTACATTATAGTTTGTATTACTTAATGCTTAATTACTGTTCATCAACGGTAAATAACAATTTGTAAATTGTCATATACGAGGTTTTAAGCCCTGCGCTTTGCGGTGGGATGTTTGAATACAAAATTATTGATCTTTGTTGCGCTTTGTCGTGGAGCGTAAGGGACTAACTTTTTAACAGATCGATAACCCCAAGGACTATTTTTGTAAATTGTTTTTTATTTTTTTTTACAGAAATTGCCCTTATGTTAGCATATTGTTGCAAAGTTAGTGATCAAGGACTGACTTTGCAACGGGCGTCTAACATGAAGGACCAATTACGTAAAATCGGTGTTGGAGTTTGTTTTTAAAATATTAAAGATAATGGTCGTTACTAAACGACCATTAGTTGTTATGAACAACCGTTAGTACTGTTCACTTCGCCATGTTGATGTGTCTTTAGCAAAAACAGTCCTGCCAAATGTACTTTAGAGATAATACAATTTGCCCGTGTGCTAA
This sequence comes from Chrysanthemum seticuspe, assembly GCA_019973895.1. NCBI lineage: Eukaryota > Viridiplantae > Streptophyta > Magnoliopsida > Asterales > Asteraceae > Chrysanthemum > Chrysanthemum seticuspe. The sequence goes on along the minus strand of BPTQ01000007.1, from coordinate 343,550,128 downwards.
TTGGTTACAAAATTATATGTTTTCGGTTCAACCCTATTAACAAACGTGTTACGATTATCACTTCAATTCTTGGGATTCACGAAAATTAACTCAGATTTTTAATCCAACAACCCCAAAAAGTTTCAACCCAACACCAATTGTAGTCCAAATTATAATTCCAAAAATTCATATAACCATTTAAACTGCAAAACAAATTTGTAATACATAAAATTCGACCTGACAACTAACTTTTATACAAAATTTCGACCCTGTGCATTAAATTTAGCCCAATAAGAGCAACTTATGAATTTGGCCCATAATAACTAACCTAAAGCTAATGATATTTAACAACTTAGGGTCCGTTTGGTTTGTAAATGGGTTTAGGATTTGGATTAGGATTTGGATTTAAATTTGGATTAGGATTTGGATTTGGATTTGATATAGGAGTGAGAAAATATATTATAGAGTTAATAAATTAACATTTTGTAAAAAATTAAATTAAAATATATTGAATTGTAAAAATGAGGTAGAGAGATGTAGACACAAGAAATTAATTGGTCCCACCTTGGTCCCACTTTTTTTCCTAAACCAGCCTAAACCAACCTATTTCATGCGGATTGTGAATACTGAATAGTACAAATTTATAGGATTGACTGACACATTTAAAAGTTAACCCGGCAACCAAACATTTTTTTTTATCTATCCATCCTTGAATCTAACCCCACCCCCCTCAACCAAACGGGCCTTATATATTTGTTAAATATATTTCATCTTTTAACATTGCTTCTTCATCTATTTGCTGCTGTGATCATGAAAGATATGAGAACTGAGAAGCGGCGAAGATAATGATAAATTCCAGATGTAAACCTAGCTTTAAGTTCATATACTCTATAACTAATATAAGCGCAATAACAAAAATAGCTCATGTGGTTTCTAAAAGCCCGTTTGGTAATCTTTTATATAACAAATGAATTACATCATTTTGAAGTCATTTTATCAATTTATTCTTATTGAAAAACAATTGGGCCAATAAAGGAGACCGATTTCGCCACATAAGCAAAATCGTGTGATGTGATTGGTTAATAAAAGTTAAAATTAAATTGATTTTGGTCAAACTTTAATAAATTTGGTGGATAAATTTGTGTGATAAAAAAAGACATAAAATATAGGTGTCAAATTTGTAAAAACAAAAACTTAAAAAAGGATGAGGTAATTAATAAAACTTTAGTGGTTGAATTTTTAAAAATTATATAGATTTAAGTGTAATATTATAAGTCTCTAAGTTTTTTAATAACTTTAGATTATAAACAAATACCCCCTTATACTTTATACCCTTTATACTTTATATCTTAAAAATTACAATGTATATGTTGTTTAAAATAACAACATATAATTTGCATAAGATTATAAGTATCAATTTTTTTTTACTATATATGTTCAAAAAGGACTCATTTATTTCATTTTTAAAATTTTAACCTATGTGGAGACGAGTTTACATTTTAAATACGGCTAAATTACTGAAAACGAGAATATAATTATCAATTTGTAAGCACGGGTTACTTTAATATAAAAATAAATATGCGCGATTGTACTTATAACAATCACTTATGTAATTCTTATTTATTTATATAATGATATCTTGAAAAATATTTTTATAAAACTTTAAAGAGTATATTTCAACTTTATCAACGCTCATTATGTGCTATTAAACTTTTTTTTAAAGAGGAAAAGGTGAATTCAATATAATACAAATGACAATCCACATGTGCTATTAAACTTGCATTATGTGTACAACGTAATATCAGTAGTGAAATTTAAATAACAACATCAACGTATTTGTCAGCTAAATAAAATTAAATTTTGATATACCTAATAGAAATTTTTACAAATATTTTACCAAATTCTAATGGATATTAATGCATAATGAAAAACTCGTGCATAAGTATTAGTTGTACTTATATCACAATTTTCTTGGGCAAATTCTTATATGTGCATATACTGAACTAAAATGTTAAAATAAATTTGATTTATGTGTAAATTTTGTGCGTGCACAAAACTTATAACTATATAATTATATGCAATTACCTTTAAAGATACAATATTCAGTATGAATACAGAATAATTTTTTTTTGTCAAAACCTCATACATGCACGGGTATTATAACTAGTACAATAAAAGAGAATTATAATTCATTATAAAAAACTAAATATAATTTGTATGTATAAAAAATGAAGGCTGTCTAAAAAAAAGGTTTAGTTATAACTTGTTAAATTTGATTGATTCAGTAATATATATTGTTGACCTTTTTGGTAATTTTATAAGTTAAGTTATTCAATAATCTGATTTGCTAAACATTTTTAAAACTGATTATCTGATTATTGCAATATCAAACAACATAATCAAATCCATAAACTAAGTTTCATAATCAAGTTTTGTAACCGATGATTATCTGATTATCCGTTATCAAAATACATAATCCGTTTTCAATAAGCAATCTCAAACACCCCCAACAAAATGAAAACTTTTTCTTGTTTTGAAAAATGAATAGATTTTTACTCTGGCCTCTTTATTCCATTAATGGCGATTCATATCATACAACGACCACTACATCCCATGAGTATTTTGACTGGAAAAACACTAGAGAGGTGTTTAGCCTTAAAGCAAAAAATCAAAGAGTGCTCCAATTTAGACTATTAGTTTAAGTACGTTCTAGCGTTGTCCAGCGGGTTACAGGTTAAAGGACGCAATCGGCCTCAAAAAGTTGAAAAATAGACTCACTGCGACGCAAATCTCAAGTTTGAAGCCCCTACAATGCTTTTTTTGGGCAAATTTAAAGATCAACGATGTATTTTTGTCTAAAATTTGTCACTACTTTGAGGTCATATATCTCACACATTACATGTCTAAAGTTTGGTCTTTTAGATATTCTTGCCAGCTTTTTGTATATGATTTAAGATCATTTGATGACAAAATATTTTTTATATGTCAAAGTATCAATCTCCACCTTCCATTTTATTTGATCTAATGGATCAAATTAATCCCAACAATCTAAAAAACCCACTTTCATCATTTTTTTCAAATATTAATATCTTTCAAACCGTTAATCGTTAAGCAAAAAATATATATATCATTGCGACGAGCATTTAATTATCTTTTTATAGATAGGCACTTTGATATACTTTCGATAATTTTTTTTAATCGAATTTTCACCTTTTTTTTTATAAGATTTTTTCGTTTTTTTTTGAAGTTACTAAAATTTGCATTAAAAAATCATATATGATTAAACACTAATTTGAATATCACATGTGATATTAGTGTTAAATCATATATGATATGTAATATCACATGTGATATGATATGTATATTACATATCATATAGAGTGAATTACATAAATCGTCCTTGTGGTTTAGTAAAAATTACGGATCTTGTCCCTGTGGTTTTTTTTAGCGGGTTTCGTCCCTGTGGTTTACAAAAGTTACGGATCTTGTCCTCCGTCTGACCCGGTCCAAAAAAAAGGACCTCCCTTGCAAATACTTTCTAACGTGAGGGCTAACGTCATAGTTTTGGTTTTAACGATCGGAGTCAATTACATAAATCGTCCTTGTGGTTTGGTAAAAGTTACGAATCTTGTCCCTGTGGTTTATTATAATATTTTACTTTAAAAAAACTGTTTTTTCTTTTAAAAAAATTAATTTTATTAAAAAAAATTAAATAAAATTAAAAAAAAAAAAAAAAAAAAAAAAAAAAAGTTTTTTTAATTTTATTATAAAACGAATGAAGGCGTATCAAAAAACGATTTTATACGGATTTCTCTATTTTTACGTTTCGTTTGTTTTTATACGGTTTCGTTCGCTTTTGTATGAAAATGTATGAAAACATTTTTGTACAAAAATGTACGTTTTTGTATGAAAATGTATGAAAACGTACGAAAATGTTTTCATACATTTTCATACAAAAACGAACGAAAATGTTTTCATACATTTTCATAAAAAAACGTACATTTTTCGTTCGTTTTTGTATGAAAAAATGTTTTCATACATTTTCATACAAAAACGAACGAAAATGTATTCATACATTTTCATACAAAAACGTACATTTTTTCGTTCATGAAAAAATGTTTTCATACATTTTCATACAAAAACATACATTTTTGTACAAAAATGTTTTCATACATTTTCATACAAAAACGAACGAAACCGTATAAAAACAAATGAAACGTAAAAATAGAGAAATCCGTATAAAAACGTTTTTTGATACGCCTTCATTCGTTTTATAATAAAATTAAAAAAAGTTTTTTTTTTTTTTTTTTTTTTTTTTTTTTTTTTTAATTTTATTTAATTTTTTTTAATAAAATTAATTTTTTTAAAAGAAAAAACAGTTTTTTTAAAGTAAAATATTATAATAAACCACAGGGACAAGATTCGTAACTTTTACCAAACCACAAGGACGATTTATGTAATTGACTCCGATCGTTAAAACCAAAACTATGACGTTAGCCCTCACGTTAGAAAGTATTTGCAAGGGAGGTCCTTTTTTTTGGACCGGGTCAGACGGAGGACAAGATCCGTAACTTTTGTAAACCACAGGGACGAAACCCGCTAAAAAAAAACCACAGGGACAAGATCCGTAATTTTTACTAAACCACAAGGACGATTTATGTAATTCACTCTATCATATATGATTTAACACTAATATCACATGTGATATTCAAATTTATGTTTAACCATATATGATTTTTTCATGCAAATTTCAGTAACGTAAAAAAACGAAAAAACTTGAAAAAAAACTTTATTTATTTTTTTTTTTCAAAAGTATATCAAAGTGCCCGTCTATAAAAAGATAATTAAATGCTCGTCTCGACGGTGTAAATATTTTCGCTTAACGATTAACGGTTTAAGAGATATTTAAATTATAAAAATATGTAAAATAATAAAATGCTTTTAATTTCAGAAACCATTTATTTTTTTTAATGTATGATGGAGATAAGTCCCTTGATATGTGAGAAAAGTTTGGTATGTAAAATAAATCTCCCTTTGTATATATCATACTTAGGAACAAATACTTTTTTTTATACATTTGATATGTCTCAATTTATTTGTCTAAACTATTTTCCGAGTTGCTTTAAATAATTGTCCAATATTGAAAATAGATAATTAATTTCCATTGGTTCATATTATCTTTACGTGAAATTATTGTTACAAAGTTTAAAAAAAGTAGAAATAAACTTATTAAGGGTAATAATGTTGTTTTCCTAAAAAAAAAAAAATAAAATAAAAAAAAAATATTTTGTGACAAAATGATATAACGAATTGTCAATCATTTTCAACGTTAATAACATGATATAGAACTAGTACGAATAATAATATAGAAGACCATCAACATCCAGGGACCTAGCATGTTAGAGTGGGGGGCAGGCGCTCCATTGCTAGCCGAAAAATTTGATATTTTAGTATAATTTTAATTTAATTTTGACATTTTTTCGAAAGTGACCCTTACTAAAAACTCAAATTGCCCCTCACTTACATACTAAAATCCAGCATTTAACTCTTTAAAGCCTTATAAATCTTTCATGTCTAAGTAAAAATATTCGATTTATCATTACGTTTCTAATTTTTTGTTTCATATTTTGTTATTATCGTAAAAAAAAAATTTTGCCCCCCACATCCCATTTTTCTGGGTCTGTAACTGGGAACATCGTCATGTGAATTGATCAGCCAAGGCAAAAAAGTTTATATTATGAATTGATCTTATCAACAAACATGGTCTGCACGGACACAAGTTTCATGCTACAACATTTTACATATTGTGCCAAAAAGTTATAGTCTTGTAAAATAGAAAATAATTTAGAAAAAACCACAAATGTATGTCGACGTCGCAATGCATGGGAGTGAATAATATCAATATTCTCTAAGTTTTCTATTACCCTCAATAAATACATGTTGAATTAGCTTTAAAGTAACCAAACAAAGGACGTCATGTTTATCTTATTTGTATGATTAACAGTAAAAAAATATTTCATTTGCACTATAAATATGAGCCACAATTTCGTTAAATGCATATACCAACCAAAGCTCTAAAAGCACTAGTATAGTAGTATTCACAATATGAAGTCACCACTTTCTTTTATCGCTCTCTTTTCAATCATCTTGGTACATATATGCTTACCATTTCCATATACATTTTTCTTGTTATTCTTAATATTGACTTGTTTGTATTTTATTCGAGCAGATTGTCATTACCATAGATGCTAGACCAAATCCTCAACTATATCAACATGACTTGTTGGTTCAAAAGGGTACTTCTGTGTCACCTCTTTCTAGTATGAAAAGCCATTGTCACACATTGGAGGAAGCAAGAACCCACGACAAATCTTCCAACAAAGATGAATTTGAGCCAAGGCCAAACATCTCGGTTTACGACAATGGTGTGGGTTTAAAAGGTAAGGAGTCAGAAGAAGAGTTCGAGCCAAGGCCAAACATCTCTATTTACGACAATGGTGTCAATTTGAAAGGTACAAGGACGTCTGAAGAAGAGTTCGAGCCAAGGCCAAACATCTCTATCTACGAAAATGGTGTCAATTTGAAAGGTACAAGGACGTCTGAAGAAGAGTTCGAGCCAAGGCCAAACATCTCTATCTACGAAAATGGTGTCAATTTGAACGGTACAAGGTTGTCTGAAGAAGAGTTCAAGCCAAGGCCAAACATCTCTATCTACGAAAATGGTGTCAATTTAAAAGGCACAAGGACGTCCAAAGAAGAGTTCGAGCCAAGGCCAAACATCTCCATTTACGACAATGGTGTTAAATTTAAAGGTACAAGGACGTCGGAAGAAGAGTTCGAGCCAAGGCCAAACATCTCTATCTACGAAAATGGTGTCAATTTGAAAGGTACAAGGACGTCGGAAGAAGAGTTCGAGCCAAGGCCAAACATCTCTATTTACGACAATGGTGTTAAATTGAAAGGTACAAGGACGTCTGAAGAAGAGTTCGAGCCAAGGCCAAACATCTCTATCTACGAAAATGGTGTCAATTTGAAAGGTACAAGGACGTCTGAAGAAGAGTTCGAGCCAAGGCCAAACATCTCTATCTACGAAAATGGTGCCAATTTGAAAGTTACAAGGTCGTCTGAAGAAGAGTTCAAGCCAAGGCCAAACATCTCTATCTACGAAAATGGTGTCAATTTAAAAGGCACAAGGACGTCCAAAGAAGAGTTTGAGCCAAGGCCAAACATCTCCATTTACGACAATGGAGTTAAACTTAAAGGTACAAGGACGTCGGAAGAAGAGTTCGAGCCAAGGCCAAACATCTCTATCTACAAAAATGGTGTCAATTTGAAAGGTACAAGGACGTCGGAAGAAGAGTTCGAGCCAAGGACAAACATCTCTATTTACGACAATGGTGTTAAATTGAAAGGTACAAGGACGTCGGAAGAAGAGTTCGAGCCAAGGCCAAACATCTCCATTTACGACAATGGTGTTAAATTTAAAGGTACAAGGACGTCGGAAGAAGAGTTCGAGCCAAGGCCAAACATCTCTATCTACGAAAATGGTGTCAATTTGAAAGGTACAAGGACGTCGGAAGAAGAGTTCGAGCCAAGGCCAAACATCTCTATTTACGACAATGGTGTTAAATTGAAAGGTACAAGGACGTTGGAAGAAGAGTTCGAGCCAAGGCCAAACTTCTCTATCTACGAAAATGGTGTCAATTTGAAAGGTACAAGGACGTCTGAAGAAGAGTTCGAGCCAAGGCCAAACATCTCTATCTACGAAAATGGTGTCAATTTGAAAGGTAGGACGGCTGAAGAAGAGTTCGAGCCAAGGCCAAACATCTCTATCTACGAAAATGGTGTCAATTTGAAAGGTACAAGGTCATCTGAAGAAGACTTCGAGCCAAGGCCAAACATCTCTATCTACGAAAATGGTGTCAATTTGAAAGGTACAAGGACATCGGAAGAAGAGTTCGAGCCAAGGCCAAACATCTCTATCTACGAAAATGGTGTCAATTTGAAAGGTACAAGGACGTCTGAAGAAGAGTTCGAGCCAAGACCAAACATCTCAGTTTACGACAATGGTTCAAGTTTGAAAGGTAAAAGGTCATCTAACGAAGAATTCGAGCCAAGGCCAAACATCTCTATTTACGATAATGGTGCAAATTTAAAAAGCAAAAAGATGTCTAACGAAGAGTTTGAGCCACGACCAAACATTTCGGTTTATGAAAATTGATCGAGTTAAAAAGTGAGAGAATGGACCATATGCTTCAGCTTACTATTATAAATAGCTCTACAAAATAAAAACCTCAATGCGTAATGAGGTTAGATCAGTACCAATTGTTGTAAAATATGATGTCTAAGGTTTTACTTCGTAACCAATGTTTAAAGTCTTCTTTTATTTGAATATTTGCATTATGGTATCTGAGCTTGATTGGGTTAATTTTTTTTTATTTCCTTCGATGGCCCTAAAAACAAATACTGAGCCAAGTTGGTGTATACTGTAAATTATTTGGGTCGAATGTTAGTTCAACCAATCAATTGTCTAACCAAATAATTTAATATACCACTTGATGACTTGATACATTTCCATAAATAAAAGGAGAAAAAAGACTTTATGTATCTTCACTGTTTAAAAAGAATAAGTTTATTCGGAAGCTAAAAAGGTAAAAATGATTCAAACTAATCAACCATATAAAGAACTAGCAAAATACTTTATACGAGATTAATTGTCATAGGGTATTTAACCCATACATAAACTACAATGACCAGAAGAATTCTACTAAGACTGTGCGGGAAGCTCGATGAAGTTTCAACAGCTTCATAGCCAACTCCCAATTCATCCTCACATTCTCAGACTCATCATCACTCAAATCGCTGACCCTGATATAAAGTATCTTCAGCAAGAGGGAACTTTATTATAGTTAATTCACTCTCTGATCTATGAAAAGATAGAAACACCACACTCACAAGCTGCCCGACCTCATTATGTTGCTGCCTAAATCTAAAGAATAAATTTTCAAATGTAGATCACTTTTCAATGAAGCATGCGAAATGAAATAGTATTGAGATGCACAACCATGGCAATTTAAGATGATGAATTTGATACATATGCATTTCACTTACTCTGGTTTCTAGCATTTGCATATGTGGAGATCCACGAATCATTTGAATGAAGAATGATACCATTGCATTATTCTCAAATCTACTCCGGATAGATTAAGAGTCTTGAGGGATACAAATGCCACAGGGACATTCATCCAAGAGCTACCTTCTGCCAACAACTACAAAATGTCGACTTTTCGTAAGTTTTAAGGATTACATTTCATAAGTGTTAGAGATTACTTTAACCATTTGTAATTTGTAGTGTAAAACTCAAATTGGTCTTACCTTGCAGTCCTGAAAATCCAATGTAGGGGTCTCAAGTTTTGGAACACTTCTCAGCTGAAGATATTGAAAGTTGTAATTGGCGTGGCATGGTTCCAAGCACTAAATGACAAATATAACTTCTTCATATTTCCAAGTTTTGCAATATCCAATAGTCACATCTCATTTGTAGTAGACTAGTAGTACGATTCATTTTAAGAGACTCAACTAAGGGACAACGAGCAATAAACTCCCAAATTATACCGCTTTGAAAATTGACATATAACAATTCTAAGCTCAATAGATTTGGAAAACTACTAAAAGATACCAAACTAGGAAAAGTACAATAATAAAGTTCTAGATGTTTCAACTCCATACAAGAGTAAAGTTGGGTTGGCAACATAACTGGTTCACCATACCAGTTTCTAATTGTGAGGACCTCAATTCCTTGTCGAGCCAAAAACAAAAGCCAATCATGAATCTCTTCATAGTTCAAGTCATCTTGTTCAAACAGCGTTTTGGGCTCTATGGATAAGACAAACCTTCTTATGAGACCTTTGAGCTGAAGTAGCAGTCTAGTTATATGCCTCCCATCAAACTTATTTGTTAAATTATAAAAGAAATCCTCATCAACTATGACATCAGTGAGCAAAGTTCATTTAAACCTCCAGTTTCTCGCTAAACTATCGGTCCTCACCGCATCTTTTATTGGAAAACGATTCATAATATTAGTGATCACGTTATTTGGCATGTTGCTAATATAATCTAGCATGTTAGTGATAACATTAGCTCCAAACGACATGGTATTGTTGGAATTTGGTTTTTCGAGTTCTGGAAAATGAGAGTTTGGAATTGGTTTTCGATTTTTAGGAAATGAGAATTTTTTAGCAAAATTAACTAGCGTGTCAGGGAATATACGCTTAAGTTGCATAGTAAAAATTCATGATTGGTCCATAACGTTCATTGTTGGGTAAACTAAGGTGTAGACGTGTAGTCATAAAGGTGATTGATCTATTATGCCTTTGAATATATAACTAAAAACGGACGTTGACCAAGACCAAACGGGTCAAGGGACACAATCGGCCTCAAAAACCCAACTTTTGGACTCATGCGATGCTTTTGGGCAAGTGTTAGGACCAACTGTGTATTTTTGACTAATTTATAATTTGGTTTAGTATATATGTTAGGATGAACATGTTTACCCGACGTTGCGGCGGGATTCTTAATATATATCTTTTGACATCAACATATGTTTGCATTTGGGTGTGTTTGAGTTTATGTATTTGTTTTGTTGATAAGGTAAAAGTGTTGGCTCATATTGTAATACCTCACCCAATTTCATCCAGGTTACCTATACTTATGCTTTACATAGTATCATTTTTACGGGTGAAGTTTTTGCGTTATCTCATCCCCACTACTTACATAACCCCCTAGACCTGCTCATGTATCCACCCATGCCAAATATCCTTACGTTTACATCATGTAAACCCCTGGTATGTCAAGTTCAAGTTCTAAACATCATTTTTATTAAGTAATCTATCAATTGAGTATACTATATCTATCATAACACAAAAACAAGACCTATCCGGTTACGGTTATTTCTAGAACCCTAAATTCAAAACGAAACTAGTTTAATTGTGTTCAAAGCTTATATATAAGTTACCTTAGCAACATTAGAGTATCTTAGCCTCCCCTAAACCCTAGTACAACCCCTTAGAGCTTAGGTACAATTTCTTTAAGCACAAAACACTAATTAGGTCATTTAGGCCCCTAAACCAGGTCTAAACCTTCCCGTTTCTTTCGCACAAGTTACCACCACTTAGCACATGACTCCTAAGCCTAAATATTAGTCACTAATCACCCTAGGAACACTAACCTAAGTGCTAATTCCTAATCTAGAACCCTAAACTTAATTCGACCCTAAACTAACCCTAAGCTAGATTAAACCCTAAACTAAGCACCTTAAGCACCACCACCACCTCTAGCAGCCTACCAACCACCTCCATCACCACCTTCTCACCACTAAGAAACCACCCAACCACCCAACCACCACCATCACCAACTCGTCACCACCTTCTGGTCATTTGACAACCGCGACCTCCCACGCATGAATTTTGTGGGTTTAAGAGATGGCATACATCGCATAATATTAGGTTTGTGTGTCTTCAATCTCGATCCTTTTGGCCATCACCATCAAAATCGATGTTTGTCAAAATTGATCCATAAATATAACTTCGTTTAGGTGCATTTGTTTCATTAAGATGTGTTGGTCTATATCTCACTACCTCATATTTATTGTTAAGATGCGACTACAAAGTCTAAATCAAAACGAAATAATTTTTTATTATTTTTTTAATTTTCTGAATGATTTTAATTGATAGTTTTTTAAGTATATGTTTTCGGTTCACTCCTGTCAATAAATGTGTTACGGTCGTCACTTCAATTCCCGAGTTTCACGAAAACTAGCTTAGTTTTTTCATCCAACGAACCCAAAAAGTTTCAGCCCAACACTTTGTAGTCCAAATTATAATTCCAAAATTTTATATAACCATTTCAACCGCAAAACAAATTTGTAACACACAAAATTCGGCCAAAGAACTAACTTTTATACAAACTTTGGCCCTATGGATTAAATTTAGCCCAATCAGAGCAACTCATGAATTTGGCCCAAAATAACTAACCTAATAGTTGTAGTATAAAAGTATACACACTTTGTGCCCTAATACCACATTCACACTACCATAGTCTTAGCCACCACAATACTCATCTTCTTTGTTTCTCCACTAGTTTTATTTTCACAAAAACTAAAAGAAAATCTACAAATCTTGTATATTATCCAACTAGTTGTCTAACCCACCCGATGGGCGGGCTACTTTCATAAGATTCAGTGTTCATTTGTGTTTTATGTAAATACGTTTTATTATATAGTGTGGAGATTGAAGGAAATCCAAAAAACCAAGGTAGGAGCTATTTGTTTTTTCTGAGTAAAACAGTTTATGATACAGAGATTTATGAACAAAATTGAAAAGAAAGTGAATCACTTAAATATTAGTAGTTGCTTGAAAAATATATGAAGAACAATTTTGAAATAAATATGGATATTTCAAATCCTACTAAGAACTTCTTTGTAAATGACGTTTGTTGTTTTATTGGTGTATGAACCGTCTTCGTCACAACAAAATACCTTCAAACCTTTTCTGCTTTTCACTCTTGATACCGCTACATAAAGTTGTCCATGTGAAAAGACAAGACGCTGTAAAAATAAACCAACCTTGGATAGCGTTTGTCCTTGGCTTTTATTGATTGTCGTAGCAAAACATACGGAAACCGGAAATTGCCTTCTATTAATCCTAAAAGGCATCTTTGAGTCGAACAGGGTAATTTGCATTCGGGGGATTGCACATATGTTACCAATTTTACCTCTAGATATTATTTTTGCTTCTAATATATTAACTCCCATTCTAAGGACTGCAACCTTGTTCCATTGCACAAACCGGCTGTGTGAACGATGTTCCTCATGCACATTATAGGTGCACCAATCTTTAAACATAACTCATGGTGAGGTAAACCTGACATTGATGTTATTCAGAAAGTCTGTAGTGTAAACCGACTCATCAAAACTTGTATCGTCGTCACATGCGGATACCGTGTCAGAACTATAGTAAGTCTTCTCCTCTTCATGTATCATAGTTAGCATGTGTTTGTTCACAACATCTACCAGCTCGTGTGTAGGAGCAAGGATAGCTCTTTCTTGAAAGAAGCTTGGGCTCCAAAGGTTTGGTAATAGGTCCGGTATGTTTCTTCAACAATTGATGCAACATGATCGTTAGAGTCTGGTATTTGCATTAAGAGTAAGAAAACATACCCTGTGTCTCTTTCATCTTACCTTTCATTCTTGAATCATTTTGGCTACCCTGTGGTGACATAATGAATTACCAATAATGATGAAAACATGCATCTATATATATGTGCTATGATCATGAAACTACAAAACTTAATATAAAAAACCTACCAGAACCGTAAGAAAGCTTTCCAGTCCTTTTTGCTTCCATTACGTAGTTGATTGAACATATCATAAAGATAATATAACGTTGTTACTATCATTCACATATTACATGACATAATCACAATATTATTAAATTATAAGAATTCAACGTTTAACAACCAACATACCAGTTTTTGAAACACTGGTTGAGTCCAATGACTTTGATCCATTGTTTGGTTCATATTCCGTATCTGAAAATAAAATACATATGATAAACATAATAGTTATCATGATCATTAATATGCAATGTATCATCAAGTTCTAAACATACCAGGGGCATAACCAAAAGTTGATTTCCTGGTTTGTTCCATTTGTTTATCTGGTTCATTAAATAAAACAATTAAAATACATAAATCGTATGAAAAATAAAAACACTGTTGAAGATGAATAACAACAAACATGTTACTTGTGAATGAGTGGTGAATTGTGATTGTGATGTATTATCAAATGTGAGTCTCTGAATTTATAGATGCAAATTAGGTCACACAATAATGAAGTGCCCTCATTTTCGTGCTTCATCATAGCTGTAAATCAGTAGTGATTGACTGAGTTTTGATATAGTTGCCTTGAATAAATGATGAAAATACAGAAAGTTTGAAAAGCAAAATCAAAAATTTATGAAGAATTTTTTTTGAAAACCTGTGTATCCCTGGTTTGTAGCAAAAAAAAAGCCCAATTCTTTTATTTTAGTTGTGTGTAGATTCGGTTGATTTGATTTGGAAAAGTATCAAATCAACCGCCTTAATTGTGTTTGTGTTTAGGTTCGTTTAATAGTTTGTTTTTTCAACATTTATCACAAAGAAGACCATGGCAGAGTGGTTAAGTGGTTGAACGAATGTATCTCTTTTGTTAAGAGCCCAAGTTCGAACCTTGCCAATTCCTTTTCTTATGTAAGTGTTTATTGAATGCCATTTCATTATTGAGTCATCGTTGAGTCATTATTGACGTGGCAATAATGATGTGCCATGGCATCAATTGTGTCACAAACCGGCTGTGTGAACGATGTTCCTCATGCACATTATAGGTGCACCAATCTTTAAACATAACTCATGGTGAGGTGAACCTGACATTGATGTTATTCAGAAAGTCTGTAGTGTAAACCGACTCATCAAAACTTGTATCGTCGTCACATGCGGATATCGTGTCAGAACTATAGTAAGTCTTCTCCTCTTCATGTATCATAGTTAGCATGTGTTTGTTCACAACATCTACCAGCTCGTGTGTAGGAGCAAGGATAGCTCTTTCTTGAAAGAAGCTTGGGTTCCAAAGGTTTGGTAATAGGTCCGGTATGTTTCTTCAACAATTGATGCAACATGATCGTTAGAGTCTGGTATTTGCATTAAGAGTAAGAAAACATACCCTGTGTCTCTTTCATCTTACCTTTCATTCTTGAATCATTTTGGCTACATGTGGTGACATAATGAATTACCAATAATGATGAAAACATGCATCTATATATATGTGCTATGATCATGAAACTACAAAACTTAATATAAAAAACCTACCAGAACCGTAAGAAAGCTTTCCAGTCCTTTTTGCTTCCATTACGTAGTTGATTGAACATATCATAAAGATAATATAACGTTGTTACTATCATTCACATATTACATGACATAATCATAATATTATTAAATTATAAGAATTCAACGTTTAACAACCAACATACCAGTTTTTGAAACACTGGTTGAGTCCAATGACTTTGATCCATTGTTTGGTTCATATTCCGTATCTGAAAATAAAATACATATGATAAACATAATAGTTATCATGATCATTAATATGCAATGTATCATCAAGTTCTAAACATACCAGGGGCATAACCAAAAGTTGTTTTCCTGGTTTGTTCCATTTGTTTATCTGGTTCATTAAATAAAACAATTAAAATACATAAATCGTATGAAAAAATAAAAACACTGTTGAAGATGAATAACAACAAACATGTTACTTGTGAATGAGTGGTGAATTGTGATTGTGATGTATTATCAAATGTGAGTCTCTGAATTTATAGATGCAAATTAGGTCACACAATAATGAAATCCTCTCATTTTCGTGCTTCATCATAGCTGTAAATCAGTAGTGATTGATTGAGTTTTGATATAGTTGCCTTGAATAAATGATGAAAATACACAAAGTTTGAAAAGCAAAATCAAAAATTTATGAAGAAATTTTTTTGAAAACCTGTGTATCCCTGGTTTGTAGCAAAAAAACGCCCAATTCTTTTATTTTAGTTGTATGTAGATTCGGTTGATTTGATTTGGAAAAGTATCAAATCAACCGCCTTAATTGTGTTTGTGTTTAGGTTCGTTTAATAGTTTGTTTTTTCAACATTTATCACAAAGGAGACCATGGCAGAGTGGTTAAGTGGTTGAACGAATATATCTCTTTTGTTAAGAGCCCAAGTTCGAACCTTGCCAATTCCTTTTTTATGTAAGTGTTTATTGAATGTCATGTAATCATTGAGTCATCGTTGAGTCATTATTGACGTGGCAATAATGATGTGTCATGGTCTCCTCTATTATATAGTGTGGGCTCGAAATATATACAAATAGAAATCTACATAAAGTATGTTATTTTTCAACGCGTCTTTATGATGTCTTTCTTTTATTTATTAACTTTCACCTCCGACACCATTTAATAAACAGGTTAACAACCACATATGAAAATTACGCAAATGGTCAAGACGAGTTTTGTGGACCCAATAGAAATAACCTTGATCCAAAAGACTATGTATCACGAATAACTATTACCCTGAAAATGAAGTTTGGTTGTTAGATATGTAAAAAAAAGGTAAGGATGTTTATATAGCCAAAGGATCTTATTTTTTTCTAAAGAATGCACTTATTCATAAAATTTTGTATTAAAACATTAATATTCGTTCAAATCATATCCTTTCATTTATAAAGATACTAGGTGAAGATGAAATTGCTACTCTTGGAGAGATCGATCATACGACCTCAAGATACGTATTTATGAAATCCGTCCCCCGTCAACATAAAGTCTATGATCCTCGAGGTGAGGAGAGGAGGCGCGTTGAAACATAACTTACCTTATGTAGATTTCTATTTGTATAGAAAAAACTTGGTTTCGAGGTCCAACGCTTTTGCATTTTGATATGATGTGTTGTCTGTATATGTGTGTTTATTACTTTAGGACGTGTTTGGGATTGCTTAAAAATAACCAACTACCAGCCCACACCATTTTAAGTGCTTATCTACTCTAACATATGCAGTTTTAGTCAAACATTCAAATTGATAATCTGATTTATTGATATAAGCAGGTAAGCACTTATATAAGTAATCCCAAACATTGTCCTAGTAGTTTGTAAATTATTGATTTGGGAAAAGTTGTCAAAAGCTAGAAGTTATGCTTATACACACATGCACGGTAGTAGCCTAGTACGGATTTTCTAAATGTGGTATTGTTACAAGGCGTAGGTCTTGACATCGGGCGATCTAGTGATTTATGTTTCAAATTTAGTATGGTCATTGCTGTTTCATACCTACGAATCTATTGACCAACATGTTGTTTTGCTACATTTAGCAATTAGAAATATGGGAATTCACAAACTGTGAAAATTTGCGTCATCAGATTTCATATGGTTATAGATGCTTTGGTTAATATCTGTCCACTTGTAACCACATTTTGAAGACAAATAGTCGGTTTTTATGTTATTTCTAGTAATATGCAAGTCAAATCCACCTTAAGATTGTTGGTCTATTGTAGGTTCTAGTAGAATATGTTGGTTTGTGGGAGTTGTAAACACACATAAACGCTAAAAGTGTGTGAGCCTATGAGGGCACACACGATAAACACGAGTATACATGTTGAACGTATTTGATACTTGAATATACAATACCCGATATGCATGTACTTGACCCGAGTACCTTAAACGACCCATGGAATATCTTTGGTTTGGACTTGGGTCGAATGTTGGATCTGCCATGGGCCTAGGATCCACTGATCCGGCAAGAGGGGCAGAAAGGGAGTGTTTGGGTTTTAAACTTGTCGACCAAGTCATAGCCCATGGCTTGGTCGGTTAGCTTGGCTATATAAACACATCCTTTACCCATCACATGTACGATTCATTTATACCTAAAACCAATCCTAACTGATCTCAATTTTCTATCAAATTCCCAGTCGATTTATCCCTAAGTCGATTAGGGTTCTTGGTGGTTTTTCTTGTTCCTAAACTTGCAAAGATTCAAGGGTTTAGGTGTTGATCTATTGGATGTTACTTGTTTCTAATTCCAAGTTGAATAGTAGCAGCAAGGAAAAGGTTTTAGTTTGTTTCTGGTCATGGGGTTTTTCTCGGACAAAAAGCAAAGGATATCTGTAGGATCGTATATTTTATGTTGTTTAGATGATTCGGGTGGTCTAGGTAGATGATTAAACAAGAAAGCCATGGTTAGAAAGATGAAGAGAGGAGAGGGAATTCTAGAGAGAGAGATAAAACACAAAATGCAAGGTTACCTTAGAAGTTCCAACCCTCTACCTTGGGAGGTAGAGGATATTTATAGTTACATACTAATACGTCCTCCTGTCGGACTGTGGATCAGGCATACAATGGGTAAAGACCCGTCATTCCTCCACGGTGTTACTCTAAACTAATCTATGTTAATAACTAACTAATTAACTACTAAATAACGTAAATAACGACATGTATACGAGCTAACATATGCTAGACCATAATTGGGGTGATCGACACTTTCACATGGAATTTTCAATTCCTAACAATCTCCCCCTAAGGGAGGTCACCCCATGAAATACATTTTGCATCATAGCATTCTATCTTTGTCATTAGTTCTGAGCTCGTAGACTTCAATTCTTCAAGTTCCGCAATCTTTGTGCTTTAGTAGCGATTCTTCAAAGTCCGCATAGTTTTGAACTTTTAGTAGAGGCCTTTAACTGATCCACATCTTTGATGATCTTCGAGCTTTCATTGAGATCATCAGTCACAGTAAATCTCTGGATCACCCTTTATTGTGTTGCCATCATGTGATGTTGTGACTTTTGGACCGACATGCTTACACTTTCAGGATCATGACATCATTTCATCAGAGTAGCGGAAGCTTTACTGGCTCATGATATTTGCAGCAGCGGAGCAGAAACATAGTATAAAAATATCAGATCTAGGTTCTGTAGATATGCACAAGTCATGATTTCTTCAATTAAGTGTGGATGCTGTGAGCATGCGGCTTTGGATTGACTTCTCAATACTGATCAGCTGCAACCGTCCAAATGTACCTGCAAACAACAGTTAGCAATAAAACACACGAAAGTGTCTTTGATCACTTTCGTTGAATTGAGGTACACGACCCACGGTTCCCCGTTGATCAGTACAAGTACTGCCTGTGATCAGGTATAAATCTGAAGAATCTCCTTGACAGGGTTTCGCAGCTGTTCTCAAACCGGAACGTCTCAAAGAAGACAACACGGAGTGAGTGAACCAGCGAATTGAGATTCACTGATTGATGAAAAATTGATTTGAAAACAATCGTGTATTGCTTAGAAGAAAGAGTTTTGCAATACGACGAAGGTTTTATGAGAAAGATCAATTTCAATTTAAAATGCTTTTTGTATTTGAAAAAGAGTACACATTCGATGTGCTAGAGAAAAGAAGAGATTCGCACATCGAACGGTTTTTCTCAAACTATTTATTCAATCAGAGATACTTTTTGTGTTTGAAAATGAATACACATTCGATGTACTAGAGAAAAGAAGATTTTCACATCGAACGGTTTTTCCAAAAGTATTCGTCAAATCATTTCCTGGACCAAGGTTGATTCAAGAATGAATCGCCCCATCGTTTCTATCCAGTTGTCACAAGCTTGATCTTTTGGAAAGATCTCACATGTCACCCACCAAGAGCTTGTTTGATGTTGGCTCTAGAAGGATTTCCATCTTCATTGTGAATATTTTTACATATCACTCGGATGTTCTGGCAATACCACAAGAATAATGCGTAGGACTCTCAATATATACTTACTTTCCGCATTGTGTGAAACAGCAAGTCTTCATTAATTTTGTGTCCTAATGAGATTTTGTGGATGATCTCTTGGCTCTAGACTCAATTGTGCATATTTGGTTTCCTATGCCGGAGACTAGGGAGAGGGTTTCCTTCTTCAATATCAACAATCTCTAAGAGAAAGTCGATAGATTATGTAGGTTCCCCGTGAGAATGAAACAAGCCCTTTTTAAGAGGAACTTGAGTAGCTTGGGAAGTTTAGTGCAGTGCGTCACTGGGTCCATGCCGTCTTGTCTTCAATACCGGCGTTACCTTGGTAACCACCAGTAGCATATGAATTGAACCCGGTTTCTGCCCTAAGGTTGAATTATTGAAGGGCTATTTCTTTTTACCCTTTTCACATTCAATTCTTTTTCATTCTTCAACCCCTTCAGTGCTTACCGAGACTTCATTAATAGAACCTTGTTGGGTTTATTCCAGTTCTAGCTCTATCTCAGTCGGCACACTTCCCTTATTTTCACTTTTCTCCTTTTTTCATCATACCTAAGGACTTATACACTATCTAGTGGATTGTCCCTGGGTAGATCCCTCCAGCTCTGGCGGGATCGTGGGAACGAATACCTAACCTAACCATCCTTATAACACCATGCATAAAGTAAATTGGTCGGTCTTTTGGTATTTTTCTTTCCTTCTTAAAACCAATTGAAAAATCATTTGGAAAATCAATCAAGGTACTTGTGATACGAGATTAAAGCATTTTGTACCTTAATAGTTTTGATCATTTAGAAATGCTCCCCCTCAACATGTGCATATGATCTTGAAGTTGTTTAGCACATGGAGGCAAGAGTTCTTTGAAATATATTCTTGATCACAATTTCCGTGGAAAAAGCCATTTTATTTTCTTGGTAAATTCTCCCCCTCAATATGTGCGTAGGACATTTGAAATCATTTTATCACGTAGAGGAAAGAGTTCTTTTGAAGTACATCCACGATTACAAAAGCCATTAAGAAACCATTAGAAAATCAATCAAGGTACTTTATGTTGAATGATGCAGGTTTTACTGACCAGGTCTTAAATTTATAGTGTCTCGTTATACATATGGTCTACCCTAGTGCACTAACGGGAAGTGTACCCGGTAGCGTGTAGTGTAGTAATCGGTAAAGCCAAGGTCATCCCAAGAGCTATGTGTGTTGGATTATTATTAAGTCTAATTGTCACAGAGTAATAATAATTTCGATAGGGATTTAATTAATTAAACTACTAAAGCAGAATAAGATAAAGCAGATAAATGGAAAAGGGAAATCAATATATGAGAGTAGTGCTAACCTAGTTAATCCTCCTAGCTAGTTATGTGTACGTCTACTTACTTCCAATTACTTCAGGTGGGGTCAAATTCGAGAGGACAACATTTGGTCAATTTGCCCTAACCTATCAGCAAAGATGCCACCACAGGAGAAGTCAGGCGCACCGTCATAAGTCATGTTGTTCCTGGTCCCTTAAGCCAAGTCATTAAGTACCGCTACATGCTAGATTTATAATAGTGAATGCCCAACCATTAGGAACTTAGACATGCACCCCTTAATTCTTAAGTTCATCCAAACGATAGGTGATCAGTTGGTCAAATCGCACAAGTAGAAAAGGTCGTCAGTTGGTCATATCTTACCCTTCCCGTCTCAGTCCGCTCACCTAGGGTCAGTTGGTCATATCTCCTAGGCAATTGGCCTCTATCACCATTCAAAACTACCGAACCAAGGGAGGCTACCAATAAACTATGAATGCATACACTTAGAAATAATTGTACGGAAGTAAAGTAAACGCAAACAAAACAATTAAGGAATCATAACTAGGCTAGCACCAAAAGGTTCTTAGCCGCTCATATTAATCATGCAAACCAATTCAATATTCAAGGGTACGAAATACATGAATTGAAAGTAAATGGAATATAAAACGCTAATGCTTATCGTAGTGGAGTGATTTCTCCCTTGGAGACAGCTCCGTATGCTCCTCTAGACCTGCCTTGAGTTTTTTCCCACATTCTCAGAGTGTTGTGTATGGAATGGGATGATTAGAAATGCTGGAATTCGTGGGGTATTTATAGGCCAGATCTGAGTTACGGCGTAACCAATATAGGAGTTACGTCGTAACATTCTATTTCTTCGAATAATGCACTAGATCTGCTGGTTACGGCATAACCTTATGAATGGTTATGCCGTAGTCTTCAATAAACTCGGTTACGTCGTAATAGATGCAGTAGTTACGACGTAAGTATCAGCGGCGTGGAACCTCATTTGACCTAATGTAGTTACGTCGTAACCTTTGGGAATGGTTACGCCGTAACCTTCTGATAAGTTGGCTTTTTGAGTCACGCAATAGTTACGGAGTAATGTGAGAGATGAGTTACGCCGTAACTTCTTCAAAATAGCATACTGTGATAAATCTTTAGATATTTCTCCAGTTCCGCGTCTCTTTAGCTCCAATGCTCGTAATTTACCTGAAAGTGGTAAACAATGGAAAACAAGCGTAAATACATATAAATGATATAAATTACAAGTATTAACGGGGGAAATTGACACTTAATATTCAGGACTATTTGATGTTATCAAATATCCCCCCACTTGAACTCTACTTGCCCTCAAGTAGACCTTATTAGAAAGATTCCTAAAAAGATATCTCCCATAACCTGGAAAATATGAGTTTACAAATCCCTTATGCTAGAATAAAACAAAGCCGAACACCTCATGAAAGGGGAACAAAACACTCAAATCTCTCAACTATTCTAAGTGTCAATTTCGGGGTGATCACTCAATCGCACAGTCATAGCATGTATTCTATCATAAGCTTGGAGGTTACACAAATCTCCACCACTAGAGTTAAGGGCTAAACAATTCTCGAAGGCAATATGGGTAGACACGACAAAGGTTAAGGGGTGACTCGTCATTACTAAAATGTCACGGAAAAGTGAACAAAATCAATGATACATGACCAAATCCATGGCCAAGACACCAAAGATTGCTCGCTGCATCACCTAGACACGCTTCATGACTAAAGGGTAGGATAAGAGATGGGATATATAATTGGTATAAAATGAAAAACAAGCAGGTAGTCTAAATCAATAACCAAGTCATCACCACTTACCGTCCGCCCAAAGTTCAAGTTTTGAAGTCAAGAAACCGGATCATGAAATGCAAGGTAGATGAATCACGGTTTTAAAACACAAAACCCAATAGAAATCGAAACAAAATAGAAGAAAGGGATAATTCGGGTTGTCTACCACTTTTCTTTATTTATGATTCTTTAAGTTAGACTCAGAGCCGTGGGGCTTCTATGGGGGCCTTTGGACTTCCTCGACTTCTTCAATATCTTTCATCAAGTTATGCCTCATCCAGGCGACGTTGGTAGCCGTTCTGAGGTATTCATTAGTTTCGACTTTCCGGATTTTACAAAATTTCTCTTCCGGTCCCAAGTGGTAGCGAGTGAATTCGAATTTTTCGACAATAATAGGTGGTGGTCTCTTGTAGGGAATCCCAAGGAGTTTGTACCTCCTTTGCTCGTAAGCTTCGTCATCGGGATCAGTAAACTCCTCATTACCTTGCAACTCGGGGTAATCAAGGATCCCATCAATGTCATCATCATCAGAAGCAGTACCTTTGAACCATTCTTCATCGAGCAGATTCTCTATTAGTACACGCTTACACTCTTCTTTTTCATCTCTAACCATCTCCTTGTCTTTCTCAATTGTTATTTCACTCGTGTTGTTGAGACTTTCATAGTTTGAATTTTCCCGATCCATGTATTCCTTCCAAATCTTCTCTTTCGTTAACGTATCCACATGTCCGTACTTATTCTTTACCCAACTATCGAATCCTAGATTGTCCAGCCAAGGAAATCTCGTTCTCTCATTATCATTGGTTGAGGACCAAAAGAATTCGTCTTTTCCTATTCTCCCAGAGCTGCTTCCCCCGTAACACATATCGTCATACGGGTTGCATGACGCCCATAAATTTTCCCCAGGAGATTTTACTCTTTCGCACCAGTGACTGCGTAATTCCTTATTGTCAGTTTCACTTAAATGCTCATCCATGCAGTAGACACCTTTATTAGCCACTTTTTTTTCTCGAATGTGCTCCTCGTAATCAATTTTTAGCTTCTTAAGAAGATTCGGGTTAATCTTGGCATCCCCGAATTGTATTACGTACCAGTCTTCAAAAGTCAAATCACCGAACTTTACACAATGTCTTTCGCGCTCATGAGGGCATGTCCACTCTTCATCTCTTTCACTATCCCCGCCGTTGCAATATTCGCGGAAGGGGTTGCATGTAGGCCATGCTCGTTTGGACTCCTTGTCAGTTATGATGACAGGAGTACACCAATGAGTGATAAGTGGCTCTTCTTCATCTTCAAGGGAGAGTTTCTTGAGTCTTTCTTTATCCGTATATGCAGGCCACATAAATTTGTTATTGTTGATCCTATCCTTATTGCTTCCTCCATCGCAAACCTCATTTCTCGGGTCACACGAGGCCCAAAGATCATACCAATCTCCCTTAGCAACCGGTATCATTTTACACCAGTGATATTTCTTCTTAGATTTGGGCAGAGGGCACAAGTCAATGTCGTGAGACCATTCGTTTCCCGATTCGCCTACATCAAGGAATTTTTCTGCCCATGTATCCCAGTTACGCCGTAACTGAGTCTCTTGGTTACGGCGTAATTTGTTAGAGTCATTTTCCTCAGTATTCTTCATAACCCCGTTATCAATGTCAAACACATAGTTACGTCGTAACTCATTAGGCAGGTTACGCCGTAACTCAGATTTGTCGACGAAATCATCCCCTGAATCCGTATCCTTGCCCTGAACCTTCGGGTTATTATTAGCAAAAATCACTTTACATTCCATAGCTGGTTTAGATCCTTTAGGTTTATCGTTATTCCTCCTTACTTTTTCACTGAGCTTCTCCACCATGGATTCTAGGTTTTTCAGAGTTGTGTCGTGCTTGAAAAGGTTCTTGTCAGTGTTTTCCTGGAATTCTTTCAACCACTCATCTTGCTCCTTTTGTCTTTGGGCTGAACTCTCCAGGAACTTATTAATTGTTTCTTCAAGACTGAGCTTTCTTTCTCCATAAGGCCCACGGTTGTAATTTCCACGATAACCATTACTATTTCGATTATCTCCGTAAAATGGTCGATTTTCTCCACACTTAGCTTCTTCAATATTTTCATCGTCCACATGAGGACAATTCTTTCGTGAGATGTCTTCCTCCACAGCTTTCACAACCTACTTGGATGGCATGAACGGTTTCTCTGACCTTCAGCATATATCGACTGAGATTTTCAATTTTACTAGCGATTACTGCAATTCCGTCAAAACTTCCGCCTTGGTTTCTTTTACTTCCTCCATCGTGCCATTACTGAGAATGATCTGCCATTTTTTGAATGGCTTCAATTTCAAGAGTAGGAGTCATGTTCGGGATAGGTCCTTGATAGTCCAGCATTTGCCTTGTAGTTACGTTAATTCCTTTGTAGAAAATGTTGACCTTCTGTTGGTTGTTCAGATCATTCGTAGGACACTTGTAAAGGAGATCGTTGTATCTATCCCAGGCTTGGTACAATGTTTCATCGTCTTCTTGTTTGAAATTATGGATCTCCAAAAGCTGGTTAGAAATTTTTGATGGTGGACAATATCTCTGAATAAAGTGTTTCTTAAGTAGCGCCCAAGTATTAATTGCCCTGGCGGGCAATCTTTCGATCCACCTTCTGGCAGCTCCAATAAGAGTCATAGGGAATAATCTTAGAATAACAGCATCATGAGACACGCCCGGAATGTTAAAAAGGCTTGCAATATATAGGACATTTTCAACGTGCTCATATGCATCTTTGTACCTGTTTCCTGAAAAAGGGTTAGCGCGAAGCTCCCTCATAAATTGGTCTTTGATTTCGAAACGGACATCCGCTCCAATTGTCGGTCTTACGAGACCCAGCCCTTGTTCCACTCTTGTCAATGCCAAATACTCCTCAAGAGTGAGGTCATCGATGTTAACAACTTCCATAGTACCTGAAAACTTGAAATATGATCGAGAGAAAAGTTTTAAAACGAAATAAAAGACTTAATATAAATCCTAATATAACTCCCCGGAAGCGGCTCCAAAAACTTGATGCAGGTTTTACTGACCAGGTTTTAAATTTATAGTGTCTCGTTATACCTATGGTCTACTCTAGTGCACTAACGGGCAGTGTACCTGGTCGCGTGTAGTGTAGTAATCGGTAAAGCCGAGGTCGTCCCAAGAGCTATGTGTGTTGGATTATTACTAAGTCTAATTGTCACAGAATAATAATAGTTTCGATAGGGATTTAATTAATTAAACTACTAAAGCAGAATAAGATAAAGCAGATAAATGGTAAAGGGAAATCAATAGAGGAGAGTGGTGCTAACCTAGTTAATCCTCCTAGCTAGTTATGTCTACGTCTACTTACTTCCAATTACTTCAGGTAGGGTCAAATTCAAGAGGACAACATTTGGTTAATTCGCCCTAACCTATCAGCAAAGATGCCACCACAGGAGAAGTCAGGTGCACCGTCATAAGTTTTGTTGTTCCTGGTCCCCTAAGCCAAGTCATTAAGTACCGCTACATGCTAGATTTAAAATAGTGAATGCCCGGCCGTTAGGAACTTAGACACACACCCCCTAATTCTTAAGTTCATCCAAACGATAGGTGATCAGTTGGTCAAATCGCACAAGTAGAAAGGGTCGTCAGTTGGTCATATCTTACCCTTCCCGTCTCAGTCCGTTCACCTAGGGTCAGTTGGTCATATCTCCTAGGCAATTGGCCTCTATCGCCATTCAAAACTACCGAACCAAGGGTGGCTACCAATAAACTATGCATGCATACACTTAGAAATAATTGTACGGAAGTAAAGTAAACGCAAACAAAACAATTAAGGAATCATAACTAGGCTAGCACCAAAAGGTGCTTAGCCGCTCATATTAATCATGCAAACCAATTCAATATTCAAGGGTACGAAATACATGAATTGAAAGTAAAAGAAATATAAAACGCTAATGCTTATCGTAGTGGAGTGATTTCTCCCTTGGAGACAGCTCCGGATGCTCCTCTAGACCTGCCTTGAGCTTTTTCCCACGTTCTCAGAGTGTTGTGTGTGGAATGGGATGATTAGAAATTGTGGAAAACTAGAAGGGGGGGGGGGTTGAATAGTTTTACCAATTTAAAACTTGCTTTTAAATATTAAATTGACTTATGTCAATCTATTTGGTTGTTTATGTTGGACGTTGATGGATATATATATAAACGTGTAATGAAAGATAAAGAGTAAGAAGCACATCACCACGACACAAGTATTTATAGTGGTTCGGCTACAAGGACACCTTTCTTGCCCTACTCCACTCCTCGAGTCACCTACTCGAGAGTTCGTAAACACTACACCAATCTCCTTATGGTGGAGAAGCCTTCACAACGTCGCTTACACCTTTTTCCGGCACAAAGCTAAATACCGAGTTCTTTCACACCAAGGCGAATGTAACATATTGGATTTCACAAGTACATAAACAAACTTAATATGGGCGTATTCTTTAGATGATTTAGAGAGAGAAAGTAGGATATTCTAGAAAGAGAAACTCTTGGAAGGTTAGATTCCACACAGAACATCCAACCCTCTACCTTACAAGGTAGAGGGTATTTATAGGTTACAAACTAAACGACCTCCTGACGGCCTGTGGATCAGGTATAAAGTGTGTAAAGACCCGTCCTTCCTCTACGGTGTTGCTCTAGACTAAATCTAAGCTAATCACTTACTAACAACTAACATAATAAACGATATGTCTGCGAGCTAACTTAAGCTAGATTATACTTGGGGTGACCGATGCTTTACAATAGAATTTCCAATTCCTAACAATCTCCCCCTAAGGGAGGTCACCCCATGAATTACATTGTGAATCCTAGCATTCTAATAAATCTTCAGTCTTGAGCTCGTAGACTTCTCTTCATCAAAGTATACAAACTATGTGCTTCTGTGGTGATTTCATCATTGTTCAACTACAATGTATGTTTCGTGGAGGTTATTGAGATGATCCACCTTGATGACCTTTGAGCATTACTAGAGATCATCAGCCACATCAAATCTCAGCATCACCCATCGTTGTGTTGCCAGCATATGATGTTGTGACATTTGGACTGACATGCTCACATTCTGGATCATGATTTCTTCTTATCAGAGTAGCTGAAGCTTTAGTTGATTCATGATATTGGCAGCAGCGTAGCAGAAGCATGGAGTGAAAATATCAGAGTCATTGATGCACTAATCATGATTTCTTTGTAAATGAATGTGTTGTGTGAGCATGCGGCTATGGATTGACCGCTCCATTCTGATCAGCTGCAAATGTCGGACGTACCTGCATACAACAGTTAGCAATAAAGCGCACGAAAGTGTCTTTGACCACTTTCGTTGAATTGAGGTACACGGCCCACGGTTCCTCGTTGATCAATACTAGTACTGCCTGTGATCAGGTATAATTCCGAAGAATTTCCTTGACAGGGTTTCGCAGCTGCTCTAGCTGTTCTCAAACCGGAACGTCTCAAAGAAGACAACACGGAGTGAGTGAACCAGCGAATTGAGATTCACTGATTGATGAAAAGAGATTTAAAAGACAGTCATGTATTGCTCAATAGAAATCGTTTTTGCAATACAACGAAGGTTTTAATGAAAATCAATTATCAATCATAAACACGTTTTATTTTGAGAAATAAGTACACAGTCGATGTGCTAAAGAAAAGAGTTTTTAAGCACAACGACCGATTTTTCAAAGGTATCCGTCAATCCATAACCTGAACCAGGATTGATTCAAAAGGTTGAATCGCCCCATTGTTTCTGTTTAGTTGTCACATGGTTGATCTATTGGATAGATCTCACATGCCACCTACCAAGAGCTTGTTTGATGTTGGCTCTAGAAGGCTTTCCATCTTCATTGTGAATATGAATGCATATCACTCAGATGTTCTGGCAATACCACAAGGATAATGCGTAGGACTCATAAGATATAATCTCTCTTTCCACATTGTGTGAAACAGAGAGTCTTCATTGAAAGTGTCCTAATGAGATTTAATGATGATCTCTTGGCTCTAGACTCAATCGTACTCATTTGGTTCCTATGTCGGAGACTAGGGAGAGGGTCTCCTTCTTCGATATCGACAATCTCTAAGAGAAAGTCGATAGATTATGTCGGTTCCCCGTGAGAATGAAACAAGCCCTTTTAAGAGGAACTTGAGTAGCTTGGGAATTTTAGTGCAGTGCGTCACTGGGTCCATGACGTCTTGTCTTTAATACCGATGTTACCTTGGTAACCACCAGTAGTATATGAATTGAACCCGGTTTCTACCCTAAGGTTGAATTATTGGAGGGCTATTTCTTTTCACCCTTTTTTCACATTTAATTCTTTTTCATTCTTCAACCCCTTCAGTGCTTACCAAGACTTCATTACTAGAACTTTGTTGGGTTTATTCCAGTACTGGCTCAGTCTCAGTCCGCACTCTTCCCATTTCTCATTTTTCTCCTTTTTTTCATGAAACCTAGGACTTCTACACTATCTAGTGGATTGTCCCTGGGTAGATCCCTCCGGTTCTGGCGGATCGTGGGAACGAATACCTAACCTAACCATCCTTATAACACCATGCATAAAGTAAATTGGTCAGTCTTTTGGTATTTTTCTTTTCTTCTTAAAACCAATTGAAAAATCATTTGGAAAAACAATCAAGGTACTTGTGATACGAGATCAAAGCATTTTATACCTTAATAGTTTTGATCATTTAGAAAACCTCCCCCTCAACATGTGCATATGATTTAGAAAATATTTAGCACATGGAGGCAAGAGGACTTTGAAATATTTTCTTTGATCACAATTTTCATAGAAAAAGCCATTTGATTTTATTTGGTAAATTCTCCCCCTCAATATGTGCGTAGAATATTTGAAATCATTTTGACACATAGAGGAAAGAGACCTTTGAAGTACTACCACGATTACCAAACATTTAGAAACCATTTAACACACAATCAAGGTACCTTATATAAAAGCATGGAAAACTTTGTACCTTGAAGGTTTGAATTTTTTTTTAAATGCTCCCCCTTAATATATGCTTCGAGATTCGAAAATAGTTTAGCACATATTAGAGAGCAGTATGCACTTTAAGACAAAAATGGTCATTTTTTATCATCTTTCATATTTATATCATATTTTCTCCCCCGATTAAAAATTTCAAATCCTTTGAGATTTTGGATCTCAAGTGATTTAAATATGTATGAGACAAAACATTTGTTGGAGAAAAATGTGTCCAATTTTATATGATCAGAAGTGGACAACACTGAAGTTCCTTTTTTAGACACAAAGGGAAACCACAGTACATAACCTAACACTATTACATGCATTATAGTTGTTCATAGTTTGTACACCACATATTACACATAAATAATACAAAACAGAAACTACTTCCGGAAGATGCCTTCATTTAGTTCTTTGAAGTAGTTTGTAATGACCTTCACGAAGTCTACCACCAAAAAAACTTTCAAGGCTGCGGAAGATCATTCGAGTCTTAAGTCTTCGCCTGATTGCAGCAATGAAATCTTCACACCTCTTTAAGTCCTCATCAGACCAGAATTTTGTTTTGTTCCCCGGCTTCAGATGAACTCTGATTTCTTTCACTCTGGAGTTCAATTCTTCTTCGACTATCTTGAGAGTACCATCACTGAATTTGTAGAGCTAGAAAAATCTCATCAGCATGCGAGTCCCGTATCTGTCGTGGAAGAGGATGGCTCTGGGGGTGTCAAGCACTCTATAGTCGTGACGAAATTCATGTCCTTCGGCATCCCATTGTGGCCTTGTTAAATTGACCCGAGTCTGGTGGTTTTCCATCCCAAGCTGAAAGTCCTCAACCTGTTTTCGGATGACTAAGCCTCTGATCCAAAGATTAACAGCGACAGAGAGAGCTTTCTTTTCACGAGCAGGTAGGTGTTCAAGGTGTCCTTGAAGGTTCAAAAGATAGAGATCTTCAAAGTCACTTGGCATCAGATGTTTAAAGTCGTTTTCTTCAATAACATGATCCTTCTTGTCCGCTCTTCGAAGAACAATCTTCTTAAGGTAATCATAGCCATAGATTTGGAAGATCTCTACACTGACAACACTTAAAATTCGCACCTTGGATCGAACAGCTCTGCGACTCTTATCAGCACCATGTCTCTCGATGTAGAAATTCTTCTTTTTGTACCACCAGTGAGAAATACCATATGAAGCGGCAATGTCATACTTTTGTTCTTTGTCAGCCCAGAATTGATCAGGAACCATCTGTTCAAGTCCCTGATCAGAGTAGGTTACAGATTTCATCTTTGAGATCGATAGAGCTGGTCTTCTTTCAGTAGTATGAGCACAAAGATACTCCAGGTCATGGTTGAAGAAGAACTCAGACTGATTAGTCATTTGTCCAGGTTTACCACCGAGAGGAAGGGGCCTGTTCACATCGAATCGACCAATCTGCTCACTGACTTGATCATTCAACATCTTGTGGCATTCTTCCATCCGGTATTGGAGCTGATTGGCATCTGAGTGGAACACCTTGACAATTTCAAAAGCAGGTCCTTCAAGATCCTTCGGAGTGATAGATGAAATTCCCTTCTTTTCACAAAACCACTTTATAAAGCTACCCATATCTCCAGTGATGTGCAAAAGAGAGTCTTCATCGGGGGCTTCATAGTTATTTGTGATAGTTGATGCCCAGTTGTTATCAGTAATCATCATGTTAGACTCTGGGATGGACCATGAAGGTTTTGGAGTATGAGGTCTCTCTTCGGTGAACCAGCTTCAAATTGTGTCCTTTTAAGGTGCCACTCTAGATGTGTTGGAGCGTTCTCCTAATACGTATGTATCAAACCATTCATCTTCAGACGACTTGGGAATATGCTTGGTGGATGCATCATCTTCATCGGATTCTGACTCTGCCATGACATACGAATCTTCATGAAACATTTGATCTTCAGGAATTAAAGAGACTGTGGGTGTGAACCTAGAATCAACCGTTGTCCAAGCTGCAGATTTCTTATGAGTTCCTTGTTCTCTGGAAGGATAAGATTGATTGGAAGGTTTTGGTGGTAATGATGGTGGTTGTGGTGAAGGTGTAGTAGTTGTACCTGAAGATCTACCAGTACCAGAAGCTCCAGCTCCTCCAGTTGGAGGTGGTGGCCTGGGACCTCCAGACTTATCAGTAGTTTTCTCTGGAGTTGTCTTTCTTTTCTTCTTTTTATCCCTTTCTCGTACATCCTCCACAAACTGCTGATAATTGTCAAGTCTCATTGATTCCTCGAGTGCTTCGTATAGTTTCTTATGTGTATCGTTCAAATGCTCTCCTGCATCGTACATTCTTTCAGAGAGAGCTGATCTCATATCAGAGATTGGCAAGTCTTTAAATCATTGAAATAACAGAGCCTTCATTGCCCATTCAACTGCATCTTTGATATCATCTTCTACTGCCTTTGTAATAACCTCATTGATTTTAAAATTCTCCAGCTTTTTGACACGACTATCAAGATTATTGACGGCGATGGGAAAATGCTTCTCAATGGTTGCATTACGTGTCATGGCCTTTTCTAGTAACTACTCAGTAGATTTGACTGGATGCGGTGAAGCAGGATGTGGTGAGGCAGGAGGAGTGTCAGTGTCTGAAACTGTAACCACTGGTTCAAGTGATTGATCATTAGTAGGATCAGGTGGTGGAAGTGAGGTTGTTTGAGCAGGTTTGGGCAGTAGAAGTGCGGTTTCAAGAGTAGGAGCAGACATAGGAGGGATGGTTGAAGTGTCTTGCTGAATGTTGACAGTAAACATCGACTCTGCTTCTTCTTTGTCATTACCTTGCTTAAGAGTCTCAGTGTCTGAAGGTTTGTCATTAATAAACTGATCACCAAAGGAGAAGTCTGTATCAAGATTCTTCAATGAGGGTAGAGAGTCATTTGACAGATTTGGTTCTTCCAAGTGCCTGGACTCATCAGATCCTAACTCAAGGTTCTCCTGTTCGACATGTTGCAACTCTTTCTCAACATTTTGCTCAGACTGGGTATCACTTGATGCAGGAGTTTCTTCTTGTGCATCAGATACCTCTTTTTCCAATCCAGATTGTTCTTGAGCTGATGATGATTCAACGCTTCTTTTCTTCAGCTCAAATTGAGTTGTAGTTCTTGATGGTGAAGAGGAGAAGGTCAGAAGCATGTGAGCAGCTTATTCAACACCAACAATCCCTTTCCCTTTATCTTGTGTGATTGGTGTTGCTTGGCGAGGCAGTTGTTCAGGTTCTCTTAGCACTACTCCTCTAACAGGTGCATTCACATTCTGACTTTCTAGGCTTTGCTTGATTCCTAGTTGCAAAGCAACATCATCTTCATCAATCAAACTCGTATTACCCCTCGAAACCTTAGTTTCCTCAACATTTCCCTTTCCCACTTCCTTCTTCTTTCTTTTCTGCTTCTGGGTTGTGGTGTCAGTAGTTTGTGACCTTTTAAGTCCCTTTTTAGGAAGAGCAGCATATGAAGATTTTGATCCTGAGGTAGACATAGCAGCTTTGGTTTGTGGTGGAGTGGGAGAGATGTCAACATTAACAGTGGATCTGGAAGCCCTTTTCTTGTACAATTTAAAGTGATCCGTCTTCTTAATATCGTCAGTGAGAAGAGTATCAGGAATTGGCAGTCCAAAGATCTCTTTATCCATACCTTTAGCCACATACTTAAGGTTACCCAGAACAAATTCATCTTTGGCATTATGAAGGATTGATTCACTCCTAGGATTGAAATTATGGGTCTGTTGCAAGTATTGGATGACAAGCTTTGAGAATCTGATGCTAGGGATCACAAGCTTGTTTACCTTCTTTCGACCCTGGGCTTTATTCTGAAAGTTTGTTCTATCGGAGATAAATGTGTTCATTGACAATGAGAATTCTTCCCAGATACATTCTGACACATCAACATTCACCTCATTGACGATACCCCATAGGATTTGCAAGATGGGAATCCTTACTTTATCAAACCCTGATGTTTTGCCTGATAGACATAAGTTGAGAACTGTTGTCATTGCTCTCCAGGGTTGATACATGTGTCCTGTGATGATGTCAAAAGCCCTGGATATGCTAACTTGATAACCCAAACCAATCAGAAAGACAATTAGCTCTTCCGCACTAGGTGGTGGTTTAGATTGTATGGTGGGGTTACAGGGTGTGATTCCAAGGGCCTTGCTGAGAATGTCCGAATTGATCACAAATTCCTTATTATCCAGCTTGCAAGTATAATGAGTCGTGATTTTGTCCCATTCAATGGTGTTCCAAAATTGTTGTATGTAAATGGTGGGAATTGTGCATTGCTTGGTTAGGGCACTGAAGAAATTTATGTTTTTGAGAATATCAATAGACACTTTGAGGGTTGGGTTTTGTTGCAATTTTTGCAAGTCCACATAACAGTTACTTTTCCCTATCTCTACCCATTGATTCTTAGGGAAGATTTCATCGTCTAAAAGGACATTGGGTGGAGCAAAAGATGCAATGTTCCCAGCTGAGGTTGTGTTTGCCATTGAAGATCTAAAGATACACACAAACAACAACAATGATTGAGAGCATGTTAGATTAAACATGGGTAGTTAAGCAACATTGAATACACCCTTATGTCATAAACACAATAACTTAGTAGTTTAGACAGAGTTCCCATAAGCATATTGAAAAAGATTGAGTGGCATTAGAGAGCACCTGTTGTTTTAAGGTAAAGGTTCCATTTGACATAGTTTTCGAGAGACAAGTTGTTTTAGAATCAAATTATTTAAATGCACAGTTGCTATTAACTAATTTCATGAGACAAGATACTATTATGTGGATGATATAGCAGGTCATTTGAGACAAGTTGTCATACTAAGTTACTACAAGAGAAACCAGGTACAAATTTGCTCAAACAAAGATGTTATAGCAAGTTGCTAAGAGTATGTTGTAAAAGCAAGTCGCTACAAGAAAACCTGAATCAAGTCGCTAATCATGAAATTACAACAGCTAGTCGCCTTGAAATAATTCAACATACCAAGTCGCCACTTGAACATTTAGCCAGCAAGTCGCTAAACTTATAAAAATAAGTCGCTATCAAAAATGATAGGACCAAGTCGCTATAAGATAAACAACTTGCAGACTTGTAAGTACAAGTCGCTACCAACTTTAATATGGATAAGTCGCTACGAGTTACATAGGTAAGTTGCTAAATAAGAATAAGCAAACTAACACGCCACCAAGAATATTGGTAAGTCGCTACCAAGAACTCACAAGCTAACTCGCTACGAAGAACACATCTAAGTCGCCATCAAGAACATATTCTACTCTAACGAAAAACAACACCAACCAAACAATCATTCATCACCATTACATGAGCACACTTAACTAGCTATATAGAACGGTTACAAATAACATCAAACAGAATACTTTCAGCGACGCCCTAATGACGCAATGCTATAACCATCAATACATTCCAATAACTCCTAAACATCCATCATACGCATGAAAAATGATCCCATTAAAGCATATTCATTAACAAACCTACGTGAGAATCAAGTGATACGGATCAACTGCACGGTGGGATCTGTGTAGAAAACAGTGTTAGTCTAGCATCTACGACATATAATTGAAAGTAGAGAGTGTTAGATGCAAAACATACCACGCTAAGTCGCTAGCTTGAAATGTAAACGAGAGAGAGAAAAAAAACACAGTAGTTTAAGAGTTTTTGAAATAGTGAATAGTGAGAGGTAAGTCGCTAGGGTATGAGGAAGGATTTTTACAAGAATACCAACATGACGCTTTCAGTCCTTGTATTTTTGAGACTCGTTAATTAAGTCGCTAGAAAATAAACAACCAAGTCGCTAGGGGTTTACACAGCAAGTCGCTAACACATCATCTTATGTATACTAGATATTTTCAGTCCATAAACTTATCAGATTGCAAACTAGCACATAACACACATATCATAATTAAGATGACATAATAGGATAAACAACCTAACACATTGGAGAACAAAACAAGACAAAGACATGCATTTGAGCACCCTACATAACCAACAATTGTGCAGATATAAACAATATATCTTGTAAAATTCTCCCCCTCAATCAATGTCACCATGACCATTGATTGAATTAAATCTACTTGTGATAAAAACATGAATATATCTTTTGTTCGAACTTCATCTATGATCCCGTATCATTATTGAATGACATTTCTAGGACCGTAGATGTTATCGATAACAAAGGATATATCCTTTATTAGTTTGAGGTAAATGACTAAAAATTTTAATTTAAAAGAATGAAAAATTTATATATATAATTTTTTTTAACATAATTTGTACACAAATTTATAAGAGCGAGTCCTGATTCAAGTCGAATAGGATTCAAAGTACAAGCTACATCAATTCTGGCATGCTATAGCTCCTGAGTGAGCAATATTCATTTCTGATGGAAACCAGGTCATGAAGTTCCTGAATGAGTTGAGCATTGTACCTAAAAAAGACTGAGAACACATTGCACTAGAAGCACATGTAGTATTGCAAATAGATGAGTTAGTGACATGAGTAGTATCACTATTGGATGTTGCACAATTTGATCTAGCCATGTCATTAATAGAAATCCCTTTAGGTTCACTACTCTTGAAGAGTTTTCCTGTGGGCATCCACTTAAGGCAAGATCTAGGTATGTAAGTCAGTTTGGATCCTGTAAACTTAAATAGTCTGCCAGTGGGAATCCATTTGAAACAGCTGCTAGTAGATTTGGGTGTAGGCACTTTCCTCTTTTGAATATTGGTCCTTTTGTAATCATTGGGTTTCTTAGGGGATTGATCTGCCATTTTGTTAGGATTTAGTAAATCCAAGTATTAAAGAGTCGGTCACCTCATGTATATGTAATCATTAGTAAGCTCGTAGTCGTAGATTAATATAAGTAGTATTTAGTTTAAGTAACACCGTGGAGGACGGACGGGTCTTTACCCACTGTATGCCTGATCCGCAGCCTGATAGGTGGCGATTTATGTAAAGACTATAAATACTCTCTACCTCCCAAGGTAGAGAGTTGGAGCTCATAATAAGATTTTTCTTTCTCTCACTAAAGTTCCCTAAACCTCTAACTTTCTCTCTCTTAAACCTCTTATACGCCTATTTGTGATTATGGTTTAGTGTGTTTGTGAAATCCAATATGTTACAAATGGTATCAAGAGCCATGGTTCGATCATCTCTTACATATTCTTGGATTTATAGTGACTTTTAGATGGTTTTAGAGTTTGAAAAAGTTTAGTGGTTTTTGCATCATTTGGATCATCTCTAGTGTTAAAGTTTGAATTTTGGGTGTACTTTTGTGTTTAGAATCATTGTATGTGATTGGGTTTTGATTTGGTAAGCTTGAATCATCGTGGTTGGGTTGTTTTTTGATTAAAAAGTGGTGTTTGTGAGTTTTTCCTGCTAGCGACTTGAGCCACAAAGTATTTATCTTTGTAGCGACTTGCTTTATAAGTTGGTAGCGAGTTACAGTTGAAGTTGTTAGCGATTTGAGCTTAGCGACTTATCTATTGAGACAAGCTGACAAACAGTACACTTAGTGGATTCTCCACTACGGGTAGCGACTTGGTGAAAGTTAGCGACTTGTGCTTAAGTTTGTTAGCGACTTGGTGTTAGCGATTTGGTGCCTAGCGAGTTGCTATTTAGCGACTTGATAACTTAGCGATTTGGTGCTTAACGAGTTGTTCTTTAGCGACTTGCCTGTGTCTTAGCGACTTGGCATTATAGCGACTTGATAGTTAGCAACTTGGTTCTTAGCGACTTGGTTCAAGGTTTCTTAGCGACTTGGGAGATTTTTGCTTATAATACGGTTGTCTCTTGATTCAGTAAAATCTCGTGAAAGATTCTATTTCCCGGTTTAATCATAAAGTTATAAAATCTCGTGTAATCTGTTAACATGTCTACCAACGTTCCTACAATCATCTCCACTGTTGCCGAGGATGTTCAAGCAGCTGGTTCAGATACTCATCCACCCATGCTTGACAGAACCGACTACGACTCTTGGGCTCAAAGAATCAGATTGTACTGTCTTGGAAAGGAAAATGGGGTCAACATTCTCAAAGCGATTGATGAAGGACCTTATCAGATTGAGACTACAAGAGACTTAATTGATACAGCTGCAGATGAAACAATGATCTATGGGATAGACAGACCAAAGACATATGATGAGCTCGATAATAAGGAGAAAAAGAGGTTCGATGCTGATATCAGGGCTTCTAACATCATACTTCAAGGTCTTCCAAAAGATATCTACAAGCTGATCAATCACAACACCGAAGCCAAGGCAGTGTGGGATAATGTCAAGATGCTTCTTTCTGGTTCTGAACTTACTATTGAAGACAGAGAATTACAACTCTATGATGAATTTGAGCACTTCAAGATGAAACCAGATGAGAGTGTCTATGAGTGTTACGTGAGATTCCACAAGCTTGTGAATGATATGAGGAACATCAGAATGACTATGCCAAACATTCAGCTAAACTCAAAGTTTGTGAACAACATGAATCCCAAATGGCACAAGTTTGTCACCTCTATGAAGCTAACCAAAGGATTGAAGAATACAAACTATGAGCAACTCTATGCCTTCCTTCTTCAGAATGAGAGACATGCTATGTTTAAAAAAAGGATTCTTAATCAGCTCAAAACCAACCAGGGATTACCACCAAAGCATCTCAAGTTATACCCATGGGTAATCGTAATCACAAACTCATTCCCGATCCAATGTTCAAACAAGCTGATGCTGATGCACACGTGGGAAACTTCATTAATCAATTGGCTCTCATGATCAGTCAAAACATGAACTCTCTCCAACACACCAACAACAACCTCAGAACAGCATCTAATCCACACAATCAGGCCACTGTCAGAGATGGGAAGGTTATGGTACAACCAGTTCAAGAAAGGCAGTACGAACAAGGAAGAAGTAGAGTTGATAGAGGGTATGTGGCAAATCAGAATAAGGGAAGGAATGGAAATCAAGGACAAGTAAAGCCGATCAAGTGTTACAACTGTGGTGGTGAGGGACATATTGCAAGGAACTGCACATCGCCAAAGCGCCCTCAGAATGCAGAGTACTTCAGGGATAAGATGTTACTTGTTCAAGCTCAGGATAATGGAGCAGCATTGGATGAAGAGGAGTTATTGTTTCTTGCTGAAGGGAATGCCAAGACTTATGATGCTGATGTTGATGAACAGCCAATTCAGGAGATTGGTCATAATCATCAGAATGCCTTTCAAGTAGCAGATTGTGATGCATTTGACTCTGATGTAGATGATGAACCTACTGCTCAAACAATCTTCATGGCTAGCATCTCACCTATGGTTTCTCCAAAAGTTTCTTCACCACAACAAACTGGTCCATCTAAAGACAAAATCATTTCTGAGGTACTAAAACTATACGATGAAGTTGATGAGCAAAAGATACATGATGAAGTACAATCAACTGTAATTATTGAGTCAGATATTAAAAATATGGGTAATGTCAATGTTGTCCCATATGATCAATATGTGAAACAAAGTGAAAGTGTGATTGTACCAAGTGATGCATCTTATGCAGTCATTGATGACTATGCTTTTGACGAATACACTGCATGTGCCCCTGATGAGTCAGTTATCTCTGAACTTAATGCCTATAAAGAACTTGTTGCTATTTATGAAAAACGAGCTAAGTTTGAGTTAACCACTCGTGAGCAGGAGATGGATGACCAAATGCGTACAACTATTAGACAAAGTAAGTTTAGAGAAGAAGTATTAAAACAAGAGTTAAACTCCTTACAAGAAAAGCTTTCTAAAACTGCTAAGCAAAAACAAGAACTTCAAGAAAATGTTAAAATGCTTAAGCAAGAATTCAGTGGTAAGGAATCAAAACTTTTGAATGATTTTTCTAATCTAAAAACCTTGAAAAACAAGCTTGAAAATAAGTTGTACGTACAAGGAAATACCATTCAGACTGCTCACTTAATCACTAAGCACAGAGTTTTAAGTGATAAGCATAGTACTCCCCTTGTTGAGGAACCAAATCCAGAGGTCATTAAAAAGGCTAGAAGTGCTCATAAGGTAATTTATGATGGCAATGAAATCCTTAAGCCTAGACAGAAACCTAGTTGTGCTGAGTGCACTGAGGAAGATAAGAAATCAGATGAAGTCACTAGGGAGAAGATGAAAAAGAAACTAGATGATCCTAAATGTAAAGAGAAGAAAATATCTATCATACCCCATGATTACAAAAAGGAGAATTGGATTTCCTTAAACATGTTTAAGCCTCAAACGTTGTTAACTCCCGAACAAGTGTTCTGGAAAAAGGATTTAGATAAGCAAAAAGCAGAGAATCATGTTGTTACAAACCCTCCCCTTAGGAAAATGCCTTCAGCGACTGTGTATCCTCCAAATACACCAATGCATCTAGTTCCTAGAACTATTGCCACTAAAAGCAAGACCTTAATCAGTCAATATGTCATATTTCGATTATTTGTTGATTTTGAGAAAACTTGTAAGAAAAGGATCACACCCACTGGGATAACTGAAGGGGAAAGGGGTTTTGAGCAAACTAAAGAATGCTATTTAACTGAGGTCATGCCTTTCTTTAAACAATTAAAAAGTGAATTTGAGAGTCTTAAAAAGGGGATGGACTTAGATATTAAAGAAATGGAAAAGGAATTTGATGCGATGATTGTTGAGGTTAGTGACTATGAGCGAGAACTAAAATATAATGACATTGAGAGGAAGAACTTGCATACCTTGAATGAGAATCTTATTTTTGAATGTATTGCTCAAGATGTGTTTTACACTGCTACAAATTGTTCCATTAATGCTTCTCAATTTTATGAATTATCTGTTGCTCTGAAAGTCTCCCATGATCGTGTCATTGAGCTTGAAAAAACTAACTCTAAACTACATAATAAGGTTGAACAAGATGATCATGATAACCTGGTAAAACTGTTTTCTAAATTGGAAGTTGAGCATCTTGCTTTGCAATTAAAATATCAACATCTGAAAGAAAATGTTAAAACCTCAAATATCAAGACATCCTTGGATGTTCCTGAATTTGATGCAGTTTTTGAAATTAGCAAACGTGATGAACAGATTCGAGCTCATTGTAACACGATCAGAAAGTTGAAAGCCCAAATTTCTCAATTAAATGGTGAAATGAACAATGTGACTGACTCCCAAATGCCTCCTCCTTTAGATTCTCAGAATTCTCAAAATTTTCATCTTCAAAACTTGGTCAATGCTTTACAAAAGGAAAATGAGAGTTTTCTAGAAGAAAATGAAAAGGTAAAACGTCATTTCAATGAGTTATTTGAGTCAATAAAAGTCACTCGTAATAAAAATAATGAACAAATAACTTCGTTGCAAAAGGAAATTGAGAATCTGAAGAGTCAGGTAAAAGGGAAAATGCCAATGACCAATGGGGAGAATGGTGCATTAAAGGTGCATGGTTGTAATAAATATGCTTTGTCTGTGAAATATGTTCCTCCTCATCTTAGGAATAACAAACTTGCCATTCAAACATATTTCTCATACCTTAAGGATAGTCTAGAATGTCTCCGTGAGATTGTAGAAGAGGATAAGTTAGAGAAACCACTTGATAATGCAATTGGCAATGCATGCTTATATGCCAAACGATCTCAAGAACTTCTAGAATGCTTAATTACAATATGCCCCAAATCCCTAGGTGAGCAAGTTAATCCCTTGATACCCTGTTTTATGCCTAATGTCTAGTATACAAGTCATTCAACGCCCAATGTTATGAATGTGAACTTTAGTAGGCCTTCAAATAGTTCAGATCCCAGCACCTCCAGTGTTAAGAAAGTGAACCTCAGTGTGCCTTCGAATAGTTCACATCCCAGCACATCAAAACATGAAAGGCAAAAAGTAGCAAAACCAACTAATGTTCCCCTTCCCTCTACAAGAGTAATCAGTGACATTAAAGCGAGTAGGTCAAAGTCTCAAGGCAATACAAGGAATGATAGGACCTCGCAAGCTAAGAATGTACATTGGAAGAAAGTAGAAGATCACCGTAGGGAGAATTTGAATAAAACGAATTGTGTTGATTCTAGTGTTAGCTCTAAGCATACTGTAATTAATGCGAATTATACTACTTTTGGCAAAATATGTAATGATGATTGCGTGGTTTCTGTTACTAATCTTGAATGTGGTATGAATGATTTGTCTAAAGCTGTCAAATGCTCAGTTAAAACTGTTAATGTTAAAAATCAAGCTAAGAAGGCTAAAAGGCCAAAGCGAAAGAAAGTTAGAAAACAGTGGAAACCCACAAGAAGAACATTTAGTAAGATAGGTTATCAATGTATACCTTTTGGCCATAAGGTTAATCAGGCAACGCCCACTAGAAAATGGATGCCTACTGGTAGAATTATTCCCTTAAGAAGTGAACATACTTTGAATAGGTCAAATACGGATACTAGCACTGCATCTATTTCTAACGTTTCCATTGCTTCTATTTCTAATATGGGTGTTTCTATTTCTGATGTGGGAGTTCCAATCACTGTTACTAACCAAATGGAACCCATTCTTGCATGGGGATCCCAATTATCCAGTTATCCATTCTTGTCTGTGTTCAACTGCAGATCGTTCAAATCGTTCTGTGGTACCTGGACTCAGGCTGTTCCAAGCATATGACTGGAGACCGGTCATGGCTCATGAACTTCGTGAGTAAATTCATCGGGACAGTTAGATTCGGGAACGACCATTTTGAAGCTATTATGGGTTATGGAGATT
This sequence comes from Chrysanthemum seticuspe, assembly GCA_019973895.1. NCBI lineage: Eukaryota > Viridiplantae > Streptophyta > Magnoliopsida > Asterales > Asteraceae > Chrysanthemum > Chrysanthemum seticuspe. The sequence goes on along the minus strand of BPTQ01000007.1, from coordinate 343,507,954 downwards.
ATGTAGTTGGTAAAAGTGTAATTTCCAGGGTATATTATATGGAAGGTCTTGGTCATAATTTGTTCTCTGTTGGTCAATTCTATGATTCCGATCTAGAAGTGGCTTTTAGAAAACATACTTGTTTCGTTAGAGAACTTGATGGTGTGGAATTATTAAGAGGTACTCGAGGTTCAAACCTATACACCATCTCTATCGATGACATGATGAAGTCTTCTCCAATCTGCTTGCTGTCAAACGCTTCTAAAACAAAGTCTTGGTTATCGCATCGTCGTCTCAATCACTTGACATTCGGCACCATAAACAATCTTTCCAGAAAGGATCTTTTCAGAGGTTACCCAGATTAAAATATGAAAAAGATCATCTTTGTTCAGCTTGCTAATTGGGAAAAAGCACGAAATATGCCCATAAACCAAAACCCACAAACTATGTAATGGAAGTTCTTCATACCCTTCATATGGATCTGTGCGGACCAATGAGAGTGCAAACGATAAATGGGAAGAAATACATTCTAGTAGTTATTGATGACTACTCTCGATTTACTTGGGTAAAGTTTTTGAGGAAAAAGGATGAAACTCCAGATGTCATCATCAAACTAATCAAACAGCTTCAGGTTCGACTCAACAATATAGTCAGAATTGTTTGAACAGACAATGGCACAGAGTTTGTTAACAAAGACTTAATTCAGTTTTATGAAAGTGTTGGAATCAGTCATCAAAGAAGTGTTCCACGAACTCCTCAACAGAACGTTGTAGTTGAAAGACGAAATTGAACTCTTGTAGAAGCCGCAAGAACAATGCTAATTTATTCAAAGGTTCGAATGTTTCTCTGGGCTGAAGCCATTGCCACTGCTTGCTACACCCAAAATCGTTCCCTTATACACACCTCTCATGGAAAAACTCCATATGAACTTGTTCATAAACGAAAGCCTGATCTCTCCTACCTTCGTGTGTTTGGTGCCTTGTGCTATCCAACGAATGACGGTCAAGACTTAGGAAAATTAAGAGCAAAGGCAGATATTGGAGTTTTTGTTGGTTATGCACCAAACAAGAAGGGTTACAGAATCTACAACAAGAGAACCCGAAATATGATGGAAACAATTCACGTTACGTTCGATGAGCTGACCGGTCAAATCGCTCCTAGAAAATCCAGTTCAGGACCCGCACTTCAAAACAGTCCCATTGGTTCATCCCTTGTACCAAATTCCTCTCCAGCAACTCCATATGTACCTCCAACTGAAGATGATTTGAAGAAATTGTTTGATCCAATGTTTGATGAACACTATGAGCCAAGAGCTAATGAACTGTCAATTCCTACAACAGAGGCTGCTCATATCCCTGTGAATGAAGTCAATCCTTCAGTCTCAATATCACTAAGTCAAGAAGCGACTGCTGCTGATCACTCTGTCTCATCAACAAATCATCAATCTTCAAATGTACATCATGGAACTGTTTTTGGCATCAATGATGAAGTTAATCCCTTTGCTACTCCTGAAGATGCTCCATTTTAAAACATATTTGCTCCTAAATCATCATCAGAACTATCTTCTTCAGGAGACATCGACTCTGCTACTTCAGTCCCTCAACAACAGCCACATGAACACCTCATAAAATGGACTCACGATCATCCATTAGACAACATCATTGGAAATCCCTCTCGTCCAGTATCCACACGGAAACAACTGGCAACTGATGCCTTATGGTTCTTCTTTAACTTCGTACTCTCTAAGATCGAACCAAAAGATGTTAAAACTGCCATGAATGAAGACAGCTGGTTCAATGCTATGCAAGAAGAAATTCATGAGTTTGATCAACTTGATGTATGGGAATTAGTACCTGCTCCAGATTGTGCTATGATCATTGCTCTAAAATGGATCTTCAAAGTGAAACTTGATGAGCATGGTGATGTGTTAAAGAACAAGGCTCGATTGGTTGCAAAAGGATACCGTCAAAAGGAGGGTGTTGACTTTGAAGAATCATTTGCTCCTGTTGCTCGTATCGAGGCAATCAGAATATTCTTGGCTAATGCTGCAAGTAAGAACATGATAGTTTATCAAATGGATGTAAAGACGGCATTTCTTAATGGAGATCTTAAAGAAGTCGTCTACGTCAGCCAACCTGAAGGCTTTTTGAATCCAGAGCATCCTACTCACGTTTATCGTTTGAAGAAGGCTCTTTACGGTTTAAAGCAAGATCCAAGGGCATGGTATGATACGCTATCAAAGTTTCTTCTATCTACTGGATTCAGCAAAGGAGCAGTTGATCCTACATTGTTCACCAGAAAGTCAGGCAAACATTTAATTCACGTTCAAATTTATGTTGATGATATCATCTTTGCCTCGACTGACCCCAATGAGTGTGACCGTTTTTTAAAAGAAATGGGTTCTAAATTTCAAATGTCAATGATGGGACAAATGTCATTTTTCTTGGGATTACAAATTTCAAAAAGTCCCGGAGGCATTTTTATAAATCAATCTAAATATGCAAATGAGATTTTAAAGAAATTTGGATTTGATTCTAGTGACCCTGTTGACACTCCCATGATTGAACGTACTAAACTAGATGAGGACTACTCAGGGATCATGGTAGACCAAACAAAATATCGTAGTATGATTGGATCCCTGATGTACCTCACAACTAGTAGACCAGACATGTTGTTCGCTGTTTGCATGTGTGCTAGATACTAGGCTAAGCCTACTAAAAAGCACCTTTAAGCGGTTAAACGGGTCTTTCGGTATCTCCAAGGAACCATCAATATGGGAATTTGGTACCCGAAGGACACCGGTATGTCACTAACAGCCTATGCAGATGCTGATCATGCAGGATGTCAAGATACTCGTCGAAGTACGTCTGGAGGTGCTCAGTTTTTAGGTGATAAGCTTGTGAGCTGGTCTTCAAAGAAGCAAATGAGTACTTCTATTTCCTCTACAGAGGCTGAATACATAGCCATGTCATCTTGTTGTGCTCAAATCCTATGGATGAGATCCCAATTATCTGACTATGGCTTTGAATTCAACAAAATCCCTCTGTACTGTGATAATAAAAGTGCTATTGCACTCTCATGCAACAACGTACAACACTCAAGAGCAAAGCACATCAAAATTCGACATCATTTCATCAGGGAGCAAGTTGAAAACGGTGTGGTGGAACTATACTTTGTGAGGACTGAATACCAGTTAGCAAATATCTTCACCAAAGCTCTTCCTAGAGAACGTTTTGAGTTTATACTTCCACGACTTGGTCTTAAGAGCCTACAACCGGAAACACTCAAACGTCTTCAAGAGGAAGAAGAGGAGTAAAAGGTTTTCTTCATCTATCTCTTGTAAATATTTATTCGAAAAACAAAATACAAAATTATAAAACCTTCAAAAATCAAATAGAAAAATATAAAACTTTCAAAATCCATAAAAATTTGAAAAATTCGAAAAATCTTCAAAAAATATTGTCATCTTGTCATGTTTTTCTCGATTCGATAAATATCTACGGTCTTGATGCTGTCATTCAAAGAATGACATGTGACTTTAGATGTTGTTCGAATTTTTTTATAAAAAAAATAAATAAATAAAATAAAATTGGGAGAAAGAGAAAAAAATGGTTTATTGTCATTTCAGGCAGTAACCCGCTTTTCAAAGAAAGAACAGAGCCATGCTTTATCTTGGTTTTCAAATCTAATGCTCTGATTCTTTAAACAAATCCTTACTATCTAATGAAAACTAATTGCTTTGAAAAATAACTCGGACTCTATTTTTTGGAAATCATTTGGACTTAAAGTGTGTCAAAATATCTATCTCTCAATCAACAACTTAGGTCATTGATTGAGGGGGAGAATGATTTCAATTAAATTAAAAAGTTATGTGTCATTCAATTTTTTTCAAAAGATAATCATGCATGTTTAATCAATGGAGTCCAAAGTCTCAAAATTTGATCCTTATCAGTTAAAACGCTTTCATAATCAAGTCACAATTCTCCTTAAAAGCTTTCCAAATCAATTTAAATCTACAGAGATCACAAATCTCAAATGATTTGATAATTGTGATCGGGGGAGAACTTATGATTTAAATTGGTTTTAATCTGATAATTCGGTAAATGGTTTTTTAAGGATGTACAAGCTCTCCTTCCCACATGTGCCAAACTATTTCAAATTTTCCATGCACATGTTGAGGGGGAGCATCTATCTTAAACCACAAAGATCTGAAACGTGATCAATTTGTTTCAATGTGCAGTCTGTTCCCTCTTGTATGTGCAAAACTCTTTCAAACCTCAAGGCACATATTGAGGGGGAGCAAGCTTATGAAACCCTCATCCTCCCTTATTTTCTATATCTACTTATTTTGATCAGGGAAGTGATGTTGATATCTTTTAGAAAATGGTAATCAAAGAAGGTAATTCTTTCTCTTGCCTCCGTGTGCAAAACGATTTCAATACTTGATGCACATGTTGAGGGGGAGCTCTTGTTCTAAAAATATCAAAAATAATTCAGGTACAAAATGCTTTGATAATATATCATAAGTATCTGGATTGATTTTCAAATGGGTTTCAATTGGTTCCAATGGCAGATGAAGAATACCAAATAGACCGACCAACTTTACTTTATGTATGGTGATATAAGGATGATAAGGTTAGGTATTTGTTCCCATGATCCGCCAGAACCGGAGGGATCTACCCAGGGACAATCCACTAGTTAGTGTAGAAGTCCTTAGGTATATTGGAAAAAAAGGAGAAAAATGAGATGTGGGAAGAGTGCGGACTAAGACTGAACTAGTACTGGAATAAACCATACAAGGTTCTAGTTATGAAGTCTCGGTAAGCACTGAAGGGGTTGAAGAATGAAAAATAATTGAATGAGAAAAGGGGTGAAAATAAATAGCCCCCCATTTATTCAACCTTAGGGCATAAATCGGGTTCAATTCATATGCTACTGGTGGTTACAAAGGTAACATCGGTATTGAAGACAAGACATCATGGACCCAGTGACGCACTGCACTTCAACTTCCCTAACCACTCAAGTTCCTCTTAAAAGGACTTGTTTCATTCTCACGGGGAACCAACATTATCTATCGACTTTCTCTTAGAGTTGGTTGATATTGAAAAAGGAGACCCTCTCCCTAGTCTCCGATATAGGAACCAAATATGCACAGATTGAGTCTAGAGCCACGAGATCATCAATAAATCTCATTAAGACACTTTCAATGAAGACTTTCTATTTCACACAATGTGGAAAAAGAGATTATATCTTGAGTCCTACGCATTATCCTTGCGGTATTTCCAGAACATCTGAGTGATATGCAAACATATTCACAATGAAGATGGAAAGCCTTCTAGAGCCAACATCAAACAAGCTCCTGGTGGGTGGCATGTGAGATCTATCCAATAGATCAACCATGTGACAACTGAACAGAAACAATGGGGCGATTCAATCTTTTGAATCAATCCTGGTTCAGGTTATGGATTGACGGATACCTTTGAAAAACCAGTCGTTGTGCTTAAAAACTCTTTTCTTTAGCACATCGACTGTGTACGAATTTTTCAAATCAAAAGGTGTTTATGATTGATAATTGATTTTCATTAAAACCTTCGTTGTATTGCAAAAACAATTTCTATTGAGCGATATATGATTGTTTTTCAAATCTCTTTTTATCAATCAGTGAATCTCAATTCGCTGGTTCACTCACTCCGTGTTGTCTTCTTTGATACGTTCCGGTTTGAGAACAGCCAGAGCAGCTGCGAAACCCTGTCAAGGAAATTCTTCAGATTTATACCTGATCACAGGCAGTACATGTACTGATCAACGGGGAACCGTGGGCCGTGCACCTCAATTCAACAAAAGTGATCAAAGACACTTTTGTGTGCTTTATTGCTAACTGTTTTATGCTGGAACTTCTTACGTTTGCAGCTGATCAGAATGGAGCGGTCAATCCATAGCCGCATGCTCACACAACACATTCATTTCCAAAGAAATCATGATTTGTGCATCAATGACTCTGATATTATCACTCCATGCTTCTGCTACGCTGCTGCGAATATCATGAATCAACAAAAGCTTCCGCTACTCTGATGAGAAGATATCATGATCCAGAATGTGAGCATATCAGTCCGAAAGTCACAACATCACATTATACCAACACCACAATGGATGAGTCAGAGATTGATGTTTGCTGATGATCTCAAAACTGGATCAAAACTCATTATCACGTAGATCAGTAAAAAGACCTCCACTTGGATTAACCAAACATGCAATGAGAAGAATCAATGACTACGAGCTTCGGAGCAAAGTACTACATCAAGAATGCAAGAACAATTTTTAATGTAATATCTGTTTGTATTCATTGTAATTTTAGTATATGTTTGAGGTGACCTCCCTTAGGGGGAGATTGTTAGGATTTAGTAAATCCAAGTATTAAAGAGTCGGTCACCTCAAGTATATGTAATTTTTAGTAAGCTCGTAGTCGTAAATTAATATAAGTTAAGTAGTATTTAGTTTAAGTAACACCGTGGAGGACGGACGGGTCTTTACCCACTGTATGCCTGATCCACAGCCCGATTGGTGGCGATTTATGTAAAGACTATAAATACTCTCTACCTCCCAAGGTAGAGAGTTGGAGCTCATAATAAGATTTTTCTTTCTCTCACTAAAGTTCCCTAAACCTCTAACTTTCTCTCTCTAAAACCTCTTATATGCCTATTTGTGATTATGGTTAAGTGTGTTTGTGAAATCCAATATGTTACACATTTGATGCTTCTTATGAGAAGTAGATGACCTCCTAGTATTCCTGATCTTAGAACTTTGACCATTAACCTGAGGTTTGTTATTCATCTTATTGGAATGAAGTGACTGGTTTTGACAAAACAGTATTCGCATCAACTTGGGAGGCAATCCAAAATTTTGAGGGTTTAAATCTTTCAGTTCTAAAAGCATGCGGCTGCCTAACTACGGTATGTTTTGAGTTGTTCTGAACAGTTGACTTTCCCAAGGTTGATGGTTTTGCAAACTTAATGTTCACCTTATTTCCAATAAATTTCCTAAGCTCGTTTTTTAAGGCAACAATATTGAAGCTCTTATCCTGAATTTGGGTTTTGAGGGCATCAATGTCAGCCAAAAAGGAATTTGTTTGATCTATCAACTTAGAATCGTTCTCTAAAAAGTTCTTTCTTAAGGACTCATTTTCTCTTAATAAGTTGGATACACATAAAGTCAATTCATCATTCCTAGATTTAAGCTCACTACTCACCTCATGGTTAGGATTGCTCATCCTAAGATTGCATTTCTTATGCAGATCTGAGAGTTGACATTTCAGATTGCATATGGTTGAATCTTTGTCCTGAATCTGGGTTTTTAAGTGATTAATTTCAAAAAATTCTCGAAATTCTGGGAATTCCGGATTAATGCAAGATTTTGTAGCACGAAAACTTTCTTCCTTTTGTTGTATTGCAATTTCCAGGGAAATACAATGTTTTTCAAGAATTGAGTATTTGTTTGAAAGTTCATCATAAACCCCTTTTGTTACCATGTCATTTGTTTTAAGGATTTTAGATTCAGACTCAACCAAGACAGGGTCAGTTAAGGGTACCTCAATGCATGACACGTGTTCATTTGTTGGTATGGCATCTGTATTTACCTCATGCACAACAGGATTTACAGACATGTAAGCAGTTTCAAGCTTTTCGGACTCTGAGCCTTTGTGTTCAGTACAGCCAATTACATCATTCATTTTAGTTTCTGAGATTCCGCAGTCAGTATCAGCATCATCCGATCTTTCAACTGATCCATTACCCAAAATATCACAACTTTCCTTTAATTTTCCATGACACTCATTCAACTCATTCAAACAATCATTCCTTTGAGCAGCATCCTTAATGTACATTTCCACATTATTCATGAGTTGGATATATGTGTTGATGAACTCATGAATTTCCATTCCAGTGTGTTTCTTGAATGAAATTCCAGTCATGTGTTGATCAAAGTCAGCAGAATATTCCCCTTTGATAAACGACTGAAATTGATTGTAGATAACTTGAAGTGAAGCATTAGAATCATCAATTAATACCTTCTCATTGGTAATTTGAAGCTTCAGTTGTTGCAAGTTCAACAACACAGCCTTTTTCAACGTAGGTAAGTCTTTGCGGAAGAGAGCACCGCATGTTCGACCCATAGGAGTGGATAACAGTTGTGTGAGGTGCTGATGAAGTAATTGAAACGACTCAATGTTGCATTCAGAATGCTTTGTATCATGGGTCATTGACAGGTGTGATTCGTTGAAGTTTGAATCAGAAGGTGAAGAGTTTTGATCATAATTTGTTGAATCAATCAAGGTAGGACATTCAGAAATACAACCAGTTTCATTGTTATGTGAGGTATCATAAAGTTCAAGCACTTAGGTGATAAAAGGATCAGTGATGTAAGACATTGTGGGTGGACGAGTATCTGCTGCATGAACGTCCTCAGCTACAGTAGAGATGATTGTAGGCAAGTTGGTAGACATGTTGACAGATAACACGGGATTTTATAACTCTATGATTAAACCGGGAAATAGATTCTTTCACGGGATTTTACTAAATCAAGAGCAAACCGTATTACACACAAAAGTCAACCAAGTCGCTAGAAATCCTTGAACCAAGTCACTAAGCACTAAGTTGCTAAGTAATAACAAAACAAGTCGCTAAGTTCCAAATTGCTAAGAATTTTGACAGCAAGTCGCTATGCACCAAGTCGCTAAATAGCAACTCGCTAAGGACCAAATCGCTACCACCAAGTCGCTAAGAAACTTAAAGAACAAGTCGCTATCAAAATTGAAAGCAAGTCGCTAACTTACCAAGTCACTACTCGTAGTGGATAATCCACTAAGTGTACTGTTTGTCGGCTTGTCTCAAAAGGCAAGTCGCTATGACCAAGTCCCTACCAAAACATATTACAACTCGCTACCTTTTACTGAAGCAAGTCGCTACCAAGAAATTCACTCCGAGAGCCAAGTCGCTACCAAGAAAAACTTTAAAAATACACTTTTCAATCCAAAACAAGCTCAACCACAGTGATTCAAGCTTACCAAATCAAAACCCAAGCACATACAATGATCCTAAAAACAAAAGTACACCCAAAATTCAAACTTTAACACAAGAAATGAACCAACTGATGTAAAACCACTAAACTTTTTCAAACTCAAAAACCATCTAAAACCCACTAGAAATCCAAGGATATGTAAGAGATGATTTAACCATGGCTCTTGATACCATTTGTAACATATTAGATTTCACAAGCACATAAACAAACTTAATATGGGCGTATACTTTAGATGATTTAGAGAGAGAAAGTGGGATATTCTAGAAAGAGAAACTCTTGGAAGGTTAGATTCCACACAGAACATCCAACCCTCTACCTTGCAAGGTAGAGGGTATTTATAGGTTATAAACTAAAAGACCTCCTGACGGCCTGTGGATCAAGTATACAGTGGGTAAAGACCCGTCCTTTCTCCATGGTGTTGCTCTAGACTAAATCTAAGCTAATCACTTGCTAACAACTAACATAATAAATGATATGTCTACAAGCTAACTTAAGCTAGATTATACTTGGGGTGACCGATGCTTTACAATAGAATTTCCAATTCCTAACAGCGAACCACACCTAACACAACGTCGCCTACCCTTTATACGGTGCTAGGCTAACCACCGAGTTCTTTCACACCAAGGAGAACTAATCCTATCACAACATCGCCTACCCTTTATTAGGTACTAGGCTAAGCACCTAGTTCCATTACTGTGGAGGAACTACTACCCATCACAACACAACACCTAATATCAAGGAGATTCACTCCTTGTTACAATACCATCAAGGATATCACCATCCATGGAAATAAACAAATACTTATATGTATAACGATGCACCTCATCGATTATCACCATCCTTCACTAATGCCTTTGACACAATGCTTGGCACCTTTCACTAATGCCTTCGTCTTGACACCTTTAGCGTTCTTCACTAATGCTTTGACACGGACGATAAGCACCTTTCACTAATGCTTTCGTCTTAGCACTTTCGTCATCCTTCACTAATGCCTTCAACACAACATCTACGGAGGAAGAAAGAACAATCAACAAGAGAACCTCAGTTGTCTTGATGATGACGAAGCATGGCAACTCATGGACTTGAGCTTGCTCGACTTCAAGTAGTGGTGATCTCGCCTTTAAGAGGAATCTAGAGAATCACACAAAAACAAAAGACAAACTACATAGATCTCTTGGATCTAAGGCTAGAGAGGTATAATATTTGGGGGAAGTATGTGTGTAAAAGTGGTGAGTAAAAAGGAAAAAATGGCTCACTATTTATAGAGGAAATTTTCTACTGTTCCTCGGATCCTGCAGATCCCTCCCACAAGGGATCCGGCTAGCATAAGGCTAGGGATCCGTGGGACGCTCCTCTTTGCCCACGGGTGTTTTTCGTTATGGGTCATAGGTCATGGGTTATGGGTTGATCCATGGGTTTCTTTCTAGATACAATGTATCTCTAGAGTACATTGAACTTGGCTAAAACCATGGGTTATGGGTCAATACCATTTGCTAGTTTTTACCATTTAGTATATACTTGTTTTCACCCATTTTAGTATAAACTTGTTTTGACTCATATACTTAGTTAAGTATATGTTAACCCAATATGTAAAAACTAGTTGTTGTACATATGTATCAAAATCATAAAAACACTTATACTTGTTTTAGTGTTTTATGTGAAAACGTTAGTGTGTTAGAAAACTATTGAATCAAACTATTCACGTATTTTATTTGTTTCGTTAAAATGATTTTACGTTTGTTATTGACAAAACATTTGAAGATCGTAAAATATAAATAAACGTTTTTACGGCTTATTTGTATTAACAATCTCCCCCTTTTTGTTGATGACAAAACTTAAAATTATTTTAAGGAAAAACTAAAATTCGTAGCAAATTTGAATTAGTAGTTTTTACTTTCTTCTCCCCCATTTTGTCAAAACAAAAAGTGTTAAAAGAAACTAACACAATTTTTGTAAGAAAAATATGTAAAAGAAAATGTAAAGAGAGCAAGTAACGGGGAATGGTACTCGTCTTAACTCCCCCTTGACGAGTCCATCCCTTTGAGAGGGTCTCAAGTACATAACGTAAATAAACTAATGTGTTTGAAGATATGTTTGCAAATGGTTCGTCTAAGTGACGAAAACCTGCTCCCCCTTGAATATTGAAAAGTTGCAATGGGGGTGCATGAAGTATAATCCAAAAGCTGATTAAGTTGCAAGTAATATTGCAATATCGTTTGACACAAAGCTCCCCCTAGCTTCATGGTGTCAAAGTTTTCATGTGTACTTTGAAAATCTACAAAGTAAAGGTTAGAAAACAAGAGTATAGTGCATAATTTCCTGCAAATAAAACTCAAGTTAGTAGTATTTTGTGCTTCTGTACCACGGATCCCGCGGTTCCCTTCTTGGAGGGATCCGTCTAAGCATTTTGGAGGGATCCGGCTGTCTGGTGATAGTTTCTTCAGCAATGAAGATGTGTCAAACAATGCTAATGAAGAGGTGAGATATGTGTACAATATAGCAAGCACAACACACAAAATAATCATGGCATGTAGATATTCATTCAATAAAAACAAGCGATAATCAAACAAATCTCTAAAACTAAGAGAATGAACTAGACCATACAAATACTACTTAATGATAATGAGTTACCCAAACTCAAGATTCAACTAAAAACGTAATGATGATTAAGGATTTTAGGTCACTAGTTTTACAAACACAAGTAATATAGAAAGGAGATGAGGCGATTGAACAAGAACCAAACACACATACACGATAATAAGAGGCGGTTATGCGTAAGGCATATGTGAAAGGAAATAACTTGAACAACCAACCCTCAAATGAGGGTTTACAAGAGTATTTATAGGAGGGAAGCTAGGGCAACACTCCTAGTTCCCATCCTTTATTATATGGGCTTGGGCCTAAGCTTATGGGCCTTCTACATAAGCTAGACCTTAAACAAACATAAAGGCCATAATAAGCTACCTATTACATATGAAATATAAATACTTGAAATACAGTTTAGGAGTGATTCCAACAATCTCCCCCTCAAGTATATATGAATGTAAACGGTGAAGGCGTTGATGTAATAGTAGCTTTGACGTCTAGTGACATTCTTCTTTCTCGTGAGAAAAATTGCCTTGAATCGAACAATCTCCCTAGTGTAGAGAGATAGTTTTCTTTGAGCGGTTTTGCTTTGACGTCATCTTAAACTTTGTTCTTTGATCATTGTTCTTTGTGGTGAAAGTGATAGTATGTTGTTTTCTGCATCAAGTCTGCCTCAGGTCTGCTTCGCTGCTCCAGTGTCTCCACGTCATTCTTCAACATGCTCACTCGCTCTTTGATGTTGGAAATCAATACTAATGAAGTTCTTTAAGTCTTTGACTTTGTAGATTCTTTGATTTGATGAAGAATCATTCTGACTGTTGTGTTGCATTCGAATAGAACTTCCATTAGTGATGATGTTGGCATGAGCATGAAAAGAATCAGCACGATCATTCCGCTCCGGAGCTTCCATAAGAAGAAAACATTTCAAACGGTTAGTAATAAGCGGTTTCCGGCACTTACAAGTTTGAACTTCGAGAGTGTTAACAGCATAGTGTGAAAACACAACTCTAGTTCTTACAAAGGCAGTTCCTGAACTGGAGTCCCACAAGTGAGATAACGCGATGTACCGAAGTACATCTATAGTTCAGATGAGTCGCTGAGGTACACCGAAGCATCACCTCACGACTGTAGACCGTTTGAGACACACTCCGCGTAATCTACGGGGAGTTACCGAAGTGACCTGCTGTCAGGGCTGTTTGATGTTGACCCTGGCAGGAGTTTCCATTCAATCACTGAGAATCACAGAAGTGAACCTCTCATAAATGTTCTCGACAGATTGCTAAGATCTGTGAAGGACTCGATATGAACCACTGAATCACTGAAGATCTTATTTGTTGATCAACAAGTGATGAAATGTCAAGTGTTCCTAAGAGATCTTTTGATGAATCTCGTGGCTCTAGACTCAACAGTGCGTTTTGGTTTTCCTGAGCGGAGACTAGGGAGAGGGTCTCCTTCTTCAATACCAGCGATCTCTAAGAGAAAGCCAATAGTTTACGTAGGGTTCCCTGTGAGAATGAAACAAGCTTCTGTTGAGAGAAACTTGAGTGGCTAAGAAGGTTTAGTGCATGCGTCACTGGGTCCATGACGACTTTTAATCTTCAATACCGGTGTCACTAAGTGACAATCAGTAGCATATGAATTGAACCCGGTGTCTGCCCTAAGTTGAATAATCTGGAGGGCTATTTCTTTTCACCCTTTACTTTACATTTCTTTTTGATTCTTCAACTCCTTCTTTCTCCGATTCTCATTTTCTCCTTTTTACAATCATTCCTAAGGACTTCTAACACTAACTAATGGTAGTGTCCTTGGGTAGATCCCTCCGTCTCTGGCGGATCATAGGATGGTTATTCCTAACCTTAGTCACCTTATAACTTCATGACTAACCTATGTTGCCATTAAAACCACAGTTTGTGAAAAATCTCTCAAATGGTTTGTAAATGAAAAAACATGTTTGAACCACTGTGAGAGATAAGGTTTTGCATAAATACTCCCCCTCCACATGTGCTTAATAGTTTTAATGGTTAAATGCACAGTGAGGAAAGAGCGCGCACATTTTGAATTGATCCACTCGAGATAGACAATCCCCCGCGAGACACGGTTACGTTGCATAGTTAAAGAGTTACATTGTCAGTTTTTAGGTGACAACTAGCTCCAATAACTACCTTGAAGGTGTAGAAAAACCTCGAAAGGTTGTCATACCCGTCAGAGTTCATGTCTATCAAGAGTTTCTCGAATGGTACATTCTACTCAGACAAGTCCTTTGCGAGACACGTTTACATTACTAGCGAACTAGTTTGAAATTATTACCCGTCCAGGACAAGTCTTTTCGAGTTACAAACAGTTTAGTACCGTCAATTCGTTGGTTAAGTCTGAGGTACACAGATTCATTTGCATTTTGTACGACATATTTCTTATCACACAATTTTCTCCCCCTCAAAAATGGCATAAAAAATGTTATTTTTGAACGGTTGACAATAAATATGACCATTTCGAGTGTTGCGGGAAGATGACCACTATGAACAATTTGTGAACAAAGTTTTAAATCAAATACTCCCCCTCAACAAGTGATATAAACGGTTGAGGTTTTGAAAATCATACGGGGAAGTACTTGTGTTTTTGAGCAAAACCTTGAAAAATGAAAGGTTTGATAGGTTTTACTCAAAAATAAGAAGCTTTCGCTCCTTTTATAAGGATTGTGGCACTGAGGCGTACCACAGGGTCCTTTCTTGAAAATTACGGGTTGTACACTGTTATGTGTGCACAAGCCATTAATATAAGTAATCATACATCCAAATTTGTAATGAAAGAATCAATTCAAGGGGTACCAGGAAGTGCAGTGATGTTCCCAGGAGTACGCACAGGGCGTTGAAAGCCGGTTATGTTAATCCTGGTTCGACCACCAACATATCTCTCCAATCGTCTGAACTGATCCCGTCTGAACAACCTTTCATCAATCATTGTGATGATTCGTCTCACATCCCTCCTTTCCTGAGAATTCCAGCGCTTAGGAGACCCAATTTTCAGGAGTATATCCTTCAACCTGTACGCCAATCCATCCCTAACCAGCTTCAAAGTATGATCCCCGAATTTCTGAAGTTCAATACACGCCATTAAGTAGTTTCTTTGAAGTTCACTGCGGTAAACAACTCCGAATGGTTTGCTGATGAGCGTATATTGAGTTAGCTGATTAATGTCGGGAAGATCAAGCGTTGGAGGAGTGAGGTTGACACGCGTCTGAAAAGATTCAACAGCCAGCTGGATATCTTCTACACGTTCTTTGATCACGATGCGTCTAATGAAGATGAGAATTGACTTGATAAATTTACGTTGAACTTCAGTCGAGAATTGTCTCATACGACCCTGTACTTTGGCAAGGTACATGTCTTCGATGTCGTTGAGGGATAAATTCTCAAAGTCAGCTTCGGAGATTGCATAGTCCTGTTCATCTTGTCGTTTGACTATGATATTCTTCAAGAAGGTGTAGTCCCACTTAGACTTGAGATCAACGTGTTTGATGGCCACGATGTCCTTAGAATTGTACACTGCGTGTTGAGACTTCTGAACCAGGCAGCTTCTGTAGTAGATTCTTCGGCGTTCAGGCCAATGATGAATCCCATACAATGCATCTCGGTCGTATTCTTGCACGTTGTCAGAAAACAAGCGATTTGCACGTTCCTCGATAGCTATGCAGTTTGAGTAAATAGCCGCTGGGAATGGAAGAGTCAACGATGTAGCATATTTTCATGAACCATCGCTACCGTGTAAAATAAAATCCAGGTCTCTGTTAAAGAAGTATCGAAAGGGAATCCGTGGTTCATCTGTTTGGCCAATGGTCGGTAGGGGTTTGGTCCAATCGGTGTAGTATGGAGGGTTGTCCCTTTGTGTGAAGTCAATGTTTGCTTCCGGATTGAGCCAATCCATGTTGTTAGACATAGCTCGAGCGATGTTCTCAAGATGATATTCGACCTCGAGGGCGCTTTCAGAGCTGTCTTTTAGAAGTTGAAACGCTTCATTCTTGATTCGCTTCAACTCAGATTTCGTCATTTTCTTCACATGGAACTTTTCTTGCAAAAGTTTTGCGTGCTCCAATGTAGAACCGTCTACCAAGTCTTGACCTTCATCAGGGTAGGGAGTTTGATTGACAAGTGTGGAGAACCATTCAAACTCTTCGGTTTTATCGTCATCTAGCCATGATACGACTTCAGGCTAAGTCGTCTTCTTCTTCTTTTTGGAAGGCCTTGATGATGATTCTGGTTTCTCCACTTGTTTGGGTAAGGTGGGTTGTTGTAGGGGCTCAAGGACCTCTTCATCGTTACCACCCGTATACTCAAAGTAATCAGCTGTTTTTTGAGTCAGGGGTGGTAACTCGGAATCGTCCCGAGGTTTATCAGTAGAAGACCGAGGTGGAGGAAACTTTTGTTGAGAAGAAGTCCGTTGTGGAGGAGGTGGCATCGAAGAAGATTCACCAGACTGTTTCTGACGTTTAGGTACAGAGTCCTTGTCTTTATCCTTATCTTCATCGTCTCTAGGATGTTTCAACTTTTCTGCCTCAAATCTACAAGCTTCTTGAAGTTGGTAGTCTAGCAGTGCTTGATACAATTTTGCTTCTTCAGAGTTGAGCATTGCAGCTCGTGGCGACATTTGTGTAACAAGCTTGGCCACCAATTCACTGTTAGAGAAAACTACCGGATCGGTTGGATTGATTGTTACGGTTAGGGGCGTTGATCGGATAGTTTGCTTGGCGATTTGCATAAGATTTGGATAAAGTTGTCTGGTGAACAGCTCCTTTGTGACTTTAGGAACGATATTCTGAAGGTAGTTGTTAGTGTAACCTTCGATCATTTCGTTCAGTTCCTCTTGACGATGACTTTTCATGAATTCCTGAATAAACTTCCTTTCTTCTTTCATCTTTTCATGCTCGTCATACAAATGCTGTATGTGATCAGCATAGAAATTCAACTTCTTTTGGAGAATGTCTTTCTTTCTGACTTGTTTGACAGCATTCCCAATACGTTTATGAGCATGAGATATCCAAGAACGAGGTGGTTTCTTTACTGATTTGGATGATGATTTGGTTGATCTCTTAGATGGTGGTGGTGATGAATGAGATGAAGAGTCTGATGATGAGGAGACATGAGGCGGCTCGGGGTCCTTAGGCGGTTCAGAAGTTTCCTTCTGTGAATGTGTGGGACTTTCCAGAAGCAACTTGTCATAATCATCATCTTTATCTTTCTCAGACTTCTCAGTATCAGGGTTCTCAAACTCATATTCGATAGTATCCTCCACAAGCTTTTGTTGTTGCAGAAGAGTGGTGGCACCAGATCCCTTATCGGGTCGATTAACCGCATCAGGATCTGGTGAGGAGTGGGCAGCACCACTTGATCCTCCGGGGCCACCCATTTGATCTTTAGCAAATTCTTCAGCTTTTTGAAGGTGTCTGACGATTTTAAACTTCTTCCTGTATGATTGATCCAGTAGCTCTTCTTTTTCTTCCGAGCTTTCATCATAGGGCACAAGTGTAGGAGTCTTCCCTTTTCCTTTATCAGTTTGAGGACTTGGAGGTTTTGGTACTGAAGGATTGTCATCCTTTGCAGTTTCAGAGTAGGAAATCTCTTCATCTGTGTCAGTACCTTCAGAACTTTCATCCAAAAGCAGTCTTTGCGGTTCGGTTTTGGGAATTGGGATGGGAGTAGCTTCCTTAGATGGAACAATCCTCTTTGAAGGAGGGTTCCTCTTGGGGAACTTCCTTGGACTCTCAGTACTTGCGGCACTTCCAGCACTGCCTCTTCTGGTTCTCCGAGTAGGTGTCCCAGAAGCCTTTTCATCAAGGTGTCCAACTTTACCTTCTTTAACGGCTACCCGATACCTTTTGTACGTTTCCAGCTTTTTGATTTCCTCTGTAAGAAGGTGATCGGGTAATTTAGCTCCCTGTTTCTTCGTAGACGTTTCTTTGATTCTGACAGATAGAATGTGCTCAGTCTGGATGTCATGATTATCTGGGTCATTGAGTCTCATGGGGATATCCGGATGAAGTGTAAGAGCTCTCTGTATCAACAGTTTGGTGTATCTGACATAGGGAATTTTGGAGCCAAGCTTCTTATGAGACAGCATCATATCTTCCCATAGCAGTGCTTCAATTATGATGTCCTTCTTGTTGATCAACGACCAGAAAATTTGTAGTTCCATGAGCTTGGGATGCTCATAGCCACTGTCACGACCAGAGACTGATTTGGTGATGATCATATAGAGTGTCCTCCATGGTTGAGGAATATTCTTCAGCTCCACGTGAGAGTGCTTAGAAATTATTCCTTTAGCTTCATCATAACCAATGTCTATCAAGAATTGAAGGACAGTCTGTTCAGTAGGGGTGGCAAAGAAGTCGGTTGGAGCGATGTCTGGAATGATGAGAACAGCTCGTAAGTCATCAGGAGTGATAGTGACTTGTTTGTGGTTAAGAGTCACATTCACAGCATTTTGACCAGGGATCCTCTGCATGGAATCCCATAATTGTTGAATGTAAACCTCTGGAACTGTAGCAGAGTGTGAGAGCATGTTTTGGTAGGGATGATTCCTGAGAATATCCACTGCAATGAGACAAGAAGATTCTGAGCATGTGAGGGTGTCAAAGTCAACCCTAAGGTTGTTCTTTCCAAGCTTTCTCGGGTAACCTTCTGGAAAGATATCAGCAATTGTAAGAACTTCTGGTGCATCCACATTCATTTGTTCAGCCATGTCGTGATCTGAAATAACATTAGCCAAAAGAACCAACATATCGAAAGACATAATGTTAGTCAACAGAAGGTCTTATTGTCTAGTTATTGAATGAACAGTGATAATGATTGTTACGAGTCCTAAGTCACTTGTTTGTCCAATAGTCTAATGACGTCGTGAAATGTTTCGTGAGTTAGTTAACTTTAAGTTTTAAAGTTTATGTTATCACTTATTATTCACAACATATCAAACGATTAAGTTTATTAGTGACATTATTGGATTCGTGATGATATGATTAGTTTATTAACAAGTTTGTACACGTAACAATTCATAATGAAGGTCAATCCAGGCTTAAGCATAGATTTGGCAAAGTTAAGCGTAAACAGTAATGAGATACGCGTAGACGAAAGCTTACGCGTAGGATCCTAACTTACGCGTAAGAAAAGTTACGCGTAAGAAAGGGGTCATATGCGTAGGACTTACGCGTAGGCGTATAAAGAACCTTACGCGTAAGGCTTACTCGTAAGAGTAGACCTTATGCGTAGAGGTCACTGTTTACGCATATCCTTCACAGGATACGCGTAGTCCCATTGTAGAACCTTACGCGTAATAGTTATGCGTAGGATTATTCTTACGCATAATTGACTACGCGTAGGGTAATCCTTATGTGTAGAGTAACAAGGACCTTGATTCTGAATTTTAAGTGTAGCAAGCCTGAAACAAAGCATCATATCATCAATTTGGACACATAACATTCATTCTATGACAGATCAAAACATAATTGCTTATATTAACAGTTAAGCGAAGAAAACCTTACGCGTAGTTTGAAACCCTAAATCTACGCGTATGAATTTTAGCCATAGATTATGCACCAAAGTTTTTCTGGTATGTCTTAGATGTTGTGAGAGTATAGTAACCAAGTTTTAACACTTAGTTTGCAGTGAATCAAGAATACCCAAACTCAAGAACCTTAAACCCTAATTTCTAATTCTGACACAATTAGTGTTTCTGGGTGGTTATAGAGCATGGAAATCATCAATTCATCATCATATAAACATTACACAACAATCTTTTTGAACAAAACATTTCTCATTTTGAAAAACCCAATTCGACTTATAAACCCTAATTTTGCAAAATCACCAATTCGTGTTTCTGGGTGGGTTTTGATGGTTAAAATGGTATTAACGATGCATTAGAAACGTTTTGACACACACCATTTCACCACAAACACACTCACACTGATTGTGTGTTCATACGCATACGCGTAGAGCACATAATCACTCGAAAAACACCTTTTAGCCATTGGATTTCCATGAAATTAAAAACCATAGCTTGAAATCATGTCATAAACACAAAACAACTTACAAAGTGGTGATCAAATGCACGGATTTCTCAAATGATTTCTATGCGTAGGATTCTTTAGGTTTTAGTAATAAATGTGAAGTGAAAGTGTTAGGTGGGGTATTTTATTGAAAATACTTTCAGGTTTTGACAGTTATAGTCCCTCCACCTTTTCCATTTCCATACAAAGTCATTTAACTTCCATTTTGGTTACCAAACGAAGCTTTTTTTTAAGAAAGAAACTTGACGACACTCCCCCTCGACTTAAGAAAGCTGATGAAAAGTTATTAATTTTAGTCCGAGGAGTGTCATTGTACCAGAAACTTCACCACCATTGTTAAAAGAGACAACCGGGATATGATAACATGCAAGTACACAGATGTTTTGAAACAGTTAAAGTTATAATTTTCTCCCCCTCAACACTTGATCGTAAAAATACTGAATTTTGAAAGATTATAGTGATGAAGGAAGAAATGTACTTGCCATGTTGAAAGATTATAGATTAGAAGAATATTTTTGTTGTTTTATAAGATTTTATATTTTTGTATTTTGTTTTTGAAGAAAAAAAAATTATTTACAAAGGATGTTTTGGTGTTTGACAGTTTTTTAAGACTGTTTTAAGAGGTTATCCAATTCCTCTTGAGTCAAACACCTCATACCAATCCGGTGGACCAACTCATTAAACCTAGCGGAAGGCAAGGCTTTGGTGAGAAGATCTGCCAATTGGTATTCTGTACCCACAAAGTATAATTCAACGGTACCCTGTTCCACGTGGTCCTTGATGAAATGATAGCGAAGATCGATGTGCTTTGATTTCGAGTGCTGAACTGAGTTGCACGAGATCAAAATGGCACTCCGATTGTCGCAGTACATTGGGATTCTGTCGAATACGTAACCATAGTCTTTGAGTTGTGTTCTCATCCAGATGACTTGAGCACAACACGCGGACATGGCTACATATTCTGCTTCGGTTGATGACAGCGATGTACAATCCTGCTTCTTTGATTGCCAAGACACCAGTTTATCACCAAGAAATTGTAGAGCTCCTGAAGTACTTTTCCTTGAGTCTAAGCATCCTGCGTGGTCAGCGTCTGAAAAAGCGATTAGTTCAAAACCAGAATCCTTCGGATACCAGATCCCCAAGTTAATGGTTCCCTTGATGTATCGGAGGATTCTTTTAGCCTCAGAGAGGTGGGTTTTAGTTGGTCGCGACTGATAACGGGAGCATAGATAAACGGCAAAGACAATATCAGGTCTGCTAGCTGTTAGATACATGAGAGACCCAATAATACTTCGGTATTTGGTAGGGTCAACTAATTTCCCATGTAAATCAGCATCTAACTTCTTGGTATGAGCCATTGGTGTGGCATAAGTGTCACAGGTTGTCATTCCAAATTTGTTTAACAGTTCAAGGGCATATTTGGACTGACTCAAGAAAATACCACGGGGTGATTGATGAACTTGCAGTCCTAGAAAGAACGTAAGTTCACCCATCATGGACATTTCAAAATTTTTCTTCATTAGTTTTGCAAAAGCGGTTGAAAACTTTTTATGTGTCGACCCAAAAATGATGTCATCCATGTAAATTTGAACAATTAAGATATGTGCCCCGTGATATTGTATAAAAAGAGTTGGGTCAACCGAGCCTTTGGTGAAATTATTGGCAATGAGGAAAGATGATAGCTTATCGTACCATGCCCGAGGGGCTTGTTTGAGACCATAAAGAGCTTTGTTCAGTTTGTAGACATGGTTCGGGCACTCTGGATTAACGAATCCATCTGGTTGGCTGACATAGACCGTTTCTTTAAGTTGTCCATTGAGAAACGCCGTTTTGACATCCATCTGATAGACCGTCATATTCATATGAGCCGCGAACGCGAGAAATATCCGAACAGCCTCAAGACGAGCAACCGGAGCAAAAGATTCTTCAAAGTCTATTCCCTCTTCCTGACGATAACCCTTAGCAACTAGACGTGACTTGTTTCAGATGACGTTCCCTTCAGCATCCAATTTGTTTTTCCAAATCCATTTTAGACCAATGACGTAGACCCCTGTTGGTCTTTCAACCAGTTCCCATACTTCAAGACGTTTGAATTGGTTGAGTTCTTCCTACATGGATTCAATCCAGTTGTCTTTTGTCATTGCGTCTTTAATGTTTTTAGGCTCAGATTGGCAGACAGTGAGAGCATAAATGCAATGTTCACCATCTATGTGAAGACGTTATCTCGTAACGACTGATTGATTCGGGTTGCCAATAATGTTAGCCAGAGGATGGTCTTTTGTCCATCGGTGTGTAGAGGGTTGATGTTGGTATACATTGTGCAGATTCTGAGGGTTCAAATGGTTTGTTGAAGATTCTGTGACATCTGGTGCAGTAGTCTCATTGGCAAACGGGTTGAAGAACGCATTTGGATCAAAATCTGCAGGTGGGGGTATTTCATTCATAATATCATCAGCTGGTTCATCATTGTTGGAAGCGATGTGTTCAACTGTTGTGTTAGAGTCAACTGGTGTAGGTGCATCTTCAACAGTAGTTGTTGTAGCATGTGTATCAGGTATAGGAATATTATCAGGTTGTGCAGCAAAAACAGCGGATACACCTGGAGCACGTTCATCAATATCGTCACAGAACAGATGAGCAAATAACCTTTCCATTTGTTGACGAGTTAGCTGGGGGCTTTGTTCAGCTGATGATGGGGGTTGAGGGAAGTTTAAACGGTTATGACCGGGTTCTAAGCTGTTGTACTCAGAAGCCATTTCCGTGAGTTCATCAAAATGAGCATGAATCGTTTCCATTACCTCCTTAGTTCGACGATTCCAGATTCGAAAACCTTTAGAATTGTCACAGTATCCAATAAAGACTCCAATATCAGCTTTGGATTTGAGCTTTCCAAAATCATCACGATCATTATTCGAATAGCAAAGGGATCCAAATACATGAAAGTGTTTGAGGTTCGGTTTATAGCTGTGGACAAGCTCGAAAGGTGTTTTGTGGTGGCATTTTGTGATCATAGAACGGTTTTGAGTATAGCATGCAGTAGATACAGCTTCTGCCCATAAGTAATCTGGAAGTTTAGCATTGATTAACATTGTTCTTGCAGCTTCCACTAACGTTCGGTTTCGTCTTTCAACAACTCTGTCTTGTTCAGGTGTACGTGCAATAGATGTTTGATGCTGAATTCCCACTTTCTCATAGAATTCACAAAGGGTTTTGTTAACAAATTCGGTTCCTTTGTCTGTTCTGATTATCCTGACGGTGTTGCGGAGCTGAACCTGTATTTTTGTGAGAAAGGTGATGATCATTTGTGGAGCTTGGTCTTTGCTTCGAAGAAAGTAGACCCAAGTCCATCGTGAGTAGTCATCAACAATTACTAAGATGTAGCGTTTGCCATTGATCATTTGCACGCGCATTGGGCCACACAAATCCATGTGAAGAAGGTGAAGCACATGCTGAGAGCTGTGTTCCACCTTTGAAGGAAAATGAGCACGAGTGCTTTTCCCTTGTTCACAGGCTGAGCAAAGGTGATCTTTTGAATACCGGAATCGTGGGAGTCCTTCAACGAGTTTGTGTCGAGCAAGGTTGGTGATGGTTTGAAAGTTTAGATGTGAGAGACGACGGTGCCATAGCCAGGATTTTGTAGATGTTGCCTTTGAAAGTAAGCAGATGGGAGAGGAAGCAACCATGTCTTGCATAGAGATAGTGTAGAGACTAGAGTTACGCGAGCCAGACATAAGGTCATTTCCTTGTAGATCACGAATGAAACAAGTTTTCTCCCTGAAAGCAACCTCCAAGTCTCCATCACAAAATTGACCTACTGAAAACAGATTGTGACCGAGGCCTTCCACATAGTAAACCCTGCTGATTTCGATGTTCCCATTGACATAATCTCCGTAGCCCATGATAGCTGCGAAGTGATCGTTCCCGAACCTGACAGTGCCAATGAACTTTGCAATAAAGTTTGATAACAGTTTAAGGTTGCATGTCATGTGTCGGGAACATCCGCTATCAACAATCCAGAGAATGATCTGTATCACCTGCATTACACACAGACGACACAGATGGAATAGAAGTAGATGTGGAACCCGAAATGTTAGAGGGTTCCGAAGCAGGTATATTAGACATACACACATTGATAATTTTAGGCATCCATTTAAATCCTAGTGTGTTATATATCCATTTCTGCCATCTATAACTACTCTTTGCTTTAGTCTTAGTGAATGCACTAGGTGGTACTACATTCTTAGGAGGTGAAACTGGAGCTACAGTGACAACAAAGTTTGCCTTAGAATCTAAAGAAGGCGGTCTACCAAGCACAGACTTAGAATGATTAGTGGGCCTAGAGATATTCCGATTCTTAGGATTCCGTAATCGAGAGATTATAGCTTTAGCAACACATTTGTCATGACACTCAGAATTCATACTCTTCTGACAAATAACACAAGGTACATCAGACTGAATATCAAAAGTACTTAACGGCTTAGCATTCGTTACATCACTATTTCTATTACATTTGCCAGACGCAACATCTATAGTGGAAGCAACATGAGTCTTATTCAGAGTCCTAGGGTGTTCTTCTACTTTAGCATTCCTTATTGATCTTTTCTTAGGTCGCAACTTCCTATTCTTCGATTGAGTGCTCCTAGGCTGTGAAGTGCGGACGTTTGGAAAAGACGGAACTATTCCTGTTTCAGTAGAGGGAAACACATTAGCAACTTGTGATTTGGCAGTAGGGATTCTAGGTTCATGATTACTAAGTGTGACTGGTGCTAATCTCTTAATCACGGTAGGCGGAAGTTGTTCATACTTTCCTAACATTTCCCGTAACTTAGAGATAGTGTGAATCAGATCTTGATTTTTAGAACGAAGATTTCCAGCAAAATTCATGACATCTCTAGTGTGAGCAAGATAGTGATCAAGTTCGTTTGATGCTTCAAGTCGAGTATTTTTGAGTAAATCAAATATGACACCATATTCGTGTTTAACTTTTACAAGTTCTTGTTCATACTTTGAGATTTGACTTTTCAAAGACACGTTTCGATGATCCAGTTGCTCAATGTTAGAATCAAAAGATTTTGTTTGCAACTCAGCGAGTTTCTTTTGAAAACTAAGTTGATGATTGTGAGTATCTTTTTCACACCAATAAAGACGACGATTTGTATTGTAAAGTTCGTTAAGTAATCGTTTATTTTCAGCTTTTAAAGACTCGATCTGAAGCACATTATCAGTATTCTCAATAGTTACCACAGAGTCAACATTATCAGCAGAGATATAATCAGATGCATGTGGCAAAGAATAGAATAACACAACATTATGGACATCAGCACAGATAAGGTCTTCCAAGAGTCGATCAACATCTTTTCTCAAAAGTTTCTTTTTACGTTTAGTATTGGAAATAGATGTTTCTGTTTTCTCGAAAACGACCTTCATAGTTCCAAGTTCCTTATGAAAATCCCGTTCCCAGGCTAATGCACAACTTTTCAAGTTTTTAACATTAGGTAAAAGATTTTTTTGAAAAATGTCTCTTTGTTCTCGCGCCAGAGGCAATTGAAAGTGTTGAATTTTGATTTCAGAACGATATTCTATCTCATGTTGTAAAATTTTGAGGTCAGCCATGAAAATGTCAAAATATCTAAGAATATTTCGATTTTCAGGTTTTGAGTTTACTTCACTAATTGAAGGTAAAGGACCATAAGTTTGTGCATAATCTGTTTTGGAATTAACATTAGAAGACTCAGGTGTTTTGATGATGACCCTTGGTGTGTTAGAAGTATCCGTTGGTGTGACGAAAGTGACCGCGTTTTTATAATTAAAAGGTTTGTTGTAAACAACATTTTTTTCATTTTGATCGACTCTCGTCTTCTGCATCTAATTCCTCTTGACGATGATATTCAACAACACTCATAATAGTATTATCAATTTTGTATTCTGCACTGGAAACTTCAGGAGTTGGTTTAAATGTTTTTAGTGAAAGCTTTGGTTTGTAATCAGCTAGATTTTTTTCATATCCTTTTGGATTGGGTTTTAAGGTAAACTTTTCAATAGCTGTTACTGATTCATCATGTTTGTAAACAACAGTTTTAAACTTTTTAAGTTTGTTTTGCAAGCCGATAATTTCTTCAAGAAGGTCATCTACCCGATTCGTTGAATGCTTTTTGTATGCAGAGAACTGTTTTTGACAAGTTAACAACTCAGCCTTAGCTTTTTGATTTTCCAAGGTGAGAGCGTTAATTTGCTTTTTATGTTCATGTTTCAGTTGTTCTAATTCAGACAACAAAGCATTCTTCGAGGCGGCTAGATCACGCATCTGTTTCTCTAAATATTTTCCGTTTTGATGAGATTTTGCATAAGCGGCTTCAAAACCTTTTTCACGGTTTTCTTGAGTTTTGAAAAAGTTGAGTTGCATTTGTAAGCATTCAAAATCCTTGGTTAACAGTGCATTTTTACTTTTTAAGGTTTGATTTAATGCAACACATTCAGCAATTTGGGATTGTTGGTCTGTAAGTAACAGAACAAGATCCGGATGAGGCAAAGGTTCTTCGTGTTCAACGTGAGTCACAACATGATCATTATTTAGATCCTCAAGTATAACCACGGAGTCAATTTGATTATCAAGAGAAACAATCAGGTCATCTGGATCGTCAAATGTGACTACGGGGTTTATTTGAAAATCGGCAGAATGAGATGTAGATGACTCAGTTTGAACATTCTGAGCCGTGTCGGATTCAGATATTGACGGAGATATTAGTTCAGATATGATGATGGTTTGTTCGGGTACCTGAGACAAGCCATCAGTGTCATACACTGGGCCTGTTTCACTCATGTGTAACTCTTGCATATTAGCCATCAACATAACAGCTGCATTGGCCTGCAAGTCCTCCATATCATCATCTGAGTCTGCATCTGCCATAAAGCTCTGTTCTTTGTCTGTGAGAGATCCACCAGCTTCATCCTTAAGAGCCAAAAGTAAAGCCTCTTTGAAATAAGCACTACCCCTAGTCCTTGGCTTTGGGCATGCATTAGCCAGGTGTCCCTTCTCATTGCAGTTGTAGCATGTAAGACCATTTAACCGATTCTGAGCATTTCCCTGTTCCACCACTTGAGCTCTGTAGTTATTCCGACCCACAGCATTAAACCCTTGACCACCGCCCATCGGACGACCATAATCACGATTCTGAACTTCAACACGTCCATTGTTCACAACAGCTTGAGTCCGTGTGTTAGATGAGGAACGAATACGATTGTTGGATTTGTTGGTGTAACGGCCAAAAGCATTAGCAATCATCACAAATCCTTGTTGCAATGCTTCGAATGGATCGATTTCCTCAGTCGCTTCACTGACATATGCTTGAGCATTGTTGTTGTATGGAACCAATTGATTTTGTTGAGGTTGTTGCTGTGAAGGTGTGTTTGAAGCAGTTGGTTGATGATTCGCTCCCAAACAGTCAAGTTTTATCACGCAAGCTAGCCACTTGTGAATGGCTAACCGTAACAAACTTAAAACAGTCTGGAACCAAATGTAATGAAGTCCAGGAGAGTATAGTGTTTCCCCAGGTCGTTAAGTCCCAACGAGCTGTGCGAGAATAGTCAAACGTGTAGTGATCGAGGGGATTTGAACGGAAAAGAGTTTTGATTGATTATACTAAAAGAAAAAGTATATAAACTACAGGGGCTTAAATGCAAATTAAAGGAAATTAAAAAGATAAAATATATTAAATAAACGCTATCACTATTTTTAAACTGTTGTTTTTGATTTTTGTTTTACAAATTTAAATTAAAAAACTACGTGACGCACACAAGAAAATGTGAAACTGGAACAATATTAATCCTAAAAATATGAAAATGACATTTTTACAATCCTAATGTTATGAGAAAATTTTTAGAAAAAGAAAATTATTTTTATAACTATTTATCTAATTTTTATTAATTAAAAACTATTTTTAACTATTTAATTACACCCTAAAATACAAGAAAATATGAAATAAAGCTTGAAAAATGAAATTATGAATTAGAAAAATCTAAAATAACTAAAAAGAATTTTCAAAACTAATTTTGTATTTTTCTGATTATTTTTCTATTTTCTATGAATTAAAAACTATTTTTAACTAATTAAATTGCTAAAAATTACAAATTAAACTATGAAAAATCTGGAAAAATATTTTTTTGACTTTTTATATTTATCTTAACCTAAGAAAAATGAAAACTTATTTTTTTGAAGCTTTTCTGAATTAATTAGATTAAAAGCTATTTAAAAATGCTTAAAAACTAATTTAAATAGGGAAAAATAGCAAACAGACCTAGAAAAATATGAAAAATTCAAGAAAAGTCTAAAATAATATTATGAATCTGGGAAAAATAGAAAAAAGTGGCTTATGTGGTAGAATATGAAACTGCAGTTGCAGGTGCTTATAAATAAGCACTTTGAATAAGTCAAAGGGTACCAAATGGCACCAAACTGTCACAGAAGCTCTAATATGCTGTTACTACTCAAATGAAACAAAATACAACTGACCCAAACCTCTAAGACACAAACTGCTATGATTTGATCATTTGAATTAAAAGCTAGAAAACAGGTTTTGGGTGCCACTTTGTGGCTTAAAAATAAGCTAATGGACAAATAAGAAACTCAGAAACAGATGTTGGGATTTAAAGATGACCTGGTTAGCTACTTGTAAACCAAGGCACAGACCAAGATAAGCTATAAGGATCTTTTGACAAGCTCTGCAAGATACTGAGAAAACTCAGTACTCACTGAGTTTGTGAACAGGGCAAATGAGCCCTGTTTGATAAGCTATTTTGGGGCTTAAAAAGCTTTTGACAAATTTTGCAAAAACCAGTTATTGAAACTAGACCAGTTGAACTTCTCAAATCCACAAGATCAAGGGCATGTGACCAAGGAGTAACAAGTGAGACCTCAACTAAGATTTGGAAAAATTGGTTTTAACCACTTTTGACTTTTGACAACAGTTGGTTATTTGACTTTCATGAACTTTAAGCTTAATTTATGGACTGAACATGATGTTTAATGATGAAATGAAACTGAATAAGGCTATATCTATGTATTCTAAACACTGAACAAGTTTTTGATTTCACAAAATTTCAACAGATAAGAAATCAAGACAGTTAATGTTTGATTTTGACTTTTAGCTTATGCAGAGACAATATTAAGACAGAAATGATTCAAATGGTTCTAATTGAGACTGACTATGCATATGTCAAGTACAAGCCAAGGCTCAAACTCAATGAAACCCACTGATCCAAACACCAATTTAACTAACTGATTTGAACATTTAAACTAAACCAATTACTGATTTGACTCATTCAACCACTTAAACTAACTCTAGTACCCTAATTACCAATAATTAAACATGTCTAAACTATTTAATGACCACAGATTTAAATATGAGCACAATATGAAGACTGCATAAAAAATGAAAATGAGATAACAAGCTCACAAGTGTCCAGCCTGTTAGTGCAGCTTAAACAGAACCCAAATTGTACTATTCTATATCAAACCAATCTACTCCTAGCTCTGCAACAACCAATATCTTCACCAAATCCAAATCAGCTTCAACATTTGACTTTTGTTGACCAAACATGAAACTTGATTGAAACTGTTTGCCAAGCTTACCAAAAGCTAAAATAAGCTTAAATAAGCTTGTTTGACTGATAAAGAAGCTTATTGAAGCTTGGTTTTTTAGCACAGGAAACTGAAATTTTAAACAGTGAATGTAAAATTTGAAACCACACTAGCACTTTGAATTTAAACTTGAAACTTGCTTACAAAGATTAATTATCTTAAGTTTAGTACATTAGAGCTTAGAGTTACAAATTTGTAAACTAATTAAGACAGTTTAAGAAAAACGACATACATGAATTAAAAAAAACTAAGTACTACCTTCTATCTTGCTTCTTCCTCCTCTTTTATACACCAAAATACTTTCTCTCACCTCTCTGAGCAAATCCCAGCTTTAATCCTGGCCATTGGATCACTTAGGTACATTTTGGCCGTTTGATCAATTTTGGCGGGAAAGGCTAATTTGACCTGTGGGCTCTGAACTAGCAACTAGGGGGGTGGCAGTAATTGTGGTGGGTTGTGATGATGAGGGGGAGGTTTGAGGAGATAAGGTGAGGATGAGGTGATGGGAGAGGCTTTGTTGCAGTCAAGTGGTGGGAGAGACAGGTGGGAGGGAAAGGTGTTTGGGTTTGACTGTGGGTTTGACCAAGGGTCCAAAACAGGGAAATGACAGGGGGTCAAAAGGTGTATAATGGCAGGGGTCAAAAATAGTTTTGACAAGGCTTGGTTTAATATTGAAAGGACTTGTTTTGCAATTCTCCAATTCATGAAAGACCATTTCTGCCAATTTCTCAAAACTGTCACAAGGACCAAAACTGACAAGTTCCAATAGTACAAGGACCAGTTTTGACATTTTCAATTTTCCAAGGACTATTTGTGACAATTTCAAAACTTGAGGGACTAAAATTGTAATTTTGCAATTTTTGATTTTAAGGACCAATTTTGACTACTCATGAATCCCTAAGGACTTAAAATGATATTTTTCTTTATTTTGATTTACCAGGGACTGTTTTTGACAATTTTTGAAACTTGGGGGACTAAAACTGCCAATTATGCAAACTTGATACGTTTTTCACCAGATTTTGATATTTTTGCATTTAAAACACATAAAACACTTATTTGTGATATTTTTATCATTTTGATGCATTTCTGAGTGTTTTCAGATGTTTTTGCAGTTTAATTGGTACAAAAATGATGAGTATTTACACACTCATCAATCCCCCACACTAAGATATTGCTAGTCCCTAGCAATGTTTTGAGAAAAATTAATGGATTTCATCTCTTTACCAAAAGTCATTACTTCTGGAGTAGCCAAATGTTTTAGTTCAAGTAAGAACCTTGGTACACCGATAACCAAGTGATTTTGAGCAAATCACCAGCTTCCAACGGATTTGATTTGTCTTTACCAGAAGCCGTTTGCTTCTGGACTAGCCAACTCTTAGATAAATTATCAATATTATCTTTGGTGAGCTGATTACCAATTATGGTTTTTCCACTGCCTTTACCACAAGCCATAAACTTGCGGGCTAGCCAACTTCTTCACTTTTAAGGAGATGGTGAGCTGAATACCATACAATTTTGGGCAAATTGCAAGCCGTCAACGGATTTAAGATATCTTTACCAAGAGCCGTTTGCTCCTGGATTAGCCAATCCTTTTGTTTATTAGACAAGGCGGACTGATAACCATAAGTTGAGTAAGTGCAAAACACTTACTCTAAAAAAAAATTTGGCCAAAAATGGGGGAATTAGGCGGTATAATTACATGATAAAATTCGTGAGAATTCCCCCCACACTAGAAATGAATATTGCCCTCAATATTCAAAGTACCGGCGGTTATGCCGAAACATAGAACGTAAAAGGGAAATACTACGGCCATTATTTTGCAAGATTTTTTTTTTTTTTTTTTTTTTTTTTTTTTTTTTGAAACTTATATACAACAGCGGGGGGCATCTCCCCCACACTAGGGGTGGTACACACGGGTGAAAACCCATGTAGCATGCTACTGTTTTTGATTCCCGAGTCACTAGCTTGACTCGATCCCCGCATTCATTGGTTCATGGGGAAAGTTTGTAGATCCGGGACAACCACATGAGGAATGTCCTCTCCGAAATCATGCTTCAATCGATGACCATTCACTTTAAAGTTTGGACCATCGGGTTGAGATAACTCAATGGTTCCATATGGAAATACTTTAGTGACGGTGAATGGTCCAGACCAGCGGGATTTTAGTTTTCCCGAGAAAATCTTCAATCTTGAGTTGAAAAGAAGGACTCGATCACCGACGTTGAAAACGCGGTTTTTGATCTTTGAGTCATGAATCTTTTTTGTCTTTTCTTTATAGATTAAAGAGTTCTCGTATGCTTGATCACGGAGTTCATTTAATTCATTCATTTGAACTTTCCGGTGATCACCAGCTGTCTGAATATCGAAGTTGGCATGTTTCAAGGCCCAGTATGCCTTGTGCTCAAGCTCAACTGGTAGATGACACGCCTTTCCGTACACAAGCTTGTATGGAGTACACCCGATGGGTGTTTTATAAGCTGTACGGAAGGCCCAGAGTGCGTCATCTAGCTTATCCGACCAAGAGGCACGGTTTTCGCCAACCGTCCTCTCCAGAATTCTTTTAATCCCTTGGTTGGAAACTTCCACTTGCCCACTTGTTTGGGGGTGGTACGCAGTAGAGAGACGGTGAGTTACACCATACTTTTGCATGACTCTATCAAACTGGTCATTGCAAAAATGCGTACCACGATCACTGATTATAGCTCGTGGAGTTCCAAACCTAGCAAAAAGAGATTTTAAGAATTTCACAACAACTCTGGCATCATTGGTAGGCAAAGCCTTAGCTTCAACCCATTTTGACAAATAGTCAACGGCCACGAGTATGTACTTATTACCGCGAGAAGAAGGAAATGGCCCCATAAAGTCAATGCCCCAGATGTCAAAAATCTCACACACTTGAATGGCGTTTTGCGGCATTTCATTTCTTTGTGAGATATTCCCGTGACGTTGACAAGCGTCACAGGTTTTGACAAATTCGTGGGCATCCTTATAAATCGTGGGCCAATAGAATCCGGAATCAAACACCTTCTTGGCGGTGTAGTTGGGGCTATGATGTCCCCCAGTAGGTCCAGAATGGCAAGCCTTGAGAATGTCATTGGCTTCCTGACCATACACACATCGCCTGATGACTTGATCCGCGCAAATTTTGAACAAGTAGGGGTCGTCCCAGAAGTAATGTTTCACATCTTTAAAGAATTTGTTTTTCTGTTGGGACGACATCCCTTTCACCACAAAGTTACCCGCATGGTAATTTGCAAAGTCAGCAAACCATGGGGTAGAAGAGTCTCCACGAAAAGAAACCACATTGAGTGTTTCGAGAGGAAATGTTTCGTTTATTTCCTTTTTCTCAAACACATCTTGGTGAGGGTTCTCTAATCGGGACAGATGATCAGCAGCCAGGTTCTCAGCTCCTTTTTTATCACGTATAATGACATCAAATTCTTGCAGGAGGAGAACCCAACGGAGCAATCTCGGCTTTGCATCTTGTTTTGCAAAGAGATATTTGAGAGCCGAGTGATCCGTATACACCACGCATTTGGTTAAGATAAGGTATGGCCGAAATTTCTCAAACGCATACACCACAGCTAATAATTCTTTTTCTGTAGTGGTGTAATGGGTTTGAGCTTCAGTCATAGTTTTACTTGCGTAGTGGATAGGCTGAAAATGCTTGGTTTTACGTTGCCCCAAGACTGCACCGATAGCAAAATCACTTGCATCGCACATGAGCTCAAAGGGTAAATCCCAGTCAGGGGCAACTAGAATGGGTGCTTCCGTAAGCTTTTTCTTTAATGTTTCAAAAGCTTCGATGCACTCAGGGGAAAAGATAAAAGGAGCATCTTTTTCAAGAAGATGGGTCATAGGCCGAGCGATTTTAGAAAAATCTTGTATGAATCTGCGATAAAACCCGGCATGACCTAGAAAACTCCTAATACCTTTGACGGTAGTAGGATAAGACAGTTTAGCAATAACATCAACTTTTGCTCCATCTACCTCAATCCCGTTTTTTGAAATCTTATGGCCAAGGACTATGCCTTCTTTGACCATAAAGTGGCTCTTCTCCCAATTTAGACAGAGATTGGTGTCTTCACACCGTTTTAGCATTTTGTCTAAGTGGGAGAGACATGTCTGAAATGAGTCCCCAATGACCGAGAAGTCATCCATAAACACCTCCATTGTTTCCCCGATCATGTCGTGAAAAATTGCCATCATACATCGTTGGAACGTGCCAGGAGCATTACATAGGCCAAAAGGCATACGTCTGTAGGCAAAAGTTCCGTATGGGCAGGTGAATGTGGTCTTTTCTTGATCCAGCGGATCAATGGGGATCTGAAAATAACCCGAGAAACCATCAAGGAAACAATAGTATTCGTTCCCTGCTAATCTCTCAAGCATCTGATCCATGAAGGGTAGAGGAAAATGGTCTTTACGGGTGGCTTCGTTTAACTTGCGATAGTCAATGCACACACGCCATCCCGTAACCAATCGAGTTGGAATTAACTCGTTTTCTTCATTTGTGACAACAGTTATGCCACCCTTTTTTGGAACACAGTGAATTGGGCTAACCCAAGGACTATCAGAGATCGGTTAAATTAAACCGGCATCAAGAAGTTTGAGAACCTCTTGTTTGATAACCTCATGAATCTTAGGATTCACCCTTCTCTGATGTTGGACTGCTGGTTTGAAGTCATCCTCCATCAAGATTTTGTGAGTACAAAACTCAGGGTTGATACCCTTAATGTCGGAGAGTTTCCAAGCAATTGCTTGCTTGTGTGACTTCAAGACCTTTATGAGAGCAGTCTTCTCCTCCTCAGTTAAGTCTTTAGCAATTATGACGGGTAATTTATCATCACCCTCCAAGAATGCATACTCGAGATGAGGAGGTAGGTCCTTAAGTTCAACCTCGGGAAATTCTTCAGTAGATGTTTGTACTGATTTGATTTCCTCAATTGTGATTTCTTTCGGAGGGAGTGAAGGTAATGGATCTTCATTTAGCAATTGCTCTAGATAAAGGATATCTCCCTCCGAATCATACACACCATCAATTCCAGGCGGAATTGATTCATCAGTAGCAAGAAATTCATCGATCTCTTCCAGAAGGAAGTCACCTCCCTCAAACGGAGTGAGAGAGGGGGAAGAGTCGGCAATGATTGGTTGAGAAGATGTGGTGGAATCCCCACTCATAGAATTATGAAGATAACCAAGAAACTCTTGAGAGTACTCCTCTGAAGCAATATCAATTAAATCGATTCGATTGACCGATTCAGCATCATAATTTGAGGAGTACCTCGAAGTTTGATCAAGGTTAAAGGTAACAGCTTCATTACCCACACGTACCGTGATTTCTTGCTCAAATAAATCAATGAGAGCACGGCCCGTTCTCAGGAATCCTCTTCCAACAATGAGGGGAACCCGAGGATCGGCATCGAAATCAACAACCACAAAGTCAGCTGGAAAATGGAACTTTCCTACTTTCACGAATACATCCTCGGCGATGCCAAGAGGACGCGATATAGAACGATCTGCAAGCTCAAGAGTCATGCAGGTAGGAATAAGTTCTGATAGAGAAAGTTTCTTCCATACTGAATAAGGCATCAGATTGATGCTTGCACCAAGATCGGCAAGGGCAAAGCATTCAATCATTCCTGGAAAAACACAAGGAAGAAGAAATTTTCCAGGATCTCCAAGCTTCTCGGGAAGCTTCTTTAACAGAACGGCTGAGCAGTTCTCGTTCAAAAGAGTTTTAGCCATTTCAAACAGTTTTTCCTTATTGCTTAACATGTGTTTGAGAGTTGATGCAAACTTGGGCATCAGCATGTGATGAGTGTCTAAATACTCATCATTTTTGTACAAAATAAACTGCAAAATCATCTGAAAACACTCAAAAATGCATCAAAATGATGAAAATATCACAAATCAGTGTTTTATGTGTTTTAAATGCAAAAATATCAAAATCAGATGAAAAACATATCAAATTTGCAAAAGTTGCAGTTTTAGTCCCCCAAGTTTCAAAAGTTGTCAAAAACAGTCCCTGAGCACATAATTTCAAAAGTAAAGTCACCAAAGGTCCTTTTAAAATCAAAAGTTGTCAAATTTAGTCCTTTGGTGAAAAATATAAAAAGTTTGAGAAAATTACAAGTTTAGTCCTTCAACTTTGAAAATTGGCAGAAATGGCCCCTGGAAAATTGCAAAATGGCAAGTTTGGCCCTTATACTTTCTGAGAGTGTCACTTTTGGTCCCTTGAAACAAGTTTGATGAATTGGCAGATTAGGTCCCTTGATTTTCAGATTTTACACATTAAGTCCCTATGTTATTAAGCCCTTTCACCCATTTTGGACCCTTGTCATAACATTGTGACCCCCCTGTCATAATACATTTTGGACCCCTTGGTTATTATATCTGGTCAATCTCTGGTCAAAAGAAGCCACCCGCCAAAAGTCTTCATCTCTCAACTGCTTACCTGCAACTAAGCCAACTCCCATCCCCCCTCCTCACCATCCACTCAAACCTGTTCCCCACTCCACAACTAACATCCAAAGAGCATTTAATGAACCTTCCCCCCCCCCCTCACTCAACCCCAATTGGCAGTTAACAAAATTGGCGCCAAAACTGATTTAAATGGCCAGGATTGAATTCAAAGCCATCCAATGGCTAGGATTGATGGGAAAGATTCAGAGGAGAGAGGCAAGGAGTTTGGATATAAAAGAAAGGCAAAAGGAAGCAAGAAATATAGTCTACTAGTTTTTAATTTTATCTCAATGTCGTTTTTATCTTAAATTCCTTATTTTAGTATAAAACTTGTAATCTCTTGTTAAATTGTATCAATTTAAAGTGTTTAAGTGTTCTAAGAATGATTTCAAGCATCAATCTCAGTTTAAGATTACAATGCAAGTTTATAGCTCACTGTTTCAATCTGCAATTTCAAAAACTTAAATACAAGTGTTTAGAAGTTTATTTTAAAACTCATATAAGCTTGTATAAGCTTATTACAGCTTTTGACAAGTTCACATTCAAGTTTCCACTCATTTTGATCTTTGGTCAACAAAAGTCAAACAGGGGTCAAAAATAGCAATGGAGATGGTCAATGGTTGATTCAGATGTGGAAATGGGTTGATTTAAGTTCATTTGGGTTGATAATTAGGTTAGTGGTTCTTGGTTCACAGTTGCAAGCCATAGTGGCTAATGGACCACTTGTAAGTTAATTCCAAATTTATAGCATAATCTGTTCTGGTGGTTTACAATAAGTCTTATCTGTTCAAATAGTTATATTTTAGTTACATTAACTTAGTTTGATCAATAGTTTGTGCTTGTTAGTGTTAGAATAGTTTCAATCTTCACAACAGTCATTTATAGGTGAGTTTGGTTTTACTGCAATAACTGTTATATTGGTCTATTCAGTGATCTACTTCTATTGGTTCATGTTTATTCAGTGTATTTGAGTTCATTTGAGTCCACAACTTGGGTCTGCTAGCACCAAAAGTCAAATTTCCTTTGAATCTGTCTCAACTGCATACTGTTGTGGATTTTGGATTCGAAATCTCTGGATTAGTGTTTAAAAGTGTTAAACATAGCTTGCATTGTGCTTATTCTACCTTATAACATCAACTTCAGTCAATAATTTGGATTCAAAGTTCACTTTAGTCAAAGCTTCTTTATTTCTTCAAAAGTCAAAAATTCAAAAACCTGTTTTTGAGTCAACTATAAGGATTTTTCCTTGATTCATTTGTGGGTCAAATTCAGTGAGATTTGGTGTTTCAAAAACTTCTATTGGTCTAGTTTGTTATTACTATTTTTACTGATTTTTGTCAAAATTTTATAAGCTTCATACAAGCTTCTCAACTAGGACATCAGTGCCCTGCTCACAGGGTCAGTGTATGATGAGTGATTCTCAGCTTATTGCAGCTTATGCACAGAGCTCATAAGAGCTTATCATAGTCTGATTTTTGGTTTAAATACTCTCAACCAGGTCTAGAACAGGTTCCAATTGGTATTTTTCAGTTTTAGCTTATATTGAAGCTTGTGCATTAGCTCAAACTTGGTACCCCAGTCACTGTTTTTAGCTTATAGCTCTTACATCAAATCTGTACCAGCTTGATATACAGAGAGTTTAGCTTGTTGTTTATCATTGCATTTTGGTTCATTTAGCATATTAGACCTTCTGTTTCAGTTTGGTGCTTGTTGAGTCCCATTTGCTTATTTCAAGTGCTTATTTCTAAGCACTTGAGATAGCAGTTTCTAATTCTCCCAAACAAGCACCTGTTTTTCTAATTTTCCTAGCTTCCTAATATTGTTTTAGACTTTTCCTGAAATTTTCAGATTTTTCTAAGGTGTTTTGCTATTTTTCTTAATTTAAACTAGTTTTTAAGTACTTTTAAATAGCATTTAATACAAATAATTAAGAAAAGCTTCAAAAAAATAACTTTTCAATTTTCTTAAGTTAAGATAAATATAAAAAGTGAAAAAAGTAATTTTCCAGATTTTTCATAGTTTATTTGGTAATTTTTAGTAATTTAATTAGTTTTTAATAGTTTAAAATTCATAAAAAATACAAAAATAATCAGAAAAATACAAAAATAGTTTTGAAAATTCTAGTTTGTTATTTTAGACTTTTCCATTTCATAATTTTATTTTTCTAGCTTTATTTCCTAATTTCTTGTATTTTAGGTAATTATTAAATAGTTAAAAATAGTTTTTAATTAATAATAATTAATTAAATAGTTATAAAAATAATTTTCTTTTTCTAAAAAGTTTCTTTTATCATTAGGTTTGTAAAAATATCATTTTCATATTTTTAGGGTTAATATTGTGTAAGTTTCACTTTTTAATTTGTACGTCGCGTAGATTTTAATTTCAGTTTTATAAAAACATAAAAACAAAAACATCATTTTAAATATAGTGATAGCGTTTATTTAATAGGTTTTATCTTTTTAATTTCCTTTAATTTGCATTTAAGCCGTTTTAATTTGTTGGCTTTTTCCGTAGTTAATATCATATTCAGAATCCCTTTTCTGTTCAAATTTCCCGATCACTACACGTTTGATAATCCATTGCACAACTCGCTGGGACATAACGACCCGGGGAAACACTATACTCCCCAGATCTTCATTGAGTTCGTGTTCAAACTGTTTTAAGGTTCTTACGGTCTGCCATTCACAAGTGGCGGGCTTGTGTGAGAAACCTTGACGGTTTTGCACGCATCAA
Source organism: Chrysanthemum seticuspe (assembly GCA_019973895.1). Classification (NCBI taxonomy): domain Eukaryota; kingdom Viridiplantae; phylum Streptophyta; class Magnoliopsida; order Asterales; family Asteraceae; genus Chrysanthemum; species Chrysanthemum seticuspe. The sequence goes on along the minus strand of BPTQ01000007.1, from coordinate 343,469,429 downwards.
ATTTTTGGCGCCGCTGTCGGGGAGCTGTGCTAATTGTCTTACGTCTAGCAGATTAGTTGTTTGAATACTCACTCATTTGTTCATATCATCCATATCTATCTATATATATATATCCATATTTTTATTTAAAAAATCCAAAAACCCAAAAACATCCAAAAAACGTATAAAACACAAAAATATTTTTCTTTTGTTTATATATATGTATCAAATAATAAAAATACAAAAAGATTCGTCGTTTTCTTTAATAATAACAACTTAAAAGATTACCACCGCAAACCAAGGCAGTGCACTACCTAACTGGGGGTGCGACCATAATAAGTTCCCGAACTAAAGATTTAAAACTTGCCTTTGTGTCCTTGTAATTGGTGTACCTTTTTCAAAGAAGCCATTCATCTTGGATTATTGGTTAAGTTCACTGTTGTTTTGCCTCGATCTTGTGTTAATTGATTTTGTTGTGATATCGACGTTTCAGAACCAGAAAACCCTAAAGATTCTCCTCACCCCAGTTTTTATAAAACGTCTTCATAATTCTCATTCTCATCTGAAATATCTTCATAATTCCATTTCTCTCCTTAACTCTGAGAGTCCTTAGAGTTAACTCTAGTGCATGCGCACTCGTTCTTCTAGATCATTGAGTCCTTTGTGTGATCTAGCAGAAATTCCTAGAAGACGTTCTCGTAGGCGTGCTGCCCAAATAGTCGAACCCGAGATTCGTACTATTTCTAACAACACCATGGCAGACGAACGTACTATGGCGAAAATGCTCCAGGCACCCACCGAGGGTTATGGAGATGCCATCGTTTTACCCGTTATCAATTCTGATCACTTCGAATTGAAGACACATTTGATCCAACTTGTGTCTACAAATCAATTCCGCGGGTCTGATCGAGAAGACCCGTATGCACACATCCGTTGGTTTAACAAGTTAACCTCAACTATCAATTTCAAGGATGTACCTCAAAAAGTCATCAAGTTGATGCTTTTTCCATTCTCTCTTGAGGGGACAGCCCGGATTTGGCTGGAAAAAGAACCCCCTCGATCCATCGAAACTTGGGAGGATCTTGTTCAAAAGTTTGTCAACTATTTCTTCCCTCCATCAAAGACGACTAATCTGAAAAATGAAATTTCTGGATTTCGTCAAAATTTCAATGAAAATTTTGGAGAGGCATGGGAGAGATTCAAAGATCTCCTCAGGAAATGCCCCCATCATGAATTCACGGAGCTTCAACAAGTCAATATCTTTTACAATGGGTTGAACGGTAATGATCAAGATTCCTTGAATGCAGCCGCAGGCGGCAATATCTTGAATCGTAAGCCTAAAGATGTGATTGAGATTTGCGAGAAAAAATCAAAAGTTCCTATTTCTCGCAACAAAGTCAATGTTCCGAACACTCCTGCTTCTTCATCCGGTAACTCTTCTGAGTTAGCAGCTCCGATAGCTGCTCTAACGGACATCATCCATTGTATGATAAAAGAGGTAAAGGAAATCAAAAGCGAAATTCATAAGCCCGAACCAGTAAAAGCCGTAAACAAGGTGTGTGAAACTTGTAGTGGTCCACATGCGTATTATGATTGTCAAGAAACCGATGCTTCCTTTTACCAAGCTCCCGTAGCTTCGGTAAACCTCAATCAATACCGACCACAGGCTGATCCTCACTACCGTGCACCTAGCGGTATGACACCACCTGGTTTTCCTCCTGTGCAAAACCATGGCAATCAAAACCATGGCAATCAAAATCGCTTTGTTCCGAATCAAGGACAAAATTTCAATAATTCTCAAAATTTCAATCAAAACCGGAACAATTTCAACCAACCTTATCAAACTCCTAATCATCAAAGTTATCAACCACCTCCTCAAGCTCCCATGCCAAATGACTTCATGAAAATGACTGAGTCAAACATGCGTTCAATGCAAACTCAGATCAATAACATGAGAGTTGAGCTTAAAAGGGAAATTGATACCACAATGTCTCGGCAGACAAATGAGTTAAAGAATATGATGAGCAGTTTTATGAACATGAATATGAACAAAGCCTCATCATCTTCTGGAGGACTCCCAAGCAATACTATTCCCAATCCCAATGCCGAGTTGAAAGCCGTCACCACTCGTAGTGGTAAGACGCACAATGGACCCTCGACTCCAATGCCCCCTCCTCATGTGGCATTGAGTCAAGTTACCAAGGAGACAACGGACAAGGTGCACTATTCAAGCCCACGAAGTACCGCACACGTCCCACCTTCGGTAGTCCAAGCTTCAAGTCCGGAACCCGAAGTTCCAAAGAAAAATCTTGAGCCTGAAAACACTTCCATCCCGGCTCAAAAGTCTAATCAGCTTCCTTACCCATCAAGAATGAATGATGAGAAGCTCAAAGATAAAAACAAAGAGCAAATGGAAAATTTTTTCCAAATCTTCAATGAGCTTCACTTTGATATAAGCTTCGTTGATGCTCTCGTTCTAATGCCTAAATTTGCATCCACGCTTAAAGGCTTACTCACCAACAAAGACAAGCTATCTGAGATGGCGAAAACCCCTCTAAATGAGCAATGCTCAGCGGCCATTCTTAATAAGCTTCCCGAAAAGCTTGAAGACCCTGGCCGGTTTCTAATCCCGTGTGATTTCTTGGGGATGTTTCAATGCTCCGCCTTGGCCGATCTTGGCGCTAGCATTAACCTCATGCCACTCTCAGTGTGGAAGAAACTGTCTCTACCTGAACTTTCATCCACTCGTATGACACTCGAGCTAGCGGATCGTACCGTAACTCGTCCACTTGGGATAGCCGAGGATGTCGTGATGAAAGTGGGAAAATTTCACTTTCATGCTGACTTTGTTGTAGTAGACTTCGATGCAGATCCTAGAGTTCCCCTTATCTTAGGGAGAGCTTTCTTAAGAACGAGTCGTGCTCTGATTGATGTGTTTGCTGAAGAGTTGACCATACGGGTTGACAACGAAGAGCTCACATTTAATATCAACCAGAACTCTAAACCTCTGTACAAACAGAGTGTTGCCACAATTGATCAAAAATCTGAAAGAATCAATGCAACACTCTCAAATTTCACGGTTAAGAGTGTTCACCAAAAACGTGCTGAGCTCAAAGCTTTGAAAATTACCCCTGGTTCAAACAAATGGTTTGAAAGCTGTACCAGGGAAGTCAAGAGTGTTCTTGATGATGATGATGATGATGATGATGATCTAGAATCGGAGACTTCATCGGAAGTGGTGGAAACTGCTAGCTCTAAGAGCACACCACTTGTCCCATCTCCGGAATCTGTTTATCGTATCGAGTTTGTTAACTCTGTGGATGAAACTACACTTTCTTCAGTTTCATCCGGATTGGATGATGATGATTGTGATCCAATGGGAGACATTCTTCCCATTGAAGAATTTCTCAAAAATGATCCATCATCTCCTAGTCTTATTAATTCTAACTCTTCCACCCCTTCTCTTACTCCGTTTGAGGAAAGTGACTTCATCTTGGAAGAGATTGAAGCATACTTGTCTAGTGATTCGGTTCCATGGGAAATTGATCACGCTCCAATTGACATCGAGGGAGATATTCTTCTCATTGAGAAGTTGCTTAATAATGATCCATTATCACTCCCTCCCATCGAGCTTCATAACAAGGAAGTCAAGTCAGTTGAGAAAACTGAAGAATTTCCTGAGGTTGAACTTAAGGACTTACCACCTCATCTCGAGTATGCATTTCTTGAGGGTGATGATAAATTACCCGTCATTATTGCTCGAGATTTGAGTAAGGATGAAAATACTGCTCTCATAAAGGTCTTGAAGTCACACAAGCAAGCAATTGCTTGGAAACTCTCCGACATTAAGGGTATCAACCCTGAGTTTTGTACTCACAAAATCTTAATGGAGGATGACTTTAAACCAGCAGTTCAACATCAGAGACGAGTGAATCCAAAAATCCATGATGTTATCAAACAAGAGGTTCTCAAACTTCTTGATGCAGGATTGATTTACCCTATCTCGGATAGTCCTTGGGTGAGCCCCGTTCATTGTGTACCCAAAAAGGGTGGTATAACCGTTGTTGAAAATGATGAAAACGAGTTGATTCCTACTCGATTGGTTACGGGATGGCGTGTTTGCATTGACTATCGAAAGTTAAATGAAGCCACCCGTAAAGACCACTTCCCCTTACCCTTCATGGACCAGATGCTTGAGAGATTAGCGGGAAACGAATACTATTGCTTTCTCGATGGTTTCTCGGGTTACTTCCAAATTCCCATTGATCCACAAGATCAAGAAAAGACCACATTCACATGTCCTTATGGAACATTTGCTTACCGACGCATGCCTTTTGGCTTATGCAATGCTCCCGGTACATTCCAAAGGTGTATGATGGCCATTTTCCATGACATGATTGAAAAGACTATGGAAGTCTTTATGGATGATTTTTCGGTCTTTGGGGATTCTTTCCAAACATGTCTATCCCATTTAGAAAAGATGCTTGAACGTTGTAAAAACACGAATCTTAGTCTAAATTGGGAGAAATGTCACTTTATGGTTAAAGAAGGAATTGTCCTTGGCCATAAAATTTCTAAGAGTGGGATTGAGGTTGATAAAGCTAAAGTCGATGTTATTTCGAAATTACCTCCTCCCACAACCGTTAAAGGAGTTAGAAGTTTCCTTGGTCATGCGGGATTTTATCGTCGTTTCATTCACGACTTTTCAAAAATATCCCGGCCTATGACCCGACTTCTTGAAAAAGACACTCCGTTCCTCTTCTCTAGTGAGTGCGTTGAAGCTTTTCAAACTCTTAAGAAAAAGCTCACAGAAGCACCAATTCTAGTTGCCCCCGATTGGGACCTACCATTTGAGCTTATGTGCGATGCAAGTGATTTCGCCATAGGTGCAGTTTTGGGGCAACGAAAATCGAAACATTTCCAGCCTATACACTATGCTAGCAAAACTTTGACCGAAGCTCAAGCACATTACACCACTACGGAGAAAGAATTACTAGCCGTGGTGTATGCTTTCGAGAAGTTTCGGCCATACTTGATCTTGTCCAAAAGCATAGTGTATACGGATCACTCGGCCATCAAATATCTTTTTGCTAAGCAAGATGCAAAACCGAGATTGATCCGATGGGTTCTCCTCCTACAAGAATTTGATATCACCATCCGTGATAAAAAAGGAGCAGAGAACCTAGCGGCTGACCATCTTTCCCGTCTTGAAAATCCTCATCAAGGTGTGCTCGAGAAAAAGGAGATAAGCGAAAAATTTCCTCTCGAGACACTTAATGTGGTATCTCATCATGGAGATTCTAGTACCCCATGGTTTGCCGACTTTGCAAACTATCATGCGGGTAATTTTGTTGTGAAAGGGATGTCGTCCCAACAAAAGAACAAATTTTTCAAAGATGTTAAGCATTACTTCTGGGACGACCCCTACTTGTTTAAAATCTGTGCGGATCAAGTCATCCGACGGTGTGTTCACGACCAAGAAGCCGCTGATATTCTCAAGGCTTGTCATCATGGACCCACGGGGGGACATCATGGACCGAACTACACCGCCAAGAAGGTGTTTGACTCCGGTTTCTATTGGCCCACAATTTACAAAGATGCCCATGACCTCGTCAAATCTTGCGACTCTTGCCAACGTCATGGTAACATCTCTAAACGAGATGAAATGCCTCAAAATGCCATTCAAGTGTGCGAGATCTTTGACGTATGGGGCATTGACTTTATGGGGCCATTCCCATCTTCTCGAGGGAACAAGTATATACTCGTGGCGGTCGATTACTTGTCTAAATGGGTAGAAGCGAAAGCACTCCCTACCAACGACGCCCGAGTAGTTGTGAAGTTTTTAAAGTCTCTCTTTGCCCGTTTTGGGACTCCTCGTGCTATCATTAGTGATCGCGGCACACACTTTTGCAATGACCAATTCGCAAAAGTGATGCTTAAGTACGGTGTCACCCACCGTCTCTCTACCGCGTATCACCCACAAACTAGTGGGCAAGTGGAAGTTTCGAACCGTGGTTTGAAAAGAATCTTGGAGAGGACCGTAGGTGAAAACCGTGCCTCTTGGTCGGACAAACTTGAAGATGCACTTTGGGCCTTCCGTACCGCTTACAAAACACTCATCGGGTGTACTCCTTACAAGCTCGTGTATGGAAAGGCATGTCATCTCCCGATCGAGCTTGAGCACAAAGCCTATTGGGCCTTGAAGCAGGCAAATTTCGACCTCAAGTCTTCGGGTGATCATCGGAAAGTTCAACTCAACGAATTAAATGAACTCCGTAATCAAGCCTACGAGAACTCTTTGATCTACAAGGAAAAGACAAAGAAGATCCATGACTCAAAGATTAAGAACCGCGTTTTCAACGTTGGTGACCGAGTCCTTCTTTTCAATTCTAGATTGAAGATCTTCTCGGGGAAACTTAAGACACGTTGGACTGGTCCATTCACCATTGCCAAAGTTTTTTCATATGGCACCGTCGAATTATCTCAAACAGACGGGCCAAACTTCAAAGTGAATGGACATAGGTTGAAGCACTATTTTGGAGAGGACATTCCCCCTGTGGTTGTCCCGGACTTACAAACTTTCCCCATGAACCAATGAATGCGGGGATCGAGTCAAGCTAGCGACTCGGTAATCAAAAACAGTAGCATGCTATATGGGTTTTCACCCATATTTCTGTCTTCTTACCTCTTTCTACCACCCTAGTGTGGGGGGGTGATGCCCCACATGTTAAAAAAAAAATCCTTTCAAATAATGGCCGTAGTATTTCCCTTTTACGTTCTTTGTTTCGGCATAACCGCCGGTACTTTGAATATTGAGGGCAATATTCATTTCTAAGTGTGGGGGGGGAATTCTCACGAATTTTATCATATAATTATACCAATTCCCCCGTTTTTGGCCAAAATTTTTTTTTGGAGTAAGTGTTTTACACTTTCTCATTTGGTTATCAGTCCGCCATGTTTGATAAACGAAAGGATTGGCTAATCCAGGAGCAAACGGCTCTTGGTAAAGATTTCTCAAATCCGTTTATATGGCTTGCAATTTGCCCAAAATTGTATGGTATTCAGCTCACCATATCCTAAAAAGTGAAGAGTTGGCTAGCCCGCAAGTTTATGGCTTGTGGTAAAGGCAGTGGAAAATCCATAATTGGTAATCAGCTCACCAAAGATAATGTTGATAATTTATCCAAGAGTTGGCTAGTCCAGAAGGGTACGGCTTCTGGTAAAGACAAATCAAATCCGTTGAAAGCTGGTGGTTTGCTCAAAATCACATGGTTATCGGTGTACCATGGTTCTTACTTGAACTGAAACATTTGGCTACTCCAGAAGTAATGGCTTTTGGTAAAGAGATTAAAATCCATTATGTTTTCTCAAATCATTGCTAGGGACTAGCAATATCTCAGTGTGGGGGATTGATGAGTGTCTAAATACTCATCATTTTTGTACAAAATAAACTGCAAAATCATCTGAAAACACTCAAAAATGCATCAAAATGATGAAAATATCACAAATCAGTGTTTTATGTGTTTTAAATGCAAAAATATCAAAATCAGATGAAAAACATATCAAATTTGCAAAAGTTGCAGTTTTAGTCCCCCAAGTTTCAAAAGTTGTCAAAAACAGTCCCTGAGCACATAATTTCAAAAGTAAAGTCACCAAAGGTCCTTTTAAAATCAAAAGTTGTCAAATTTAGTCCTTTGGTGAAAAATATAAAAAGTTTGAGAAAATTACAAGTTTAGTCCTTCAACTTTGAAAATTGGCAGAAATGGCCCCTGGAAAATCCTGACAAAAACTGTTGAAAACTTTGAACCCCCTGATTTTGACGTTGAAAACGTTTAAACTATACAAAAAGTAGACTAAAACTATAAAAACGTAAATTTTGTGTATTTTGTGACTAAACACTATAAAAGTAGTAAAACTACGTAAAAACTCACAAAAGTCTACTAAAACGTCAAATAAAACATGTTTTTACTACTCATAAATCTGTGAGTAGTTAGGGGGTGTGACTCTATAACGATCAGGGATCGTTACTAAACTCTTTTGTATTACCTAAAATTAGAGAAATGGTTTTCGGTAATGAAGACCTCATCGGTTTACAAAGTCA
>BPTQ01000007.1:343170811-343459460 GCA_019973895.1 Chrysanthemum seticuspe | reverse complement strand
CATCACCTTTCACTTGGACTCCGCTGTTTCCTGTTCCTTGAAGGATGATTATTGCCTTCATGGTCGTTACAGGTAGGAGTCCAACAGGGCTTTGGGTTCTGGTTAGGACCTCAACAAAAACTTGGAGGTCAACCATTGGGGTTTAGGTTTTGAAGATAAGGAATGGGGAGTGCAAATGTACTCGTTTTCGAGGCGCTTTTTCGGTCAGTAGTTTACCTTTTTAAGAAAGTTTAAAAGGTTCTTGAAGTAAAACTGTATTCGAAACGCCTACGATAGTACGACTACGCACGTTTTGGCAGTTCCAAAGAGTGTGTTCGGGCGGTGAACACTTACCGTCTGGCATTCTTGGAATTTTGTCAAACTTGTGCTTGAGTTACTTCTAGACCCCTCATATCACAAAGGGGCCCAGCAATACAGGGTCGCTCAACACGTTACCTAATAGTTTGCAGAATCCCTTTTCTGTTCAAATTTCCCGATCACTACACGTTTGATAATCCATTGCACAACTCGCTGGGACATAACGACCCGGGGAAACACTATACTCCCCAGATCTTCATTGAGTTCGTGTTCAAACTGTTTTAAGGTTCTTACGGTCTGCCATTCACAAGTGGCGGGCTTGTGTGAGAAACCTTGACGGTTTTGCACGCATCAGCATGATAGCATCCGCAAAGCTTATGTCAAAATGAAGTTCTTGGAAAATTTGAAAGAATTTTTCCATTTGATGACTGGCTTTTTCGCGGAGCTTTTGCTCATGTAAACGTGAGGGGTAAGGAATAGAAGTTTTGGATTTGGGGTTACCAACTGGAGGTTCAAAAACAACTCCAGGATTGGTCTTGGGTTTCGGGACAACCTGAGGATGGACATTGCTGGTACTTCCGTTATTAGTAGGAAGTTCCTTGTCCTTTGTCGCCTCAGGTTCACTTTCCACTACCTTCGGGAGAGAAGAAGAGGTAGTAGGAATAGCGGGTCCATCATACGAAGCACCACTTCTGGTTGTGATCGCGTTTGCATCGCCCTCAGATTAGCGATCGTGTTGCTAGGTAAAGTACCTGAGCCCGAGGGTCGATCATTTAAAGACTTCTTAATGTCAGAAATCTGGCTAACCAACAACATATTCATTTCCTCTTGGGTTTTCATGAATTGCTTCAACAACTCATCAGATGATGGTCCAGTTGGAGCAATGGCTTGATTTTGCACAGGAAAATTCTGGCCTCTATTGTTTGGATTAGGACCTTGATGTTGAAAATTTCCTTGATTATTGCCATGAAAGTACCCAGGGTTGAAATTTCCCTGACCTTGGTTTCTGTTAAAATTTCCTTGGTGTTGGAAGTTTTGATTTTGAAAACCGTTGTTTTGACTAAAATTACCTTGGTTTTGAAAACCTTGGTTTGGTCTATTCTGATTTTGATTACGGTTTTGGTTTTGGTTGAAACCGGGTGGTCCAGGGTAGTGGTTAGGACGGTGGTTCGGATCCATAGGAGCACGATATTGGTTGCCTCCTGAATTGGGAATCCCGCCCACAGCATTTGCTTCAAAAGGGTTACCATCGGTGGCCATACAGTCGTAATAGGCATGGGGGCCACCACAAGTAACACAGACTTCCACTTTCTTAACTTCAGCAGGAGGTGAAGTTTGTGGAAAAGAGACTTTCTTTTGGTTGGAGAGAACCAAAGCTTGAATTGCTTCCGTGAGTTTGTCAATCTTAGCATCGGTGCTAGATTGACTCACGGGTGATGAAGAAGAAGGACCAACACTGACTTGGGAAACAACCGGTTTGCTTCGTGCAGTGCGGACTTTAGACTTGTTTTCAATTATTGTTAAAGCTTCTTTGACAGTTTTGCTCAAGAAATTTCCTCCAGCGGAGGAATTGAGGGAATCTTGATCAGATTGACTCACTCCATTATAGAAAGTATCGAGTTGCATCAACTCGGAGAAACCATGGTGAGGACATTTGCGGAGCAATTCCTTAAAACGATCTCATGATTCACTGAAGGGTTCATCAAACTTTTGTGTAAATTTGATGATTTCATTTTTAAGACTCGTGGTTTTGGAAGGTGGATAAAACTCGTTCACAAATTTCTTCACCAAGTCTTCCCATGTTTCGATTGATTTAGGGGGTTGTTTTTCAAGCCAAATCCGGGCTTGCCCCTCAAGAGAAAATGGGAACAGAAGAAGCTTAACAGCATCTGTAGGGACATTCTTGTATTTGATGGTAGATGCAATCTTGTTAAACCATCGAATATGAGCATGAGGATCATCCCTCTCAAAACCATAGAACTGACTTGAGGTTACAAGATTCAGTAATCCAGTTTTGAGTTCAAAATTTTCCGCCACAATGGCTGGGATAACAATGGCATCTCCATACCCGTCGATGGGTGCCTGGAGAAGCTCACACATAGGACGTTCTTTCTCCATGATAACGGAAGTAGTGTGAGCAGTCCGGATCTCAGATCCGACTGATGGGGCAGAAAGTCTACGGACACGCCTTCTTGGAATCCTGACAAGCTCACGAAATGGGCTTACTGACCTAGAAGAGCGAGTGCGCATACACTAGAGTTAACTCTAAGAGATCTCAGAGTTAAGGAAAGGAATTATGAAAATGGTGAAAATGGGGTAAGGAGAATCTTTTTGGGTTTTCTGGTTTTGACAAGTAGATATAACAACAAATTCAATTAAAACAATATCGAGGCAAAACAACAGTGAACTTAAACCAATAATCACAATATGAATGACTTCTTTGAAAAAGGTACACCACTCACAAGGACACAAAGGCAAGTTTTGATCTTTGGTTCGGGAACTTATTATGGTCGTACCCCCACCAAGGTAGTACACTGCCTTGGTTTGCGGTGGTAATCTTTTATGTTGTTATTATTAAACAAAGAAAACGACAAATCTTTTTGTATTTTTATCTTTGATACATATATAGAAACAAAAGGAAAATATTTTTGTGTTTTATACGTTTTTGGATGTTTTTGGGTTTTTGGATTTTTTTATAAAAATATATATAGATATAGATAGATGGTATGAACAAGGAGTGAATATTCAAATCACTAATCTGCTAAGCGTAAGACAATTAGCACAGCTCCCCGGCAGCGGCGCCAAAATTTGATTCGCTCCCAAACAGTCAAGTTTTATCACGCAAGCTAGCCACTTGTGAATGGCTAACCGTAACAAACTTAAAACAGTCTGGAACCAAATGCAATGAAGTCCAGGAGAGTATAGTGTTTCCCCAGGTCGTTAAGTCCCAACGAGCTGTGCGAGAATAGTCAAACGTGTAGTGATCGAGGGGATTTGAACGGAAAAGAGTTTTGATTGATTATTCTAAAAGAAAAAGTATATAAACTACAGGGGCTTAAATGCAAATTAAAGGAAATTAAAAAGATAAAATATATTAAATAAACGCTATCACTATTTTTAAACTGTTGTTTTTGATTTTTCTTTTACAAATTTAAATTAAAAAACTACGTGACGCACACAAGAAAATGTGAAACTGGAACAATATTAATCCTAAAAATATGAAAATGACATTTTTACAATCCTAATGTTATGAGAAAATTTTTAGAAAAAGAAAATTATTTTTATAACTATTTATCTAATTTTTATTAATTAAAAACTATTTTTAACTATTTAATTACACCCTAAAATACAAGAAAATATGAAATAAAGCTTGAAAAATGAAATTATGACTTAGAAAAATCTAAAATAACTAAAAAGAATTTTCAAAACTAATTTTGTATTTTTCTGATTATTTTTCTATTTTCTATGAATTAAAAACTATTTTTAACTAATTAAATTGCTAAAAATTACAAATTAAACTATGAAAAATCTGGAAAAATATTTTTTTGACTTTTTATATTTATCTTAACCTAAGAAAAATGAAAACTTATTTTTTTGAAGCTTTTCTGAATTAATTAGATTAAAAGCTATTTAAAAATGCTTAAAAACTAATTTAAATAGGGAAAAATAGCAAACAGACCTAGAAAAATATGAAAAATTCAAGAAAAGTCTAAAATAATATTATGAATCTAGGAAAAATAGAAAAACAGTGGCTTATGTGGTAGAATATGAAACTACAGTTGCAGGTGCTTATAAATAAGCACTTTGAATAAGCCAAAGGGTACCAAATAGCACCAAACTGTCACAGAAGCTCTAATATGCTGTTACTACTCAAATGAAACAAAATACAACTGACCTAAACCTCTAAGACACAAAATGCTATGATTTGATCATTTGAATTAAAAGCTAGAAAACAGGTTTTGGGTGCCACTTTGTGGCTTAAAAATAAGCTAATGGACAAACAAGAAACTCAGAAACAGATGTTGGGATCTAAAGATGACCTGGTTAGCTACTTGTAAACCAAGGCACAGACCAAGATAAGCTCTAAGGAGCTTTTGACAAGCTCTGCAAGATACTGAGAAAACTCAGTACTCACTGAGTTTGTGAACAGGGCAAATGAGCCCTGTTTGATAAGCTATTTTGGGGCTTAAAAAGCTTTTGACAAATTTTGCAAAAACCAGTTATTGAAACTAGACCAGTTGAACTTCTCAAATCCACAAGATCAAGGGCATGTGACTAAGGAGTAACAAGTGAGACCTCAACTAAGATTTGGAAAAATTGGTTTTAACCACTTTTGACTTTTGACAACAGTTGGTTATTTGACTTTCATGAACTTTAAGCTTAATTTATGGACTGAACATGATGTTTAATGATGAAATGAAACTGAATAAGGCTATATCTATGTATTCTAAACACTGAACAAGTTTTTGATTTCACAAAATTTCAACAGATAAGAAATCAAGACAGTTAATGTTTGATTTTGACTTTTAGCTTATGCAGAGACAATATTAAGACAGAAATGATTCAAATGGTTCTAATTGAGACTGACTATGCATATGTCAAGTACAAGCCAAGGCTCAAACTCAATGAAACCCACTGATCCAAACACCAATTTAACTAACTGATTTGAACATTTAAACTAAACCAATTACTGATTTGACTCATTCAGCCACTTAAACTAACTCTAGTACCCTAATTACCAATAATTAAACATGTCTAAACTATTTAATGACCACAGATTTAAATATGAGCACAATATGAAGACTGCATAAAAAATGAAAATGAGATAACAAGCTTACAAGTGTCCAGCCTGTTAGTGCAGCTTAAACATAACCCAAATTGTACTATTCTATATCAAACCAATCCACTCCCAGCTCTGCAACAACCAATATCTTCACCAAATCCAAATCAGCTTCAACATTTGACTTTTGTTGACCAAACATGAAACTTGATTGAAACTGTTTGCCAAGCTTACCAAAAGCTAAAATAAGCTTAAATAAGCTTGTTTGACTGATAAAGAAGCTTATTGAAGCTTGGTTTTTTAGCACAGGAAACTGAAATTTTAAACAGTGAATGTAAAATTTGAAACCACACTAGCACTTTGAATTTAAACTTGAAACTTGCTTACAAAGATTAATTATCTTAAGTTTAGTACATTAGAGCTTAGAGTTACAAATTTGTAAACTAATTAAGACAGTTTAAGAAAAACGACATACATGAATTAAAAAAAACTAAGTACTACCTTCTATCTTGCTTCTTCCTCCTCTTTTATACACCAGAATACTTTCTCTCACCTCTCTGAGCAAATCCCAGCTTTAAGCCTGGCCATTGGATCACTTAGGTACATTTTGGCCGTTTGATCAATTTTGACGGGAAAGGCTAATTTGACCTGTGGGCTCTGAACTAGCAACTAGGGGGGGTGGCATTAATTGTGGTGGGTTGTGATGATGAGGGGGGAGGTTTGAGGAGATAAGGTGAGGATGAGGTGATGGGAGAGGCTTTGTTGCAGTCAAGTGGTGGGAGAGACAGGTGGGAGGGAAAGGTGTTTGGGTTTGACTGTGGGTTTGACCAAGGGTCCAAAACAGGGAAATGACAGGGGGTCAAAAGGTGTATAATGGCAGGGGTCAAAAATAGTTTTGACAAGGCTTGGTTTAATATTGAAAGGACTTGTTTTGCAATTCTCCAATTCTTGAAGGACCATTTCTGCCAATTTCTCAAAACTGTCACAAGGACCAAAACTGACAAGTTCTAATAGTACAAGGACCAGTTTTGACATTTTCAATTTTCCAAGGACTATTTGTGACAATTTCAAAACTTGAGGGACTAAAGTTATAATTTTGCAATTTTTGATTTTAAGGACCAATTTTGACAACTCATGAATCCCTAAGGACTTAAAATGATATTTTTCTTTATTTTGATTTACCAGGGACTGTTTTTGACAACTTTTGAAACTTGGGGGACTAAAACTGCCAATTATGCAAACTTGATACGTTTTTCACCAGATTTTGATATTTTTGCATTTAAAACACATAAAACACTTATTTGTGATATTTTTATCATTTTGATGCATTTATGAGTGTTTTCAGATGTTTTTTAAGTTTAATTGGTTCAAAAATGATGAGTATTTACACACTCATCAGTTGAGTTGCTGGTTGAGAGGGATAATTCTGTTGAGCATACAAGGCAAGTTGTTGATTATCCGGATGTGACTGTTTAGCACTTTGAGCACGGAGAATCCTTTCCCGATCAACTTCCTTTTCATGAGGCTTCAAGTAATCGTACAACAATCCATAAGTAGAATGATGCATATTCTTCGCTTGACGGAGAAAAATGACATACTTCTCCCATTCAGGACCAAGACTACTCAGGAACTTAGTATTTACTGCAATTCTTGGCATGATGATGTTGTGTTTATCCAAATCATTGATGATGTCTGAAAATCGATGATGATAGGACTCTAGTGTCTCTCCAGGTTCAATCATGAAGTGTTCATAAGCCAAGTAAATTTTGGATTCCAAATCCTCCTGATTGAGTACAGATCCTTCCATAAGAAGACGAATATGATCCCACATTTTTTGTGCAGTCTTTTGAGCATCAACACTACGAAGAATTGGGTTTGGTAATCCTAAGAGGATGTATTCCATTGCAAGTTCATCAGCTTCATAGTGTAGCAGTTCTGTAGCATTTAGATCTGCAACAGTAGCTATGTTGGTTTGTTCATCTCTTGGTGGAACAGTAGTTGGATCTCCGGGTACAATGACAGTAGGCATCTCAAATGGGCCTTCCAAGATAACCTTCTTTAAGAACTTTCCATGTGGCTTCTTCAGATCACAAAACCTAAATAACCTTATCACCCATTGATCGTAGTCTCCTGGAGTGAGCATTGGAGGTCTATCAAGTGATCCAGCTTCATGAATTGATTGTTGGCTGCTTAAAGCTTCACACATCTTTGCAAACCAAGTGGGTTCTTTCATAGTGTTCCTTGATGGATGTTGATTGAAATCATTTGTGTAGGGTTGAACTTGAAGACTTGGCGGTGTTTGAATCATTTGTGGTGGTGGAATTGCACCAATTTGTGGAGTATGTTGCTGATTAAATTGTTGTTGATAAATTGCTTGTTGTTGATTCCATTGTTGATGTTGTGGAGTTAATTGTTGTTGTTGTGGATGATTATAAGTGTGAGGGAAATAGTTAGAGTATGGTGGTTGAGACATGTTGATAAACTTGTGTAGTAAAAATGGATCTTTGTAGTCGAATGAACCTTTGTTGATGAAGTGTCCTTAGGCGTAGAAAAGACAAGAAACCAAGTAGCACTTATGCGTAAAAACACCAAAAGTTACGCGTAACAATAAGGAGTTACGCGTAGGATTTAGCTTACGCGTAAGTAGGATAAAAGCACTAAAGTTATGCGTAGACAAAAGTTAGACGTAGAAAGTTAGGCGTAGGATTACCTTATGCGTAGAACTGAGTTTACGCGTAAAGTGAATCTTATGCGTAGGATTTCTACGCGTAAGCTAATGCTTATGCGTAAATTTAGGGTTTTTGCCCAAATGATCTTTTACACTATCACAGTGCAAAAGATATCCAAAGTCGACGTATTTTCAGACTTATCCAAGTAAGAAAACACGGCATAAACCACGAAAATGAAGATCAAACCAAGGAGATACTTACGCGTAGTTTTAGGGTTTTACTACGCGTAGTTTTACTCGTAAGTATGATTTCGTCCAAAATTGTTTCTAAACCGGTTTTTGTGGGATAAAATAGCTTCAATAACACCAAAATACACGAAAGTGTAAAACTTGATGAGCCAAAGTCTCTAAAAAAGTTACGAGTAGGATGATACCCACGTTCAAAAACACGTTCAAAAACAACTATCCACGCATAAAGTTTGAAACTTTTTGCCAAAAACACGTATTTTAACACCTTAAGACATTGAAAGGACAAGAATCTTGGATTCAAAAGTGTAAAAAAGATGTTTTTAAGCGAACCAAAGTATCAAGGTGCGTTTTAGGCGTAGGACCGAAACCCACTTCAAAAACAAACACGATTCACCCAACTAGTAGGCGATTGATATCACTGTTAGGTCACTAGTTTTACAAACACAAGTAATATAGAAAGGAGATGAGGCGATTGAACAAGAACCAAACACACATACACGATAATAAGAGGTGGTTATGCGTAAGGCATATGTGAAAGGAAATAACTTGAACAACCAACCCTCAAATGAGGGTTTACAAGAGTATTTATAGGAGGGAAGCTAGGGCAACACTCCTAGTTCCCATCCTTTCTTATATGGGCTTGGGCCTAAGCTTATGGGCCTTCTAGATAAGCTAGACCTTAAACAAACATAAAGGCCATAATAAGCTACCTATTACATATGAAATATAAATACTTGAAATACAGTTTAGGAGTGATTCCAACAAAGGATGAGATAGGGTTCCTAAACGTTCTAAGTTTGAGCTTGTAACTAGGATGCTCATTGTTGTTTAGGCTTGTTGACCTCTTCGAAACGTTTGAGGAGGTGATAAAACATGAAACGTTGCTCTTCACGTAGTTCATGTAGCAACCTTTCAACATGTTGACAATGATAGCAATCCTTGTCATGGTTTTGAATTTCTTGAAGTGGAGGTTCAAGCGAAGTGGGTTGAGGATCTTCAAATGAAGGAGGAATTGGTGGAGGCTCATTAAGTGATGGCTCTACAATGTTTGAGGGTGGAGGTAAAGAAGCATCAACTTCCATGTGGTCAGGTGGTTGACTTTGATGTCTTCTCATAATCCAAAATGGACTATTGGGGGGAATAAGAGACGTTGATATTGGAGCAAGTGTTGATTCAACACTTTGATTTAGTTGCCCAACCTTTTCAAGTGAATTTGTTGGTAGTGGTGGAAGGTGAGATGGCCAAGGAGGTAAGTCTTCTAAATTGTGAGAATGTGGAGATGATTGTGAGGTGGCTCTAGGCACCAATGATGTTGGTTGAGTTGTGGAGGGTATGTTTGGTTTAGTAGAGTTTGGTGATGATATCCTTGTGGGAACAATCCTCTTTAGTTTGATTGGTTTCTTTGGTGTAGGGGAAATCCTAGCATTTGTGGACTTAATCGGAGATGATTCGGTTGAGGAAACTTCGTGTATGACCCTAGCAAGTTTCTTGGGTGGTTCTTGGGTGGATGAGTTAGCACTAGGAGCCTTTATCATGATGAAATGACTAAGGAGGATGGTTGTAATTGCTGATAATTGTGTTTGTGTTTGATGACTAAAGTGTTCTAGCAATATGGCCTATAAAGGGAAGAATTTGCTAAGTGCATTTAAGACTTAAGCCACTAAGATTCTTAGAGATGTGATGATTAACATGCACAAGGTTGAAGTTCAGAGTTTCACTGATCTAGGAACTCATTTAAGATGAGATGGAGTGTTTGAGTGAGCAAGATGAGCTTGAGATGATTGTTTTGGCTAGATTTGACATAATCTATCACCCGGATCCTGCGGTTCCCTCCCTTGAGGGATCCGGCTAGGCTAATCCTAGGGATCCGGCTCTCAGCAGTTATGATAGGTTAGAAATCAAGTTTCTAAAAGCTAAATCCTATATTATTATGAGTGTTTCACTCTTCCTAAGTTCCTAAGATGAGGGTACACTTGAATGATCAAGAGTAATGAGTGTTATAGCAAATGATTGTTTTTTATGGAAGGAAAATGGGACTAGATGACTACCAATGGATTTTCAAGGATAACACTAAGAGTTTTGGTGGTGTCAAGTCATAATAAATGATCCTAGAGATCAGATTTTAGCTTGAGGTGAAATTTGAAAAATCCTTAAAAATCACAAGAATTAAAAAACTAATTCTTGACCCACTTTGAGATAAAGATGACTAGAAACAATTTCCTAAAATTGTTCAATAAGTCCACCTAAGTGTTTTGAAGGATGAAAGATAATCTGTGATTATTGAAGCGGAAATATGGTGAGTTTTGATTTGTTGACAAATCAAGAGATATTTTGACTAAGATCATTGTGTAAGCTATAAGTGAGTCTAACCCTTTCTCATCCTTGAAATAGACTTAGTTAAGTTCTAACATCTTATGTTTAGCTAATGTGATGTATTCTAGTAAGCTATCTTGATGCAAGGAATGCTGTATTGCTGATCTGATGTCACGGATCCCACGGTTCCCTCAAGGGAGTAATCCGTCTAGACTAATCCTAGGGATTCGGCATCTGCAGATCAGAATCCCCACAGAATGATGTGCAGATTTTGCACACTAATAAACCGTTAAACAAAACAACAAGAACAAGCATGTTTTCATGAAGCAACACTCATTAATAATGATAAAAGTAACAATATCCAAGTTTACCACAAACCAAAGTGCTAAAACATAAACATCCACACATAAGTTAAAAATAAGCTTTTTCCTATTGTCTCTTTCATCAATTCTTTCTTTTCCTCTTTGACGACTTTGTGAGGTTGTAAGCAAGATTTTGAATCATGCCCCTCAATTGTTTGAATTCTTCGGTTTCGTTTGGAATGGTTGGAAGTTGTTCGTAGTAATCGAAGGGTTCCAATTCAATGTTGGCTATGGGGTCGACATCATCTTCTTCCTCATTTTCTTCTTCTTCTCCTTTCGAGGAGTCCGAGAGAGCTTTGGGTTTCTTTCCATTGACCATGAAGCATTTAGAGGGTATTTTGGTAAGAGGTACCATTACATGATCGGCAAAGAAATGATCATTGTTGATAGGAGATGGTTGCAATGCACTAATATACTTACAAATTTGTGTTAGGAGCAAACCATACGGAAGTACCATGTTGGAAGCTTTGAATACCCCGGCCATTCTCCTTACCATGTAATAGGCGAGGTTAAATGGTTTTTGGTGGGTAAGACAACAGATCATTTGCACAAGGCATGCATTTGGATGATCTTTGTTACCAACTAGGCTAATGACGTTTTCCCTAAGGATTTCTTCCCATTTTCTAAACATGGGATGGATTTCGAAAAGTTCCATTTGAAAAGGATTACGATGAATGAGCTTCTTGTTTTGGTTGAAACGAGATTGGTCGACTCTTATTTTGAAAATGGTGTCTCGGATGGTTTTGGGTTCATCAAGAGGAGTATGGTACATTGGTTTAGAATCAAGTGCAAGGTTTTGGGTGTTAATAGCCCAATCTTGAGAGTACATACAAATTCCTTCACAAGGAATGCGAAGAATTTGAGCAAAGGTGTTGAGGGTGAGAGTGAAGTTTTGTTTATTGATTATGAAAGTGATTGAAATGCTATTATCGGCGTTTCGAATGATCCTAATACTTTTATAAAACTCAAAGATGAAAACCGGACAAATTTGTTCATCAATGTCAAGAAGACAATCAAAATTGATTGCCGAGAAGACTTGACGAATGTCGGTATCCTCAAGAAAACATTCCTTGATTACACGACCTTCGTGAATAAGTCGTTTTCCGAGCTTTTTGAAGACCTTGCGGTCGGTTTTTGAGAGTTCCTCATTTCGATAGTAATGAGTATGGTAATGGATGGTATCATGATGATCTTATTGAGTGGCTTTAGGCATGGTTGGTACTAGAAACACAAATTTTCCAATTAGGTAAAATTAGTTGAGATGGGTTTATGATTTTGATTTGTATTAACAATGTTGTGAACACGATGTGATCATAATTATGTTAAAAGCTCCTTTTCATGATTAATTTTGAAAACCCTAATTAAAGTAATTGATTAGAGATTTGTGTAACCATGAACCCTAGGATGAGGATGATGAAGATTAGAACAAGTTAGTGTAATTACTTACAATGATGTTCTAGAGAGGAATACTTGAGAGTATGGAATCCAATGAAGATGAAATCAGTGGTTTTGTCGTTTTTGTGTTATGTGGGTAGAGGGAAAAAAATCAGTGGTGTTTTTTTGAAAGCGTATAGCTGAGTTCTGTTTCACGGTTCCCCCGAATCCCTTGTAATTGGGATCCGGCTAGTACAACTAGGGGGATCCGGCTACTGTGGACAGAAATAGGGTTGTTTGGCATTATTTTTGTAGTAGGCTTATAAGCTAGCTTACAAAAAATATTATTTGGAGGTATCAGATGAAAGATTGTTTTTGGACGACGGGTTTTGATGAATAATATATCGAGGGTTCATATGTGACGACGACGTTAGTTTGACGAATCAAAAGGAATACTATTCCCGACGATGAATAAGACGGAAAAGCGACGAAAGAGACTTTTAAAGATGCTAGCAATTATTAAACAAAAAAGATTATGATATAAATAAACTCATGTAAGCTATCTAATGAAAAGTAAAACATACCTCTATGCTTCTTGGTTTGGTATAATACCAAAAATACTTCATGAGCTTTTTAAAGTAATCCTTTGTACTTGGTGTAAGTAAGTTGTGATTACTTTTAGATTCTTCCTTGAATGTTGACTTCATTATTCTTTGAATAGAAATGAAGGTTTTGGAGAGATCCTAGCATGAAGATTTCTTGAAACAAAAATTCTTAGAATGATCTATCAATGTCCAACAAAATGATTTAAAAGAAAACATGACTTTGAAAAATCCTTCTTTGTAGTTTTCAAACATACACGGATCGTATCAAGTTTTTAAAGTACAACATACTCTAAAAAACTTGGTAACGAAGCTCTGATGCCAATTGTGGAAAACTAGAAGGGGGGTTGAATAGTTTTATCAATTTAAAACTTCTTTTTAAATATTTAGATCAACTTATGTCAATCTATTTGGTTGTTTATGTTGGACGTTGATAGATATATATATAAACGTATAATGAAAGATAAAGAGTAAGAAGCACATCATCACAACACAAGTATTTATAGTGGTTCGGCTACAAGGACACCTTCCTTACCCTACTCCACTCCCCGAGTCACCTACTCGAGAACTAATCCTATATAACAACCCGTAAATTTTCATAAGGTTAAATGACTATTTTACCCTTTGACTTTTAAAGTTGACTTTTGACTATTTTAATTTTACTATAATGTAAAAGCAATTACCGTAACCGATAGTGACTGGTAATTTTTCAAGTTAAATAATTCACTCTGCTTCAAATCATTACTCTCTGAACGTTTTTGTTCACCTATGTCTATTTAACGAAAAGTTATCTTGGAAAACGTGTAAACCGCACACAATGCGTACCGATACAACAATAAAGAAATTTAATTTTAATTACTTTTATAAGTAATCTCAAAGTTTAATCGTGTGAATTTTCCTCGCGGCCAACACTAGAGCATGGCCAGTCTAAGTGTTCTATACATTTTATTTTTCTTTTATACATATTTTATATGTACTATTGATATTTTACAATTATAACGTAAACTTTATACTTTTTACATTTTTCGCGTATATAACCTTACTTTTCTAGGTTTTAATAACGTTTAAGCATTCCGTTAAACTTATCACTCATCTAACATGTTAATATAGAGTATATTGATAAGTTTTAACAATTTTATATGTTTTATCTATATTTTTATTCTTGTCGGGTTATTTTTATGGTTTACATCAATTTTATTACAAACTTGTGTCAACGAACGTGTCTACGATTCTATTTGACGTCAACTAAATATTAATGATATGCTTAAGCTATTTTAAATAGTTAATGCCACCCTCATTTATAATTACCGGGATCAAACTACACTACGTAGCTAAAGTTTTATACAAAATAAACTACAAATCTCCTTTTATTACATCAAAGCCCACGATCATGTGGATAAGTTATATTGGTGAGTCACTATTTGATCAAATCTAAACATTTCACCACGTTTCACACACACAGTAAGTACACGAGTAGAAGAAATTATATACGTGTGACCATTTAAGCGTGCCAACGTGCAAAGCCTTACCATGCACAAAACGCATGCATGTATGTTACATTGTAACTCATTCAGTCCATGCATTTTCTATTTGCAAGTAAACTTTCAAACACACAAATCACTTTCAAATACTCCATCATGCACCATCAATTTTAATTAGGCGTACAAATCATTAACTTGTCCCTTGAGCAACTTTTCAACACTGCTCATTACATATCATTGCAACTTATCAATCACGATCAAATTTACATGCCGAACTCAAAGTTATCTTCGTTAAACCATGTATATATTAAATCTCGCCATGAGTTGGTTGTAACCTCTGGTACAAAACCTTGCTATGGAACAAACGCTGCATAACCTTGTTACCGCACCTTGCTTTCTCCGGTGAGATGCGTTTTCCCTAGTTTTCCCTCCACCGTGTGTTTTATATCTCGTGTTAATCTATTTTTCTGTTTATACTTTTATGCACACGAACTCAACAGTTGTGTTTCACCAGTTTTGCGGTGAACCCTCCATCACTTCCGACAACTGAGCTTCATTTTCTATTTTCACGACATCAAGGTAAATACCCGGTTTCACTTTCTTTTAAAGTTAGTTGGTTAAGACAGTTAGACCGTCATGGTTTTGACAAAAAAAAAGATGGTCACTTTAGTTTAATGAAGATGGTGATGTCGTATATATATATAAACTTATTATTAAATAAAATGGACTAATATAAAGACTAAGAAAATAAAATATATATGACACACTATCTGTTTATGGCCATATGATGATATGCACGTCAAGTTAAGGTGACTCCTATTTTGAATTAGTTTTCAAATCAGCCCTTATAGTTTTGTTAAGTGTCATATTCGGCCCTTGAAGGTTTGCTAGTTGATGTTAATAACCTCTAAGTTGGTTATACATACAGAGCTAATTATAGCTTTTACAAGCCAAGCAAACAAATAAATATTAATAGGAGATAAAAGATAAGTGAAGGGACATGTCGCATGATGCATGTGAGTTCATGCGTAATAAAAGTTTGTCATTTGAATTAATATACAAAATTTACACCTCAAGTTTTAGTAGTTGGCGATATTAGCCCTTCAACTTGATAAATGGTTATATAAGCTAACCATTCATTGAGTAATGTATTAGTTGGATTTAATTTAAATAAGTAGACATTATATATATATATATATATATATATATAAATATACTTTGGCGTGAGTTGTATTTCGAGTCTATAATTTTATACCACCACACGAATGATGATACTAAACTTTTCTTACGAATTATGACAATAAACTCTTATAATTATTAACACGAGTATTCCACGAAAACTAAAACACTTATCTTTTGAAGACTTATTTATTTTACGAGACGTCTTTTAAGATAAACCATATACTATCAGGTTGTGCCA
The DNA here is from genome assembly GCA_019973895.1 of Chrysanthemum seticuspe. Classification (NCBI taxonomy): domain Eukaryota; kingdom Viridiplantae; phylum Streptophyta; class Magnoliopsida; order Asterales; family Asteraceae; genus Chrysanthemum; species Chrysanthemum seticuspe. The sequence goes on along the minus strand of BPTQ01000007.1, from coordinate 343,443,914 downwards.
ATGACGTACCGTTGTGTCGGTACTCTTGTATCATTGTGCGTTACTACCTTGTGATACTACCGTGTTACATTTCTCGATGTCAGTCGTGTTAGTTGTGATTCTGGTATTTCTTCGGACTAAGGTGAGTTTCACAGCCCCATTTTACTGTTTTACTCTTTTGGGGTGAAAAGCATGCTATGATTACTTAAAACTAAATTGGTTGTGCATTCATGAAATTATGGATTTACTTAACTGATTCAATTTACTGAGCTATGCTCTGCTGTACTGTGCAAACTGGTATGTATGCTTATGTTTGGCGCCTATATATATATATATGTACGACTGTAAAAGTCCCTTGGTACTACACTACTTATTAACTCCTTCCCACTGTACGGGACGAGCCGTTGATGTCTATGGATAACGCTATTTAGGGGTAGAGCCATCCCCTCACTCCACTAACCGGAGTGCATAGAATCGGTTCTCATGCTAGGTTAGAGCATGTTGCACGTAGGGGCAATGTTCGGCTGAATCGGCTTAAGTAGTGGAACCTTTATGCCAAGAACACGCTGCATACATAATGGACCCGTTCGAAACTTTGACAACCAATTGATCTTACTGTTTTGGAAACTACTTGGTGTACTAAAACATGTGAACTCACCAACCTTTGTGTTGACACTTTTAGCATGTATTTTCAGGATGGCGTTAGCTAAACTTTAGAGGCACTTGGGCATTGGCATGGCATGGTCATAGAAGACTCTGATGTAAATTTGGGGACCACTTTAATTCTTTTATGGGCCTGCATTCTATAATATATATTTTGAAAGATGTAAACATAAATCTTTACGAAATACGATTTCTCAAAGTTAAATTGTTGTTCTATACTTTGTGTTATGGTACCAATCGAGTAGCACCCCAGTAACACTTACTTCCGCTGCAAACCATTATTTTGGGGTGTTACATCCTATCACAACGTCGCCTACCCTTTATTATGTACTAGGCTAATCACCTAGTTCCATTACTATGGAGGAACTACTACCCTTCACAACACAACACCTAATATCAAGGAGATCCACTCATTGTTACAACACCATTAAGGATATCGCCATCCTTGGAAATAAACAAATACTTATATGTATAACGATGCACCTCATCGATTATACGACCTAGGCATTCTTCCCTAATGCCACTTGATTTGATTCTTAGGCATCCTTCACTAATGTCAAAGCTTGGCACCTTTCACTAATGCCTTCGTCTTGACACCTTCGTTCTTCACTAATGCTTTGACACGGACGATAAGCACCTTTCACTAATGCATTCGCCTTAGCACTTTCGGCATCCTTCACTAATGCCTTCAACACAACATCTACGGAGGAAGAAAGAACAGTCAACAAGAGAACCTCAATTGTCTTGATGATGACGAAGCATGGCAACTCATGGACTTGAGCTTGCTCGACTTCAAGAAGTGTTGATCTTGCCTTTAAGAGGAACCTAGAATCACACAAAAATAAAAGACAAACTACATAGATCTCTTGGATCTGAGGTTAGAGAGGTATAATATTTGAGGGAAGTATGTGTGTAAAAGTGGTGAGAAAAAAGGAAGAAATTGCTCACTATTTATAGAGGAAATTTTCTACTGTTCCCCGGATCCCGCGGATCCCTCCCGCAAGGGATCCGGCTAGCGTAAGGCTGGGATCCGTGGGACGCTCCTCTTTGCCCATGGGTATTTTTGGTTATGGGTCATGGGTCATGGGTTATGGGTTGATCCATGGATTTCTTTCTAGATACAATGTATCTCTAGAGTACATTGAACTTGGCTAAGTGGTTTGGACAAAACCATGGGTTATGGGTCAATACCATTTGCTAGTTTTTACCCATTTAGTATATACTTGTTTTCACCTATTTTAGTATAAACTTGTTTTTACCCATTTTAGTATATACTTAGTTAAGTATATGTTAACCCAATATGTAAACACTAGTTGTTGTACATATGTATCTAAATCATAAAAGCACTTATACTTGTTTTAGTGTTTTATATGAAAACGTTAGTGTGTTAGAAAACTATTGAATCAAACTATTCACGTATTTTATTTGTTTCGTTAAAATGATTTTACGTTTGTTATTGACAAAACATTAGAAGATCATAAAATATAAATAAATATTTTTACGGCTTATTTGTATTAACAGAAATGCTGGAATTCGTGGGGTATTTATAGGCCAGATCTGAGTTACGGCGTAACCAATATAGGAGTTACGCCGTAACCTTCTATTTCTTCGAATAATGCACTAGATCTGCTGGTTACGGCGTAACCTTATGAATGGTTACGCCGTAGTCTTCAATAAACTCGATTACGTCGTAATAGATGCAGTAGTTACGGCGTAAGTATCAGCGGCGTGGAACCTCATTTGACCTAATGTAGTTACGTCGTAACCTTTGGGAATGGTTACGCCGTAACCTTCTGATAAGTTGGCTTTCTGAGTCACGCAATAGTTACGGCGTAATGTGAGAGATGAGTTACGCCATAACTTCTTCAAAATAGCATACTGTGATAAATCTTTAGATATTTCTCCAGTTCCGCGTCTCTTTAGCTCCAATGCTCGTAATTTACCTGAAAGTGGAAAACAATGGAAAACAAGCGTAAATCCAAATAAATGATATAAATTACAAGCATTAACGGGGGAAATTGACACTTAATATTTAGGACTATTTGATGTTATCATTGAAACATAGAAATCTTTGTACCTTGAAAGTTTATTTTCTTTTTGAAATGCTCCCCCTCAATACGTGCTTCGAGATTCAAAAGTATTTAGCACATATTAGAGAGAATTTGCACATTGAATCAAAACGATCATCTTTTATTAAATTTCATATTACATCACAAATTCTTCCCCGATCAAAAGTATCAAACCTTTTGAGATTTTGGATCCCAAGTGATTTAATAAGGTTTGAAAAATATGGGAGAATATGTGGCCTTGTTTAAATACTCTTATGGTTTTTGGTTAAATGCTCCTCCACAATCATATGCATTATGTATTTGAAATCATTTGGCACATGAAGGAAGGAGTGCTTTTGAAACAACCACCCTTTTAAAACCGATTAGAGATTTAAATCACGATCTCTCCCCCGATCAAAAATTTCAAACCAATTGAGATTTGTGATCCCAATTGATTTAAATCATTTAGAAAATTTTGGGGAAAGACGTGACAAGAATTAATTTTTTGAAAAATGATTGATAAGGAACAATTTTTCGACATTAAAGATTGTTAGTGTCAGGTATGATCGTTTTTAAAAGATCATTAAGTAAAATAAAACAATTTCACAATCAAACAAGAACAGAAAAAAATTCATTTTGAAAGATCTTAGAGTTTTAAAGAAAATCATACCATGACATAACATTAAATCTTTAGATCACCACTTATTTAGCACAAACGGACTTGATAGATGAAATATCGTTTTGAAAATATTTTATTTAAAATCACTCTCCCCCTCAATCGATGACCATAGTCGTTGATTGAGTGACTTAAGTTTTGATAAAATGAAGTCCGGTGATTTCCAAAATTAACTCCAATTTATTTTCAAAACCAATATTTTTCCATTTTCAAAACAGTATTTTCAGATTTTTTTTTTAAATGTTATCATTCACTACTTGTCCTGCACAAAGATACGTTAGGTGGTTGAGCTGCTTTTGTTGTTGTTGCTGGAGGTTTGGAAGAAAACCATCTGCTGATGCAGTGAGACCTCTTACGTTGCATTTTTTTTAATGCCAACTCTCCATAGAGGTCAAATTAAGCTCCATTTCTTCATTTGATGATGAAGAAAACCATCTGCTGATGCAGTAAGACCTCTTACGTTGCATTTTTTCATGCCAACTCTCTGTAGAGGTCAAATTAAGCTCCGTTTCTTCATTTGTCGACCCAAAAAATAGTTACCCTTTCATTTCGGCATCCAATCATCATTAATTCTGGGATCCAGAATGGGAACATTCTTATATACCATGTAATATGCATACGTTAGTAGAAACAGATAGACATATATGGTGGTCGACAACACCCAAACAGCAATCGACTAATAAAAGTCAATTCAACATATCAATCAGTTCACATAAGGCATGGGATTTATGTGTTCATCAAACTCTAATCATCTAATCCTAACAATCATATCCTAGGCACCTAGTCCTTCAACGTAGGTTAACATCATTTTTCAGTTAAGCATTTAGGATAATTAGATAAGCCCAATAGATGATATAAATTTAAAAAACATTCTCCCCCTCAATCAATGAATCTTTCTATGAAAAGTTTTAAATAAGCCGAAGTCATTGATTGGGTTTTGCAATTTTATGAAAACATGATTCTGATTGATTTTCAAGCAACTCAATTATCACCATTTTGTTAAAACAAATATTTTTCTGAAGAATTTTAGAAGGAAAAATATTTTGTTTTAGGATAAGTGCACGAATTTTTTTGAAAATTGGTTAAGCTCAGCACTTTCCTTCCTTGAAGAGCGGGTTGCTATCTGAAATAATAGCAAGCCATAGTTTAAGCACGGGCTACAGTCTGAAATAACTGCAAGCCATATTTTAAGACATGTTTTGAAAACAATATTTACACCTTCTGCTCGAACTTCATCTATGGTCCCGTGCCATTGTTGAATGACATTTCTAAGACCGCAGATGTTATCGATACCAGAAGACATGTCTTGAGAAAATAATATTTTTGGTATTTTCTGATTTTTAAAATTTTTATGGATTTTTGTTGATTTTATATTTTTCTATTTTGTTGTTGTTGGTTTTATATTTTTGTATTTTGCTTTTTGATAAATATATACACAGATAGAGTAGATGATATAGTATAAGAAGATGATGATACGAGTACTGAGATAAGGATATCGAGCAGCCCCATTGTAGAAGATAGAAGACATCATCTCTTAAACATTTACCACCAAAGCTTTCGAGGCTCCTGAATTGAGAGAAATTGAACCATCTGAAAGTGAGACTTTGGCAGCTTCCCCTCAAACCGTAAATCCTTTTGTTGAGCAGATTCGAAGCTCTATTTCAAGCTTGACTTAGCCAGGTGCACAGAGAAGCACACCATTATCATCGATCTTGCTGCTCTTTTAAGAATAATCTTTGTGATTCTTCATTCGAGGTTATATCATCCAATAGAAGAACAGCAACGTATCATCCCACGTTTAAATAATCTTCTCAAATTCCTTTTCCACTGAAGTCTGAATCGATCCATTCCAAAAGGTTGTCAAGAGACCACTTCCCCCAAGTAGATGAATTGATGCAGTCAGTCTCTTAGATTAGAGCTCACGAACCCGAATACACATATTCCCGAAGACAGAGAAACTTATACCATAGAAGTAGCAGATTAAGTCCGATAGCCAAATCATAACCCCGATGTATACTTTTCTCTCCCCTGATGATAGTGTATGAAGCTCAAGAACCCGAAGTACCCAAATGCCCAAAGAAATAATAACCGATAACATTGAAGTAGCATGTTGAATCACTGATTATCTCTCCGGATGTGAACTCCGGAATAAGTGATTATATCTCTGAATAACTGATTAAGCACTCAAGTGAAACAGCTGAGCGCCCCCAATGTACAAAATTCTCTCTCCCCTGATGATTGCGATAACATCAAAATCATCACACACTTGTGTACCTCTTTTATCTTCAAAAACTTACTCTTCCATCTCTTCCCCCACATAGTTGGAATAAGAACACTAAACGCCATGAGTCAAACCTTGAGTTTCTCTGCGGTAATGACATTAGTCTTCCCGGGATATCTTCAATCACTTAGAAGTATTAAGTTCATCAATGTTTTTTCGCGTTTAGATGTGTGTCTCCTTCCCCCTTGCTGGTTTTGATGCGTCAGAATCAACAACACATAATAAGCCCGTATACTAGAAATCTGTTGAGAAGAACACTTGAACTCTTGTGAGAATCAACTTGCTGAAGAATATGAGCAAGTCTAATTGGGGATTAAATCTGGCTTTTCACTCTCCCCCAATTAGTGCTCTCCCCTAAACCGACAATCTTTAAATAAATGCCATGAATAAGAAGAAGTCTTTGGATAATCAAATGCAACTCGTCTTTAGTCTTCTAACATGTAGAAGAAAATGTAGAACAGACTGTAGACTTGACCTTCTTCAAGATTGTCTGAATGGGGAATAGAAAGTTAACATCTTCTTCTCACCACATGCATTCCCGTTAACTTGTATATAGCAAATCTCCTTAAATCAAATCCCTCCCAATCAAACAAGAACAGAAAGATGTTCATCAAGGAAATCAACTCCGTAACAGGAAGCACTTTGTGGTTAAACTCATTAGTCCATAAGAAGATGTCAACCAACGGCTCTTAGAAGAAACTCCATGTAAAGATGACCCGATAAGAAGAAGTCTCGGTTCTTACATGAGTTAGGAGCTGTATGACCATATATTCTCAGATATAACTCAACCATGCATTAAATTCACACCTTTTCTCCCCCTCAATAATTGCATACGAAGTTGCCATTATTGATTGAACAAGTGAATATCTTTAAAATGTAATCTCTTCACACTTCTCCCCCTCAAAGGTTGCAAATTATGTCGCCATCGCCATTTTAATTGAGCAAGTGGAATATGAGAACTAGAAATGATAGTCCGGTTCACTTAATAACTGAAAGCGCATGGAAAAAGTATGAAGCATGTTGATGAGAATGGTCATAATTGAGAAGATTTCTCTTCTTCTGAAGATAAAGCGCACTGAAGCGTACACTTTTCTTTTCTTTAGAGTACGAGGCTTGAACTGTTGTGTTCAAACGTCATTATCTCTCTCTTTTCATCATCTCTTGGCAAAACTTGTAATCACCCCATTATCATTCAGTAGGCTCTTTGTCGTGACAGCTGATGGAGAAAATCCAATATGATGAATTTGACCCTAAAGTAAACTAACCCGAACTCGTGACTTAAGCTTGCACATATATAACAAAGAGCGGTGCCAAGAGTTCATCCTCCATTGAATCTCTAAGTACTCTATACTCTTCATCCAACCAACCATCAAGTATAAGACGTACATCACCTCTTGAAAATCCACAATTGAATGTGACACTGAGCACTACAACGTAACTCCTTAAAGTGATAGTTATTTTATGGTGGTAAGAGCCCAATTCCCCCAAGTGATAAAAGAAAAGGAAAAAGTCATCCAACAATAACTAGATTTCCAAGTCTTCATTTTTGATAATAAGCTCAAACTAGGATCTTGAAGAATCCTCATCCAACCATCCCCGATACCTTCTGATACTAAGTACACTCGCCCATGATATTTCACTTCAACCTCAAATAAATAATAGTGAATTAACCCCGTTGTCACATCTTCTGGTTAAAAGCTCAAATCTAGCCTCCTTTTACGTTTTAAGTGAACTATCATAATGGGTTTTCATCCCGACCATGGTTAGAAGCACATAACCCCGTAAAACCATGTAATAACCAAACTGCCATGACGAATATCCAAACACACATCCAATTCATGAAGTACACCCTTTTATCCCTTCTTCGAAGTAGAAATTGTAGCACCAGCATCAGATAAGACCTCGAAAAACACTTTCCTTTCTCCAGGATGGTTCCATCATCACGGGATTTAAAATTCTATAGTTTAAACAGAGAAATAGTTTATTTCGCGGGATTTTATAAGACCAAGAATAAACCGTAAGATAGATATGGAAATGCACTTTACAATTACCAGGATGTTTCCATTGTCACGGGATTTTACAAGTCTATAATTTTAAACTGAGAAATAGATTCTTTCTCGGGATTTTACAAAATCAAGACAAAACCGTAAATAATGTCAGCTTGAATGTGTTATGACAACTTTGGTTTCAGTGAATATCTGTTTTAGGGGAACATGCAGCGGTTCTTCAACGATTCATTCACCATCTTCAACACTATCATCAACAATTCTTTACCCATATGTAGACAACTTCACAAACCATACTAAGTCAAGTAGTATAAACTACTTCCCCCTGAGGTTGACCGTAAAGCATTAAACTACACATTTCTCCCCCATGATGGTTTCGAACTTTCGGAAGCATCATTAACGTGTACGACCATCTGCACGAAAAGTTCTAGTCATATGCAAACATCTCGAAAAAGCATGTGTGACACTGAAGAGTCTTGAACTATTTTGCTTAGACTGTGAAGTATCATTGACATTCTGTGGAGACGAATATCTCATGGGAATTGCTGAAATTGAACCTCCATAGATTCATTGGCTAATAGTACTGACCACATATGGAGATTTCCATATACGACTAACTTGATAAGAAAGTAAACATCCCAACTTTGTGACTTACTGCTTGTTCTATATTTTTGAACAATCCACAACGCCGTGTGACACTAAGTACTACAACTTCCTTAAGGTGATAGTTATACACTGTGAGCACGACGACGTAACTCCTTACATCAGTTATAACCAGATTGTCAATTCATAATCACTTAAAGTGATAGTTATACCCACAAACAAGTTATCTTGAGACATGCATCCAACCAATCATTGTCTCAACGATAAAGAAGTTCACCCGTGAAACGTCACTTCTATTCTTCGTAAGTAATACCGTACAAAAATCTCGTCGTCATTTTTTTCAAATTTTAGCGCAAGCCGTGAATCTGTATCCTCCGTGAAAATGTGTAGCCCAAAGTATCAAGCCGCTTAACACAACAAATCTTAGTATCACACCAAATCTCTTATCATTAAATCTCATTATCACAACAAGATAATCCAAGTATCACATCACCATATAAAGATGACCCGATTCAATTTAGCACTAAACGACCTGGTCCATCATAACATCAAGCCCGATTACATTAGAATCATATCTCATTACCCTAAGTATCCGGATTCATATAACGTTCACTTTCACAATCACACTTGTTTTGATCCAAGCCCACACACATTCAAATTTTTTATCAAGAGCTTTTATAAATCAAAGAATAAATTACGGATAAGTAATTTTAGATAGACAATGTATGCGAATTGCAATTAAGCTTAGCACCATTATACTCTACCAAATGATTAAGGCTCAAAAAGACTGATCCAGTCCAGCCAGTACCACATGGGTCAAAGGCCCACGATGTGCACCAACACCTGATCCAATATAACTACTCGGCCCATGACAATAAGCAACTTACCCTAATTTTTGAGGAGTATAATAGACCACATAATCTCACTTATCCCTAATTTTACTCATAGCAAGCCTTAATCACATAAAATGTCCGCCCCCTTCTCTCTCAAAACAACTTATTCCCTTAAACACCAAAAAATTAGATCGGATAATCAAAAGAAAACTCTTATTTTCATTCGATCTTGATCTCAACACATGCAAATCACTTCTCATCTCCATCATTATCATAAGCCTAATATTTCACACAATGAATTAAGTCGAACTCATGAAAAAGCAAAGCCACAGGGATGGCTTGAAGTGCATGATTTGACTTAACCACAGGGATGGCTAGAGGTCCATTGTATCATCATCATGATCAAATGACAAGGTAGGTTTTATATGGTTTCTTTGATATCATTTTGTTTTGACTGGACGAATCAAAGGATGTCTATAAAAATTATTGTTATAAAACCTTCTTTACATTCGAATATAAAAAGAGTGAAACTCAACATCGATCAATGAAGGATTCGTTATATGTGTATAGATCCTTTCGAGGTCTATGTGTTTGTAAAACCGTACACATAAAAGAACAACTGAGATCGAGTCATAATCATTGAAGCTTTGTTTTTCAATTTACATAGTGCCTTTTAGATAGAAACGAATCAAAGAGTGAGCAAACATTCTTGTTGAGTTCATATCTTGACTTTCGAATAGTAATAAACTTTTGGTCAATGAAGAGATTCGTTCAATAAAAATGGACTTTAATAGATTTAGAACCATCATTGAACCAATCTGAGATCATGATTGAGTCGGATTTGATTCTTGGGTATGTGTTGTTATTGTTATGAGTTTAAGACTAATGATGTATTGACTGAAGTCATAAACATAGTCGATGGTGTTATGGTATGGTCATTGTCAATTGTTGCTTCTTCATCTTCATTTCTTCTTAAGTTCAGACAAGTCGCTTCATGAGTGTAGGATAGCGTTTGAGACAAATCGCTTTCAATAAAGTGTTTCTGACAAGTAGCTTATGACCTTTTGACTCAAAAGTCAAACAACCACAACTCGCTTTTGACCTTGAATCTGGACATAGTGACAACTCACATTCCAGTAAAAGACAAAACGCTCAATAGCATTTTGACACAAATCGCTTTGAAGAAAAAACTCACCAAACTCAGAAAAACAGCATAACAAATACTTTATGTCAAAAATGATTACACCAACAGTAATAATAACCATTTGACATGTTCTTCAAACTGTTAATAACTTATTCCGCACACTAACATCGAACCACGAGAATTACCATTTAACAACGAGAATAAGCAACCATTTGAACCACGAGAATCACCATTATCGACTAACGAGAATAAGCAACCATTTGACAAACCACAACAAAGACCAAACATAAACCAAATAACAAACCGCACACTAACATCGTATAAACCGCATACAAGAACCATGAATCGAACCACGAGAATCACCATGAACAACAAAACCTAGGCTCTGATGCCAATTGTAGGATCGTATATTTTATGTTGTTTAGATGATTCGGGTGGTCTAGGTAGATGATTAAACAAGAAAGCCATGGTTAGAAAGATGAAGAGAGGAGAAGGAATTCTAGAGAGAGAGATAAAACACAAAATGCAAGGTTAGCTTAGAAGTTCCAACCCTCTACCTTGGGAGGTAGAGGGTATTTATAGTTACATACTAATACGTCCTCCTGTCGGACTGTGGATCAGGCATACAGTGGGTAAAGACCCGTCCTTCCTCCACGGTGTTACTCTAAACTAATCTATGCTAATAACTAACTAATTAACTACTAAATAACGTAAATAACGACATGTCTACGAGCTAACATATGCTAGACCATAATTGGGGTGACCAACACTTTCACATGGAATTTCCAATTCCTAACAATATCGGACATCTTTTGTCTGATATCGGGTAAAGGAGAAAAACAGTTTTTGGCTGTTTTGGTTCTCGGAAAGTGGAAACAAGAAGGTTTTTTGGGGTTTTCTTGTTCATGTTATATTCAATTGGGTCAAAGGTTGATTGGTTTTAATACGTTCTCGACTAGCTCATTATCGAACGTATACGGTTTTCGTGTTGTGTGTGATACTCGTAGAGGTGTCTAATTTAGATACTTAGGTTTCGGATTAGTTTTCTTGTTCGTTACACTTGCGTTCAATTTCCACGAAAGGTTAGGTTTCTAATTTACCTTTTATTCATTAATTGTTTATTAATTACGTGATTATTAATTACGTGTTTAACCTAATTGCTTAACTAGATCCAATTCCGCTGCGTACTCATGGTTGTTAATTGATTACTTAGTTCTAAAATCCCAACAGTGGCATCACGAGCCATCTCGTTTTTGCGATTATGGATAACACGTTTCTTTTAATAAACATGTTTAAAAGGCTGCCTGAAACTAATTTAGTTATTCGTTTTATTTTTGTTTTGACAACTATATGCAATACTTGTCAATTATTAATAAAAAATAACAAGTCACACACAAATTAAATTAAATTGTTAGTTAGAATTAATTTGTTAATTGAAATTAAATTTGTTAATTATAATTAAAAGTTAATTAGAATTACTTGTTAATTAGAATTAATTAATTGTTAATTAGAATTATATATTGTTTATTAAATACATAAAATAGCGTAAATTACTTGTTAATTGAGATTGCCATGCTTTTTATGTGTTTTTGGGGCCACAAGACCCACTCAATTGCTTTTTGCGATGTATGGGGCGATCTAGGTATTACTTCCTAGTAACGGTCTTATGGTTCTCCTTTTGGGAAAGACTCGCAAGAGAACTCGAAATAATATGTGTTTGTATATTAATGTTTATGCTTATATGTTTGTGATTCCATTATGTGCATTATTGTTACTTGCTTTGACACCTAATTGTATGCAATATGGAATAATACATATCGTAACCATAACATTGATATTGGTCCTTATTTACACGCCTAAATATCATGATCATTGTGACCTGCTATTTGTTTCGTGGAAAATCATTTTTGTTAAATAAAGTGAATTAAACTATTGAAACAAGTTTTTCATGAATTTAAAAACTAGACGCTATGGAAACTTGGGATGTACGGCTCACCCACTAGAACAAACTATAAAGGGGTTTAAAGAGGTGCGCGCAGTCACACCGAAAGATGTCTAGGTTATTGCTTCAACGCTGACCTGGTCCTCTGCCTCCCAATGAGTTCGATTGGAGCTATCGTGAACCATGATGATCACTACATTGTCATTACCAAAAGTTTTAAAATTAAGTGTTACAAAGTTGTTTTGCATGCTTCTTTGTACACGACTTTTACCACATTTATATGTGCATACCTCTTTGTTAATTTTAAGTCTATGTCATCCAACTATGAACACGTGCATTTGGATTGACTTCTCTGGTCAGACCTAAGGGACTTTCCAACCCATGGTAATTATTTCGCTTTGGTTAGACCTTTGGTTATTTTTACACGTTCATACTTGGTCGACTTATTTCGAGTTGGCTTGGTCAGACCTTGAACCGAGGCATAAGAAGAGAACTAAACATGCTTTTGACATTATTACTTGATAATAATGCCTTAAACAGACTCATAAATCTAAGACTTGCATTTTGCAATTAACGCTCGTCGCTTACATCTTGTCCTATTTTTTTACACCCTGATCAGACCTTTGGTAATTAAGTGGGAGTGCAAGATGGATCTTAGTCTTAATTAGTAATTAATTGGGTAGTTAATTCTTTTAAGGATGTAATTATCGAAAATACTAGAATTGAACTTTTTATGTTCTGATTAATTGTGTTATTGCAACATAAATCGTAAACAAAGTTATTTTTCTTTGAAAGACAAACTTAGTCTCTTTTCCTGGTAAGAAAAGTAAGACTTATTCCTACCTTTTCTGCTTAGTTGACAAACTAAGATAGGATTACAATTGTGAAACTCATTGATGATCTTTCAATACCCTTTTTGTGGTCTAGAAATTATTGAATGATTGAATATTTTGTGTAACTAGAAAACATTGTGTTTATAGCTACCAAAATAAATGACATCCTGCACTTGTCACGATGTATGAGTTTAAACCGCAAAGAGTAAAGAAATTACTAGAATATTCGCTAGGTAATCTTCTTGGACTCTTATTATTCCTAAAGTGCTAAATACCCTTGGGGCTTTGTAGACAATAAAGGTGGAATTGCATGCTAAAGATTCAAGTTAATTGAAAGTATGAATGGCTAGTCCATTATCTACAATAAGTAGGACTTCATATAATCTGTTCAATACCTAAGTACATGCTACTCGTAGGCATTTGAAGAGAATTGGAAAGTATATAAAACTGTTATATGCTTTCTACTGGAAATGTAACACTTACAATGTTGACAAATCCAGTGGGAGCAATTGCATTTTATTACTGAAATAACATTCATGTAATGTTGTTAATTTTAGTGGGAGCTACGGGATTCATTTCCTTGTTAGTCACCTATATCATTTCAAACTTGCTTTGAAATAATTCATTGCTTTCCGAATATGAACGACCATTGCTTAAAGGAAAATTGCATTTTATTTTATAAGATAACACGCTGCCTTCCTGTTGTCGCTCTCTAAAGCGTTATCTATAGAATAATAATCCACAATTCCTTATTACAGGTTATGGTTCTAAAACTGCTTGTAATATCTATTACATTATCATATTGTTTACACAAAACAATCACGTGTTGTATGTTTTTATAATATGATGTTGTACCTTACACAAGTGGGACAAATCTCAAAGTGTGTGCAAGAACAACAATATTATTGGTATCTCTTGACCGCAAGGTAAGAAAACTAATAAATCTACTAGGACTTAAACACGCTAGATGTTTATTGCCCTTCTACATGTAAATAAGAATTCTACTAGGACTTAAACACGTGAGATGTTTATTGTCCTACTACGTTCTAATAATGATTCTACTAGGACTTGAACCCGCAAGATGTTTTGTGCCCTACTACATTCAAATGTCATGATATAATGTAAAGATACTTCAATATTTTACTAAATATTTTAGTCAACATAATTATGGTTATATGATAATGATCATAATTCTGAAGTATAAAATTAACTTGAAATTACTATTGAACTCAAGAGTTTGCGTTCATTATTACTTTTGTTATTATAATTATGCTTACATGTTAAGACATAATTATAAAGTCCTTGAATTAATTAATGACTTATAACATAAAGTATATATAGTAAAATAGTTATGTCTTCTAGTTAAGACATAAACATAAGGCCTTTGAATTATTCAAAGACTTATAATGTATTATTGACATGTTATGTTTTCTTGTAAACACATGAACATATAATACTGTAACAGTTTTGTCTTCTTGTGAACACGTGAACATAAGGTTCTTGTATTATTCAATGAATATACATTATAGCATGCATTTGGTTCGTAAATACTTTGTTAATACAAATATCGTCATTAAACGTTATTTATATTTTTTATCTTTACCTAAGTTTTGTTTACGACAAAAGTAAATTTAATTTTTATAAAGCTTAAAGCTTGTCAAGTTTAATAGATATTAAAACAAGCTTTTTAAAATAATATCTTCATCACTCAAGCATTTACATTGTGATTAATCATATCTTTATATGAATCTAACCATAATGTATGATAGTAGCTTTTAGAATGTTTTGGTTTCTTAAAAACTAAACATTACTTATGTATTTGCATATTTCAAAAAATAGAAAAACAACACATGACATCATGTGATGCATCATGAAAATCATTGGAAGATTTCATTAGATACTTTGTGTAGATTTGGACTCTTCATATCTTACACAATCTTGCATAGATATGGTTGACTTTGGCAAGATCTTGATATCTTGCTGTCAGACCTCGGCGGCACCAAAACTCATAACGGGCGGAACCCTTTTAAGGGGTCCGCGGTCCGTGGTGCTTGCTGATGGTTTTGGCTATAAATAGCAAAGCCAAAGCAAGTAGTTTTTCATCCCTTTTTATCATACTCTCATACATATCTTCTCTCTAACCTTTATAACTCAATTTCATATCATATTAGTGATCTCTTTTGTAGCAAAGAAGATCAAGTCACGTTCAAGCTTCAACGAGAAGTTGGAAGTCTTGTTTGTTTAGTGTTGTATGATCTTGTGTTGATTCATACTTCATTGTTGTACCAAACTATCATAATCTTGTGAGTGTGAGTGGTTAGTATTTTAGTCCTCAAAATACATTGTGTGTGGGAGTGGTTGTACCCTTATAAAGAACTCGACATTTAGCTTAGTGTCGGAAATAGTGTAAGCGAAGTGTAAAGGTTTTTCCACCGGTGAAAGGAGCTTGTTGACTAGTGAAGTTAAAATCTCGAGTGTGAGAATCGGGGAGTGGAGTAGGGCAAGGAGAAAGAGTCCTTGTAGACCGAACCACTATAAACAACTTGTTGTAGTTCGATCATTTCTTTCCTTATTTACTCTTTACATATTGCTTACATATTTCATTAACAAATCTAAGATCAATATCAATTTATCTTTCAATAAGTTTTAAAACAAAGTTTTTAATCGGTAAACTATTCAACCCCATTCTAGTTTTCTACATACTTTATATGCAATTTGGCTTGACCCAATTGACAAGTATTTGGTCCAAAGAGAATAAAGTTATCTATGGAATTCTGATATAGTTTCACAATTCTAATACGCATAGAATACCACTTCATTATGGTATGTCTAATGTGTTGAATCAAACCTTATTCATATTGTTTGGTTCATAATAGCTTCAATTGCTCTACCTCCAAAATATATCAAGGTTAGAAATTGCATATGTCATGGATACACTCAATATAGTTCAAACCAAGAAGGTATTCAAGACAAACATTAACTGAAAACCCTAATTCATTAGGGATTTTAGGTTTTCCACTCAAACCAATTGAATCCTAAATCCTTTTGGATTTTTGATTATTCTACACTTCCTAGCTTGAAGATCGTAGTTTTGGTGTTCTTCCTTGCTTGACGAAACACAAATATGTTGTTAGAAATTTTGGTTAAAGAGTGATACAAAATTAGAGTTTTTGCTATGGAAGAAAAGGGAATACTTGTTTTAGGATGATTTTTAGAGTTATCTATAAATTGATATTCTTGGTGTCTTTTGGTTTGCATTATAGACATTGGGGGTAAGAAGCTTGTGAAATATGTATAATAGTTTAAGAGCGTACTTGTTTACATCTAGTTTCTAGCTTTTAAATTTGGTTGTGAAAGGGCTACTTTTAAAATTAGACCGGGCATGGTTCGGATAAATTTCAAAACAAAAGGCTAGATTTAAACTTTGCAATGAAGCTAGTATTAGTTTCTATTGGCAGTAGTATAAGTTATAATAACAATCAAGTATTGCTATTTTTCTGATGGAATAATTGATAGTATAGTAGATTCATAGTATGTTTTGTAAAGTTATATGTATGTATATAATTTTGTATTGTTTAAGGAGGAGATCGGGGTAAGAAGCTTGTGCTTATTGTTAATCTAATTGGTGGTTGTAGGTTAGTAAGCCAGAAGAGTGGGGTACAAGGCTAACTTGAATAAAGTTCTAGTCTTTTTCTTTGGAACTCAACAAATGTAAGTACAGTTTTGGGGTGGGTTGGGTTGGGCTCTCTGAATTTTGGGAGTTTTATCGTTTTATTAGTCATTATTAAATCTTATGTTGATGTTGATGTCTGTTATGCGTTCTCTTGCAAATGTGTATCATCGTGACAAAGATGTGTATGTTACACATTTATGTCACTGTCACTTGAAGCTGTCATTTAGACGCTATACGGGAGTTCAATCATCTAACATCTCCATAAGAGCTTAACTTGTGTTCAGACAACTTGTTAAAGAAAGTGAAAGTTGATGATCTTAAAGCTATCAAACTTGGGTAGAGTTTTATCGTGATACCCACCTAAAGCTCCGAAATGAAACTTTAGGTTATTTATAGGACCTAAGTAGATCAGCCTGGCGGCTATTGAGTTTTTTGCCTTTCCTTTTGGTCATTATCAGTCCTAAGATTTGATAATTTTTAATGAACAAGTCCCATCATCTGGTCTCAGCTGTAGTGTAATTAGCTCTGTTGTTTTACTTGCTATATAAAGGTGTTACTCCGTATTTTAGGTTGTGGTTTGATCAAAATCTAAGGTTGGGTTTCTATCTTAGCTTATACTTTTGCTATAAGTTAATGAATACGCATACTGATTTTTGCTGTGTAGCTTATTATATAATTCGCTCCTCTTGTTTTCTTGACAGCTACCAAAGCTCTGATTTGTAATGCTCTTTCACAGCAGTTATTTTTTAGACAAAATCCTGTGAAAGTTTTCAACTACTCTACATAATTTTTGATTGATGGTATTTGATATTTAAAGAGTTCATATTATATGGGGTAAGAAGAAGAGGGTATCTTTCTGCCAAAAAAATATACACCAAATATATTTTAACGTATTATGTGTTTATATGATGTGTTAGGCCATGATTGTTAATAGTTGCGTGTTATGATCTTAAAAGCCATTTGCAAATGAGGTCGTTCTAAGCTTGAAAAATTACCAATTGCCATTTTTGGTTTTCTTTCTCATTATTTAGAAGTTTGTTGAAGAAGAAAGATCGCTTTTAGTGGATTTCAGTATGGTGTAATTGTTCATGAATTGTTGAAGATGGAAGAAGATTGAAGAACTTTTCAATATTTTGTAAACATACTTAGAAATGTAACGTTTAACAAAGTGTTGTATGATATGCTCCAGAATTAAGCATATGATGTTTAATAAAAAATTGTTCTACCATGTATGCTGCAAAAATTAGAATTATTATGCTGCAAATTTTGTGATTTCTTTTGTATTTAATTACTTTATAATACAGGGTAAGAATTGTAAAGTTGTCAAAATACGGGGTTAAAATTGTAAAATAATCAAGACATAAAGTGGCTCTTAAAAGCGTGGAGTTTTTTTTCCTTGATGATGTGTTCATGCTTAAAGTGCACCATCATCAGCGTGTACTTTTCCAAATTCTTCATGCTTTTTAAGGTGACCACTTTAATATCTTTTTCCACTCTAGAAAGCGTGGACATTTAATCTCTTATTCCACCCTTTCAAGTGTCACAATTAAGTCAATTTGTCCACGCTTAATGGTGTTCACCATTTTGTGAGGCTGACTTACTCCACACACAATACCAGCGTGTACTTCAAATTTGTTCACACTTGAAACCGTGTACATATCTCCTAATATGTGTGTATAATTATATGCTTTGTTGTAGTGTACATGCTTGTCGTCAATCTATTTGAACAAATAACTAATATTAGATCTTATATTGTTGCTACACTTGCTAGAATTCTATAGTCATTAGTCTTATTCATTATTTCCTAGTAAATATATTTTGCCACTTGTTTCTTCTAAACAAATTTGGACACAAGGTCGTAGCTGCAGTGACGACTTAGTACGACAAAATAATCTTTAAGGACTTTTTATAAAGTACAAGACACTGGTTAAAAACTTAGTTTTAACTTTTAAGTACTATACTTAACAAAATATACAACGAGTTTAATATCTCAAGACTAAAATAATATTAATGAAAGCTAAAGGTTTGTTTGAAAACAAATTACACACCTGAAGGGTTAACTTAAATTTCTTGTAAAGAAGAGACTTGATGGTCATCTCGTTCAGTAGGCCAAACACCCCCACTTCTTGTATATAAGCGTCGGGGTTTTTGCTGGCTTGCTGTCTAGCTAGTGCAATCAATCCAAAAGGATTCACGTTAGTAAGCTACGTACCTTTGTAAGCTAAGCAAGCCTGGTTCTCCGGGCATGATGGTAGGACGTGGATCGACAAAAATCCAATAATGTTATGTGAAACTCTCTTACATGCTAACCAAAACTTTACAAAGCTTATACTACGATTGATATTTTGTTTCAAAAAAATTTAGCTCTTGTAAACGAAAAGAATCTTGAGTTAACACTATGTTTTCTTCCTCACTAAACTGGCCCTCATAAAGCTATTTTCAGTATACAAGTTTAATCTTCAAAATAACAAGACTATCTATTTCATGTCAAGCTTAAAAACCCACTTATTCTACACCACAAATAATCTCATACGACTTAAAATGAACTAAAAGAAGAATGTGAGGTTATTGGAACACATACCTTGATGACCCTAAAATTGCACGTGAAGAAGATACGAAGAAACCACCAAAAACTGTGATCTCAAACAAGGATGGAACGACAAGTTTTATCAGAGAGGTCAAACTATAATGTATTTGTTTTAGGGGAAATTTATATTTTCTTTTAACATTTGTTCTAATAATGTCTAGCACTACACGTTAAAAATGTGTTTTTTTTAAAAGAGAATTTTACATTTTCTCAATTGAGAGGGTAAAGTAAATGTTTTCAAACCACTTAATTCAAAAAAGGGTTAATGGCATGTAATAGTAATGTACTTTTCCGTTTGTTCCATTATCAAATACCAACCCAAAATAATACAACAATACCGATCCAACTTTCAAATTTTGTTTCATTATGATATGTTTTGTTTGCACCGTTAGTCCTTTTGACTAACGACCGTTTGTAATTAACTCAAAAATATGTTTTTCTTACGTTTTCATACGTTTTTATCCGTTTTTATATGTTTTTGCCCGTTTCCTTTACGTTTTTGTTTGCACCGTTAGTCCTTTTGACTAACGACCGCTCGTAATTAACTCAAAAATATGTATTTTTTACGTTTTTTTACATTTTCACACGTTTTCATACGTTTTTCGTCTGTTTTTATACGTTTTCATCCGTTTTTATACGTTTTCGTCTGTTTTTATACGTAAGAAAACATATTTTTGAATTAATTACAAATGGTGGTTAGCCAAAAGGACTAACGGTGCAAATAAAAACATAAAGAAAACGGGCGAAAACATATAAAAACGGATAGAAACGTAAAAAAAAACCGTATGAAAACGTAAGAAAAACTTATTTTTAAGTTAATTACAAATGGTTACTAGTCAAAAGGACTAACGGTGCAAACAAAACGTATGATAATGAAACAAAATTTGAAAGTTAGATGGGTATTATTGTATTATTTTGGGTTTGTATATGATAATAGAACAAATAAAAAATACGTTGCTATTACATGTCATTAACCTTTTAAAAAACAGCCCCTAAGTTCCTTACTTGTCTCCGACTTTGCTACATCTTTAGTAAGTACTCTTACTTTAGAATAATTTATATATTTATATAATTTATATATTTGTTTAACTTAAATATAATTTATATTAGGGGTGTTGGTCGGTTCGGTTATCGGGTTGTTCGGTTAATTCGGTTCAGTTAGTTCAGTTAAAAATTTTTTTGAGTCAACCCGAAGACCGAACCGAACCGAACTCGAATTCGGTTTTCGGTTCAGTTCGGTTGATTTCTAGTTCGGTTCGGTTCATGGGTTGTTCCAAATAACCCGAGTTTCACAATTTATTTTTTAAAAAATTAATAATTATATTGATATTTGGCAAAAAAAATATATTTCAAGCATAAAAAGTGTTTTTTTTATATTAAGATAACATTTTAATAGTATTTATATATATATTAATATATAAAAAATATAAATATATATAAAAAAGTGTATATTTTTATGAATTCGGTTTTCGGTTCCAACTGCCAAACCCATATCCAACCCGAGAACCGAATTAGTAGTTCGGTTCGGTTCGGTTTTAGCAAATTCGGTTCGGTTATTAGTTCGGTTTAGTTGTTTTCGGTTCGATTCGGTTTCGGTGTTCGGGTTATTCGGTCTTTTCGGTTTTTTCGCTCACCCCTAATTTATATCTTGTTTCCATGGGCTTGACTTTGTTAGTGGATAATTAGGCTCAAGCCCGGTTTGTGGGTTTAGGGTATTAGGGTTTTCACCATTATAAATAATGGTTCATAATAATATTATACCTACGGGTTTTATCATTGTCTTACATGATTTCAGAGCGGGTCTGATCCTCAGACCTAGGTGGCTATGTTGAGCCGCCTACTCTAAGCCACCCGTCAAACCTCTCTATCTCCTATCTCAAAACCTTAAAAAAAAAAAAAAAAAAAAAAAAAAAAAAATTCAAAAGTTACGGCTGAAGAAGAATCGATCTAAACTTAAATATTCAAATCATTCTTTTTTGTTATTTGTTTGTGGCTCATCGCATGATTAGTCATGATAGCATGCCATCCATTTAGTTATTTGTTTGTTAGTCCTTTGATTTGGATCTGCGCAAAGAGAGAATAAAAATAAAAAAAAATAAATAAATAAATAAAAAAAAAAAAAAAAAAAAAATTAGATGGTGGATCTACAATGTTTTGATTTTGTAAGCGAAGAAAAAAAAAAGTTATTTAATTGTTATTTTTTTTTATGTCGAATCCAGGGTATCAATTCCCGAGACGACTTTCGTTGGTGTCGAATCCAGGGTATCAATTCCCGAGACGACTTTTGTTGGTGTCGAATCTAGGGTTCTTATTCCCGAGACGACTGTTTGGGATACTTTGAATTATCCCGTTTTATTTTGGTTATTGTTTTATTTTGCTTTATTAGTTTACTACTACAGTTCGAGCTTTCGCGATTTCGCTGCTCGAACTGCGAGGGAGTGTTAGTGGATAATTAGGCCCAAGCACGGTTTGTGGGTTTAGGGTATTAGGGTTTTCACCATTATAAATAATGGTCCATAATAATATTGGGCAAATGACAAAAAAATGCATCGAACTTGACACTTTATGTGATTGTGTGTAGCCAACTATTTTTTTTCTTATTGTATGTACTAAACTTTCAAAATTCGATCATTATGTGTATTTTGTGACTATTCTGCCATGTAAAATGACCATTTTACCCTTCAAATTTTGAAAAAATTAAGGGTAAAATGGTCACAAAATACATACAATAATCTAGTTTTGAAAGTTCATTACACACAATAAGAAAAAAAATAGTTGGCTACACACAATCATAAAAAGTGTCAAGTTCGATGCATTTTTTTGTCATTTGCCCTAATAATATTAGGGAAAATGACAAAAAAATGCATCGAACTTGACACTTGTTGTCATTGTGTGTAGCCAACTATTATTTTTTTCATTGTAACACAAACCTTTTGAATTTTTGTCATTGTATGTAGCCAGTTAAGTGAATTTGTGTTATTGTATGTACCCAGTCAGGCTTAGCGTTACATCGTTAGTCCTTTTATATTAACGGTCGTTAATAAATAACTTAAAATTTCGTTCTCTTACGTTTTTATTCGTTTTTATCCGTTATTATACGTTTTTGTCCGTTTTTTATACTTTTTCGTCCGTTGCTTTTTCCTGTTTTTTACGTTTTCGTCTGTTTTCTTACATTCTCGTCCGATTTCTTAGGTTTTCGTCCGCTTTTATACGTTTTCATTCGCTTTTATACGTTTTAGTCCGTCTTTATAAGTTTTCATCCGTTTTCGTCCGTTTTCATCTGTTTTTCTACGTTTTCAATCGTTTTTCA
This sequence comes from Chrysanthemum seticuspe, assembly GCA_019973895.1. NCBI lineage: Eukaryota > Viridiplantae > Streptophyta > Magnoliopsida > Asterales > Asteraceae > Chrysanthemum > Chrysanthemum seticuspe. Next base: position 343,421,336 of record BPTQ01000007.1, on the reverse strand, counting down.
TCCGTTTTATATTTTTTCGTCCGTTTTTATACGTTTTCGTCAGTTTTTAAATGTCTTCGTCGATTTTCTAACGTTTTCGTCTGTTTTTATATGTTTTCGTCTGTTTTTATCTGTTTTATACGTTTTCGTCTTTTTTTTTAAGTTTTCATCTGTTTTCTTACACCTTCATCCATTTTTATACGTTTTTGTCCGTATTCTTAAGTTTTATTTCTTTTTCGTCCGAAAAAGTAAGAAAATGAACGAAAAAGTAAGAAAACCAACGAAAGCGTATAAAAAAAGATGAAAATGTTAGAAAACAGACGAAAACTTTAAAAAAACAGACGAAAATGTATAAAAACAGTTGAAAACGTAAGAAAACGGATGAAAAACGTATAAATACGAATGAAAACGTAAAAAAAGGGACAAAACGCATAAAAATGGATGAAAACGTAAGAAAACAGACGAAAACGTATAAAACGGACGAAAACGTATAATAACGGACTAAAACATAAGAAAACGTACGAAAACGTAAGTAAACAAACGAAAATATAAAAAACGGATGAAAGCATTGGACCAAAATGTATAAAACGGACGAAAAAGTATAAAAACGGACGAAAACGTATAATAACGGATGAAAACGAATAAAAACGTAAGAGAACAAAATTTTAAGTTATTTACTAACGACCGTTAGAAAATAAGGACTAACGATGTAACGCTAAGCCTGACTGGGTACATACAATAACACAAATTCACCTAACTGGCTACATACAATGACAAAAATTCAAAAGGTTTGTGTTACAATGAAAAAAAAAATAGTTGACTACACACAATGACAACAAGTGTCAAGTTCGATGCATTTTTTTATCATTTTCCCATAATATTATACCTACGGGTTTTATCATTGTCTTACAGACTTAACACTTGGGCCAGAGGGGTGTTTTGAGAAGCATGTATATCAGTATATGTGTTGAGTTCCTTAATTTTGGGCCGGGTATTACAGTATGAATGTGACGAGATGTAAGTTACTACGTGGTTGGGATACAATGTGGGCCAAACGTAGGGTCGTCATGGCACATATTTGTTGCAGGATGTTTAGAGGTCATAATAGTTGTTATATAGTCTCTCATGAAGAGACATATGTGAAAGCCATGGTTACCTTAAAAGAAAGGATTTTACTTAGTTTTAGTTTATGTGACAATTAACACAGACCCCGCGGATTAAAATGTCAAATGTCGATAAGTGAAAAAGTGGACAAAAGTTCTTGTGGGTGTTAATATCAGCGACGACCCTGGATAAAAAAGAGATACTATCACACAGCACCATTAGAGCCTTTGTTGGCCATTGTGGATGGAACTCGGTGATGGAGGCTGCTGCTAGAGGGATATCATTATTTAGCATGGCTACAATCCAGTGATCAAAAGGTGAGTGTGGGCGGAGTGGAAACCGCAGGATTGGGGAGTTTGGGAGAAGAGTTGGGGTTGCTAGATAAGAGATTGCGAAGAAGGTGAAAATGGTGTTGACTGATGAGAACTTTGGAAAAACCAAGGAAGATATGCAAAGAGGCAAAGAATGCTGGTAAAGTTGGAGGTAGTTCTCAGAACGTGTTAACCTAGATGATCAACATCAGCACGAACACAATACCAATTCACAGATAGAAATAGGTTGTCACGTACACTTTATTCGTAAGATAATAAATTTGGTGACATATTCAGTATATGAAGGCTATACTTGAGATGCAACCAATCACAGACAATACCTCGATAAACAAAGCATAAGCCACGATATACGTATATGTCATGTCAGCATATTGTTACGGTAAGTCCAAAATTTTTAAAGAAGTGACCAGTTTGACCCGTTTAGACCTGAGCCCATTTTACACAAACTTGTTTTGACCAGTTACCCAAATTAACCCGCACAAACCTCAGACATATTATGCATCGAAACACTCTGAAAACATTCCATGGAATCCTAATGTATCAAACATTATGTTGGCATCATTTTTTGGTACTTCTTATCAAATTTTGGCATTTAGCGCTATCTGATATGAAAAACAGTAAACTGTTTTATTTTATACGGAGTATCATTTATCTATATGTACCAAGTACCAACAAAGATATTTCTTCGAGTTGTAGTAGTTAATCACAATGTATGGTCAAGACGTCAAATTGTCAGTTTATGCAGTTTTATCATCAATGGTGCATAAGACCACTCGTTACTCGTTACTGCTATAGTAATGTTTTTCAAGAAAACCCTTATGAACCAAGTGGTTAATTGTGGGTTCAAGTACCATAGAGACATATGTTGGTTTTATGGACAATAAATTAATAGACGTGAGTTAGGATCGAACTCGAGACTTTGGGATTGCACACTTTACGTATGAGAATTTAAAGTTAATAATTAAATATAAATGTTATATTTATTTATTTATTAAACAAAATAACTAACGAACGTTAAGTAATTAATGTAATGGATTAACGGGCGTTAAATGTTTATGGAAAAGGATCAAATTGCAAAAGTTGAGAAGGTTCCGGAATCCCTAAGGGATACCTAGAACCGATCGGCCATCAAGAAAAGGAAACAAGGACCAACTTGTTCACCAAGTTTACTTGGGTATATATACAAGGCTAGGGGTCTTGTTTTTCCATCTCTTGTGCTCATTAGCTAAACCCTAAAACAGTTTTGTGTGTGTTTTTGTCTCCAAAACCGATCGTACACCTTATAGGGGTCGATCCAAGTCTTTTCCACAAAACAAGTTATTTGTTTGATAAAAACTAGCGGTACTTTAATTCGGTTTAGTACGTGTGTACAAGAACTTAGTAATAACATACTTTTGTTATTATCTTGGATTGAATTACAAAACGGTAAGGGGTAATTCTTATAATCCTATAAACCCTTATTAGGGTTCATCCTAAGTGCTAGTTTGTGGATTTGATTCTTGTTCGGCTAGAATCAAGAAAGGTACGCATACTTTATTCTTTAGTTAATTAATTATTCATTATATGTTCCTATACGCTTCCGCACTTACTTTGATGTTTATTGTTTATATTTATGAGTAGTCATGTTATATAATTCCAACAGTGGCATCACGAGTCATTGGTTTTAATGAGTAATTAATTACTAAACACGTAAAAAACGGATATTGTATTGTGTTTGATATGATTTATTCTAGGGTTTTGGTTATGATTATATAAACCCTAATTTTAGGGTTAGGGCTTTTGCCCTAATTTGGTTTTAAAAATCTATTATGGATCGAAATTTTTTTTTATGGGTGGAAACCCTAAAATTTTTTAGTCGATTTCCTAAATTTTTTTTAGGGTTTATATTAATTGTTATGTTATCAATATCGAAACCTAGATTTAATATATTTGTTACGTGATAAATTCATGAATAAAGTGTTATGTGACATGGAATTGTATGCGATCTTGTGACTTAATTGAATAATTGTTATGTTATATCCATGATGATACATGCATGTTTGTCATGGATAGTTGCTTGTATTATTATTTAATTGTTAAGATTGGATTAATTGTTAAGTTTTATACACATGTATAATTATGATAAATCTTGAATTGGGGAAAACTCCAATTATATACATTAATGAATCAATTATGTGCAATTTGGTATATCATTAATTATGGGTTTACGCAATCGATTCGTCGATGTATGTGGCTCACTTTCAATTGAGAGAGTGAAAGCCCTAATTAATATATACGTTAATTTAACCTAGACATTGATTATTAATAGGGTTTTATCGAATAAGTTGCATGTGGCTACTTGATTACACGTATAAATTGTTTATTATGTGCGCATTGTTTTTAGTTGTTTATATTTTTTATTGGTATTACTTGTTTGTTTATTATGTGCGACAGTTTTAAGCAAAGGGTAATTTTGAATAGAAAAATAATACGGACTAAACAATGGTGAAATTTGATTTGTTTTGGAAGAGTTAAGTTTTCAATAGTTTAATTGATTGGTGACTTTGGTACAATGACTGAACGGCTCACCCATTCGAATGAACTATAAAGGGGTTATTTAAGAAGTGCGCACAGTCACACTGAATGGATGTCTAAGGTTATGCGTTTGCGCTTACCTGGTCCTCTGCCCTCTGTAAGTTCGAATGGAGCTACTTAGTAAGCCATAAAATGTACAAGCTCATCTTAAGGGCGAATTAGTTTTAATTCCATGCGCCACTTCGGTGGTAATTATCCGAAACACTAAGTGTTTACACTTATGCAAAAGTACGGTATAATGGATGATAATTAACACTAAATTCCTTGATTGGTGAACCCAATACCTCAATCAAAACTTTGATAATTTGATCTTTATGAATTGGTAATAAAAAGTTTTTTATTAAAATTATGCTACAAGATGAATGCATGACATCTTTGTACATATTTGATTTGACCACATAAAATCAAAACTAGTACCCTTTTAAATTAAGAATATGCCATCTAATTAAAAGGAACACTTAAAGTTGCAATTTACGTCATGACAGTACTTGGCGAGATTGTGATGGAGAGGTAAATCTCTATGTAAAGTCAGACCTTACATGGACATATTTGCAGTTCTTTAAGTTAGACACTTAAGTTGAGTAGGAAGTGAGACCTGGACTCAATGGCATAAGATGGGATGAAACATGTTTATATTTGCAATAGCGTTGGAAAATATAAATCCCATAATGATCTAGGAGTTGGAAATTGTTTGCCAATTAATGTTCGACAGATTACCTTATTATATGCGTTTGTTGCTAGCAGATCAACTGATGTAATGAACCTATGATAATTTGGATCCTAGTTTTCGAGAAAATTCTATGGTTATATGAATATTACCTTGGGTATTTTATTTTCTTGAAAAGTTTAATTATCGAAAATACTAAAATTGAATTTTGCTAATTCTTTAAATGTATTAATGCAACATTAAATCGTAAACGTAGGTTATTCTTGTATTGGTAAATTGATCTACACCTGTAAGGGTTTTTTGGTAGAGTCAACTTTACTAAAAGAATAAACCTAGTCCTCTTTTCTAAGAAAGAGTGAGATTCAACCCTATTCCTTTTCATGAATGAAGAAAGGTATGATAGGACAATTAGAATTGTCTAAATTCTAAATACGTAACTCGTAAGCAAATTTTAATAGTTAAGAAAATTGCATATTTTCTGAGTTATTAAATTAGAAGCTAGACTAATTACTGTATAATTGGTAAAAGACAAACTAGCATATGTTATGTAGTTGTTGTGTTTTGACCATTTAAAAGTACTACTTACAATTGTTGGAATAGTAGAACTATTAAGAAAGAAATTGCATGCCCAATTATTTCAAGTTAATAGCATTGATGAATAATTCATCATCTACATAGTAGAATACATTCTTTTAAGTACATTTGTAATTGTTATGTATGGACTTTCTCAAAGGTGTAGGAAGTAAATAATACACTATTTTCTTTCACTGGTTAATGAAACATTTACAATATTGTCAAATCCAGTGGGAGTGTTGTGTTCTTATTACTGAATAAGGAATTAATGTAATGATCTCTTATTCAGTGGGAGTTACAAGCTTTGTCATCTTGGTAGTAACTCAGATTATCTCTAGAATGTCTTATGATAATTACTTTCCACTTGTAGACACTTATGTTTTCAAGGATAGTCATGTACGTTTCCTTATTAGACAATGAAGTGGTTCTACATCTACTAGTTATGTTAATATCAATGACACAATCATATTAGTCACATAAACAAACATATGTCGTGTTGTTTATCTGCTACATGATGTTGTTCCATGCACAAGTGGGAGAAATCTATATTGTGTGCAAGGTACAACATATAAATGTATGATTTAAAGGATTCTCTTGACTGCAAGGTAAGAGATCAACATTCTAATATAACTTGTACATATCTAATTCAAGAAACACTTGGTGTTGCAATTTACGTCATGTCAGAACTTGGCGAGATTGCAGCAACAAAGTAAATCTATATGTGAAGTCAGACCTTGCATGGACATATTTACAGTTTCTAAATTAGACAAGTATTTAGAACGTGTGTCAAAATGATATATAAGACTACTTTAAATTAAATATTTGTGTATTATTAGAATGACATAAAATTAAATGAAGTAATCTAATCCTACTTCAATTTGTTTATTTATGTATTTTGGAATGACATAAATGAAAAATAATGTAATCCTACATTATTATGAAGTAAAATAAATTAACTTGAAATTACTATTGAAACCAAGAGTTGTGTTCATAATTACTTTAGTTAAACATGTTTATGATTCATTGTAAAGACATAAACATAAAGTCTTTTAAGACTTATAATAAAGTAAGACGTTAACTTGTTATGTTTTTTAATTAAGACATATACAAGAAGTCATTGAGTTGATCAATGATTTATAACGTATAATGGGATTATAACAATTTATGTTTCTTGTTGAGACATGAATATGAAGTGACTTGGTTAAAAGGTACTTGTGTTATAAAGCATGCAATTGGCTTGGAAAGTCTATTATACCATTAAGTTGACTTAGTTGGTAAATAGGTAAGCCAAAAGGAATATGTTTATCTTATATATTGTTAGATTGTCTTACAATATTAATTCTAATGAATAACACAAGTTGATGGTATGTTCAGTTAGGAGAATCAAACTCTATTTGATTTGTTTGATTCATGATAACCATAACTTCTTTCTTAAAAAGTAACAAGGTTAGAAAATTGAGTATGGATTGAATATACTCAATGTGACTCCAACCTAGAAGATTGATAAAACACCATTTCATTATGGAATGTGATGAATCACATTAAGTTTTAAAATTGAATATTCTGAATTTGTTAAACTATTAATGAATAGGTTATTAACAAAGTAAAATCAGGAATTATCAATGTGTATTTGTAATGTCCCAAAAGAGAACAATGTAGTTTTGCTCTAATTGCTAAGTATATATAGATAGTCTATATATTACAAAAGGCAAGTGGGAGTTTTTTTTATCTTGAAAGATAAAATTACAAGATACATAATCTTCTAAAACACACTAGTAAATATCATGATGAGGTTAGACATGTAATTGATAGACCTCATGATGATGGAATTTTCATTCATAGATCTGCAAGGATATCTCAGATATTTGACTTATATGCTGAGAAATATGAGTTACAGGATTATAGTAAACCTGATAATCATTATGATGGATTACCAAATATTGAATTGGGAAAATTACTCATACTATGAATGTTAAAGATGCTGTCCATAAAGATAATCAATTTTTGAAATTTGGTTTATCTTAATAGTTAGACTAGAGAATGGAAATGAGTTTCTTCAAAGAGATGAAAAACCCTAGTGGTTTGAATATCTATGTAGAAATCATATGGACAAAAATATTGTACACATATTTAATTTATGACAAGATTATTAATCATACTTTAGCAATTAATTATGATTGAATATTCTTTTCAAGACACATTAAATATATAAAGATGATAATTGTCATACTTGTTTTCATTAATATGAAATATGACAATGGAATATCAAAACTCTTTCTTGATAAATTACTTGAGCGAGGACGGTAAGTAATTGAAAGTTTTTTTTGAATTCATATAATCTTTGGAAGTGTACGAAGTGCAATAATTCATGAATGGATAAATGCATGCATCTATGAAATTATTCTTATATTAAATCCATTTTCGATTTATAATTAAAATAAGATAAATTTTAAGTATTCCTGAAAGCTAGTGGGAGTATTATGTTAAGATTTTAAATCTTATATGTTGAAAAACATATAGGAAGTAACATTCCTTGTAAGCTAAATGTTAAGTCTTAGATTGGAATGAAACTTCACTTATAAGATTTAAGAATTAAAACATACAACCTTGGAATATATGTTTATTGTTAATAAACATGTGCAGTAAAATAAATGATTCTAATAAAACATGATATATCATTTGGGAAATTGATAAATATCTTTTGACAAGATAGAACGTGAATGAATTCTAAGTTTGACCTGTAGATTCATCATGTACATCATGTTGTGTATTCAAAATTGTTGTATCATTCTTGAATGATAGATGATTTGACAACATTGATATCTAATTAAAAGTTATTAGATAACTTGTGTAATGAATATTCTAAAAGAATTACATCCTCAGCCTGGAATTGCTCCTAGATTCTATGGATGAACAATATGTCAAATGTTGTGAAAATTGTCATCAGCTTTAAACTTGAAAGTTATGAAAGTATCAAACATTACACAATAAGATATTAAAGTTTACGGAGTTTTAATAGGCACATTGTTGTTAGTATACAATGATGCTGGTTTAATTGAGATGACACTCAATACTAGTCATGGTAGGATTTCATCCTTGTTAATGGCCATGTGAACTAGTAGTGCTTATCTAAGAGCACAGTTGCATTATACATTAAAAGAATAAGAATACTTTAAACTTTGAAATGTTGAAAGTTTAAATTGTCATAAATTGGTGAAAGAGGATGTCACACACTTTATGAATTATTATGTGGATTGGTGAATGCACACATACAAGGACTTCACTAATTGAATTCTTGAAATAAGTATTCTCAAAATTACGATAGATCAAGTTGGTTGATTTATGTCTAGTCAACAAGTATGATTGTCATTACTTGAGGCATAATTCATCAACTGGAATTTTCATGCATTGATCTATTTGGTATTTGGATAAGGGATGTTAAACAATTGTTATAATAAATCAAATACTTGGTATGTTTGATTTTATAATATATTGTATCCTATATTTGCATGTTTAATCCGTGAGTAAATTTATTTATTCTAAATCGTCCGTTGTCGATTAATGATATGGGAGTATCATTAAACTAAGACAAATCTGAGAGATATGGTAGAATATACTTGAAAGTATATTGATGAGAATGCATACCAATTTCAGATGATATTCAATGAATTGAATATAGGACTTATCCCAACTACATAATTTACTTTGTGGATATTGTTATAAGTAAATTATGAATAGTTATCCTCAGACTTGAGATACCAGATAAGTGTCATGAATGTAGTGCACTTCTGTGGAACAACTTAACGCTATACGTAACTGGTAGTCATAAGGGTTGTTTCCTGAAGTGTTGCAAAGTTCATGGGTTATTCTCGTAGTCAAGATAGAATTTGTTCCTTCAAATTTATTTGGAGTTTAATACTGCTGGGCCCCTCGTAGGGTTGACAAGATGTTTGTGTGGCCACACCCAAAATCTCCCCTAAATATGTTTAGAAGATTTGGTAATCTTGTTCAATCACTAATAACGAGAAACAGAATAGTTGGATAAAGAATGACTTAATTCCATATCTTTATTTAACATGGTATTAGAAACAAAAGGATAATAATAATGAGAAATCATTAAAAGGTTTTCCAGGAGCCTTGCTCGAGTTGTACTAGAGGCATCGAAGTGTTGCTAGACGCTAACCGAATGTGATCACTCTATTAAGATATGTCCAAGTGGGAGCTGTTGGTTTTATGGACAATAAATTAATAGACGTGAGTTAGGATCGAACTCGAGACTTTGGGATTGCACACTTTACGTATGAGAATTTAAAGTTAATAATTAAATATAAATGTTATATTTATTTATTTATTAAACAAAATAACTAACGAACGTTAAGTAATTAATGTAATGGATTAACGGGCGTTAAATGTTTATGGAAAAGGATCAAATTGCAAAAGTTGAGAAGGTTCCGGAATCCCTAAGGGATACCTAGAACCGATCGGCCATCAAGAAAAGGAAACAAGGACCAACTTGTTCACCAAGTTTACTTGGGTATATATACAAGGCTAGGGGTCTTGTTTTTCCATCTCTTGTGCTCATTAGCTAAACCCTAAAACAGTTTTGTGTGTGTTTTTGTCTCCAAAACCGATCGTACACCTTATAGGGGTCGATCCAAGTCTTTTCCACAAAACAAGTTATTTGTTTGATAAAAACTAGCGGTACTTTAATTCGGTTTAGTACGTGTGTACAAGAACTTAGTAATAACATACTTTTGTTATTATCTTGGATTGAATTACAAAACGGTAAGGGGTAATTCTTATAATCCTATAAACCCTTATTAGGGTTCATCCTAAGTGCTAGTTTGTGGATTTGATTCTTGTTCGGCTAGAATCAAGAAAGGTACGCATACTTTATTCTTTAGTTAATTAATTATTCATTATATGTTCCTATACGCTTCCGCACTTACTTTGATGTTTATTGTTTATATTTATGAGTAGTCATGTTATATAATTCCAACAACATATGTGATCAGATAGGCAACGTAGGTTGTAAAAATTTGCCGTTACAAAAATGTGAAAATAAAACGCTGTTTGTTACCCTCATCCCCCCCCCCAATCACCTGTCTCGACTGCAGAATCTACCCCTATAGCTGCATTCCTAACAACCTATCCCAGTATCAACTGCCTCGACTTCCATATACTTCCTTACACACCACCTAAACCCGCACACCCTTTTTTCATTCAGTTTGAAGCTATTATTCGGGCTGTGCACCATCTTACTCCACTTTTGGCTTTTCTCTGATATTACATTGGCTGCTGGAGGTCACCAAGTTGCTGATTATAAAAAGATGAAATACAAATCTGTCAATTCAAAAAGACCTTGAAATCAGAATTTAAAATTTGGCCAGGCTTTGTGCATTTTCTTTTATACGATTATAAGAAAATCAAAAACAAATTTGTCTATTCAAAACGATCTTGCAAATCAGAATTTAAAATACATTTGAACATGCTTTTGTGCATTCTTCTTTTACATGATTATAAGAGCTTGAAAAACAAAGATCCCACATCATACACAAATATATAATGTTATCATACTATTGTAAATCTTTTCTTTTAACATTATATCTAACGAGGATATAACCAATTAACCATACAAACATGTCGAAAATACAAAAAGATGTCCATTTTTCACAGTACGTGCCCGAAACTTGAACCTAGATAAAGGAAAACATTCTATAACTAGGATTGGTTTTGAAAAGTTTGTTGGTGTGGTTGATCCCAGCAGCAGGGTTAGATAATCAACTTCAGCAGAAACAACAATAATCAGCAGTAACAAATACCACTTGGTGGTTATCGGATATCACTTGGAATCGTGTGATCACTTTCCAAAGTAAACTATTCGACCCTAATGCCTGGGTATCACGAATATCTACTTGGGATAAGACCAAATGTAGTTAGAGAATTAAGCACAATTCTATAACCCTTGCGCTTATAAGTGTTTAGTGTTTTATGTGTGTCTTTACATGCATAAACAGATCTCCTATTTATAAGAGGTTACTCTCAACCGTTCAAATGGAATTATGAGGATTAATCGGCCCATTAATCACCTCATAACTGTCCCCATTATAGCCGTTAGTGGTTACATGACCAATTAAACGTGGTCATAAAGAAGTTGTAACTGCCATTTAGCAGTACTTTCCATAAGCAGTACTTTTCACTTGCAGTGGAAATACAGCCTATCAGTTGAAACACTGCTTATCAGTACTTTCATAGTACTAGCAGTGGATACACCACTTCAGTGGAAACACTGCCTATCAGTGGAAACACTGCTTATCAGTGGAAACCACAAGCAGTACTTTCCACAAGCACTACCAATACAAACCACTATTAGAGTCAGGGTGTTCATGGACCTTATGGGTGTACACTCCGTACCTCCTAACCCATTACAAGGTGTGAACTAATCCCACAAGTGCACTAAATTTTCCAACAATCCTCCCCAAATTTAGTTCACTTCCTTTGCATGAAAAATAAACATTAATCAAAACATGTGCATAAACGAAAATGTCCTGAGGATTGAATTTCCATCTTAGTAAATTACACGTTCAAATATTCGAGAATCAGGGTGTTCTAAGAATTGAACCCTTCAACCCATTTGAATACCTGAAGATAAAATACACACAAGTTTTCAAACACTTATCAGCTCCTGACACTATACAAGCCATGTGTCCATATCTAAATTCATAAATGTTGTAAAAGCTAAAAGTCCAAAGCTTCCTGAAGCGGCAAAACTTCAACATTTACATAGGTGGTTCCTCTTTAGTCATGCTCCTGCCAAGCACTTTTTCAAAGAAAATTAACCATTAAGAAGTAAAGACTTCATCCTCCTTCCAGCGGGTTCTGAGCACAACCTTGGGATGTAAATAAAACATGTGCTCCAGTCCACTGAATGTTCAGCTTTCCACATTGAACTCAGCTCCCAAGTTTCCTCAGGAGGGAGTTGGGTGTCCTAGCATTCAGTGACTAAATTGGACTTAAACCCATCCCTTTAGCAGACTTTATAACCAAGTCTCTAGCCAAACCCTTCGTCAAGTGATCAGCTAAGTTATGTTGAGATCTCACAAACTCTATAGATACCACCCCATTCATGATAAGCTCACGAATCATGCTATGTCTGACACCTAAGTGTCTAGACTTACCATTGTACATTTGGCTATAAGCCTTAGCCAATGTAGCTGCACTATCACACCGGATAGAAATAGGTGCTATAGGTTTAGGCCACAATGGAATCTCAAGAAGCAAGTTTTTCAACCATTCAGCTTCTTTACCAGCAGCTGCTAGAGCCACAAATTCAGATTCCATTGTTGAACTGGTGATGCAAGTTTGCTTCTTGGATGCCCAAGAAATTGCACCTCCACCAAGTAGGAATACCCAGCCACTGGTAGACGAGTTGTCTTCAGTGTTACTGATCCAACTTGCATCAGTGTAACCTTCCAACACTTATGGGTAACCAGTATATGAGAGACTATAATCCATAGTTCTCTTCAAATACTTCAGTACCCTTTGAACTGCTTGCCAGTGATGAGCACTAGGATTACTAGTATACCTGCTCAATTTTCCCACTACAAAACCAATATCAGGTCTTGTACAAGTCATGGCATACATCAGGCAGCCAATTACCCTAGAATACTCAAGTTGAGATACAGCCTTGCCAAGATTAGGCATCAGCTTCTCACAAGTATCCATAGGAGTACTCACTGGAGCACAATCAAAGTAATTGAATTTTCTCAGTACCTTCTCAATATAATGAGACTGAGAGATAGAAATTCTATTACTTTCATGTTTAATCCTTATACCAAGGATAACATCAGCCTCCCCCATGTCTTTCATGGAGAACCTTGATGACAAAAATTCCTTTGTCAGGTCAACCTGATTTTGGTCAGTGCCAAAGATCAACATGTCATCAACATATAGACAAATGATGACTCCTTTACTAGATTCATCAAATTTGCTATATACACATTTGTCAGCATGGTTAAGAACATAACCACTAGACAAAACCACTTCATCAAATTTTTGATGCCATTGCTTAGGTGCCTGCTTCAGTCCATAAAGAGACTTAATCAGTTTACACACCTTGTTTTCATTGCCAGGCATGATGAAGCCCTGATGTTGGTTCATATAAACCTCCTCTTCCAATTCACCATTCAAGAAAGCAGTTTTCACATCCATCTGATGAATAACCAGATTGTGAATAGATGCCATAGCAATCAGCAGTCTTATGGTACTGATACGAGCCACAGGGGCATAAGTATCAAAATAGTCTATTCCTGACTTTTGTTTAAAGCCCTGAATGACTAGTCTAGCCTTGAACTTTTCAATAGTTCCATCTACCTTCATTTTTCTTTTGAAAATCCATTTGCAACCCAGAGGTTTGCAACCAGGAGGTAGATCAACCAACACCCAAGTGTTGTTGCCCATGATGGAATCCATCTCATCATTAATTGCTTCTTTCCAGAAAGCAATATCCTGGGACTTCATTGCTTCTTCAAATGTTTTGGGGTCATCCTCAACAATGAAGCAATAAGAGTATTGGTCTGAGACCTCATCCCTTGTTCCTTCAACTAATTATAGTTGAAACTCAGGTCCAAATGACTTTGGAGTCCTAACCCTTTTCCTCTTCCTGAGCACAAGTTCAGGTTGCTGAACCACAACCTCATCAAGGACCACTGATGGTTCATCATCAGGGACCTCTGATACACCAGTGTCATGAGTTCCATTAGGAATCCTCTGACTTGGTTTAGGGACTGATGAGAATCTATTCTCATCAAAATCTGCATCCCTTGATTCAATTATTGAGTTAATTGAAACATATTCATTAGGTTCAATAACATAGAACCTAAAAGCCTTGGAATTCTCAGCATATCCAACAAAGATGCAGTCAATGCCTCTTTCACCCAAAGTTTTCATCTTTGGATCAGGGAGTCTTACAACAGCCCTACAACCCCAAACCCTGAGATAATTCAGGTTGGGTTTCTTTTTAGTCCAGAGTTCATAAGGGGTAACCTTGTTCCTTTTGTTGGGAATTCTATTTAGCAAATAGCAAGCTGTTAACATAGCTTCACCCCAGAACCCTTGACTCAGTCCTGAATAGGACAACATGGAATTAACCATCTCCTTCAGCACCCTGTTTTTCCTTTCAGAAATACCATTTTGCTGAGGAGTATAAGGGGCAGTCGTTTCATGAATAATTCCAACAGACTGAAAGTACTGAGTATCCATGTACTTACCTCCCTATCAGTCCTTAATCTTTTGATCAAAGACCCAAGTTGTAATTCAACTTCAGTTTTAAACACTTTGAATTTATCTAATGCTTCATCCTTGGTATGTAATAGATAGACATAACAAAACCTAGAAGCATCATCAATAAATGTCACAAAGTACTTCTTATTCCCCAAAGAAGGAGTGGCATGCAAATCACACAGATCACTGTGAATAAGCTCCAAGAGATTAATCTCACGACTAACACCCTGAAAGGGTTTCTTGGTAATCTTGGTCAACATGCAAGTTTTACATTTTCCAGTGTCCATGTCAAAAGCAGGGATTAAACCATCCCTAGACATATCTTGCATTCTTTTATAATGTACATGGCCAAGTCTTGCATGCCATAGGCTAGAATCAGTGTCAGTGGTGGTCACAAAAGCTGAATTAACATTGTCAGTAGAAATATTAAGCCTGAACATTTGATTACATAAATAACCAAAACCAATAAAAACACCATGCTTGGAAAGCACAAATTTATCAGACTCAATAACTTGTTTATAACCATGATTATTCAAAATACTACTTGAAACCAAGTTCTTCCTGATATCAGGAACATGAATAACATCAAACAAAGTTACAATCTTTCCTGAACTAAACCTAAGATCTACACAACCACGACCATGCACCAAGGCTGTTGACTCATTTCCCATGTGAAGAATAGAACCATCATTCAGTGACTCATAAGTCTTGAACCAGCTTCTATCTTTACACACATGAACTGTTGCACCAGAGTTGTAACGCCCCGACCCGACGAGGGTAAAGGAATCACAAGTAATGGTGTCATATCAAAGCAAACATAAATAACCAAAAGAAATCTCAACATAAATATTGAAATAATCCAAGTCAAAAGACTTCAATACATTGGTCCCAGCGGAAAATAAACTCCAAATGAAAAGTCTAAAATATAAAGTCTAAATGGTATCATAAGATCAAAGCTAAAATCTCTAAGGTAAGTCCACTCAGCACTCATCCCAAATCAATACCCAGCTCCAATGCTTAGATACCTGCCGCGGAAGAAAAGAAATGCGGCTGAGCTTCAAAAGCCCAGTGAACAAATATACAAGCAAAACGAATACGAAACAAGAACGAATACTAAATAAAGTGAAAGAAAGATAGTGAAATCATAATCATTTCAAAAGATAAATCAGGATAAAAGAATAAGTTTTATAGCTAACTACCTCGAGCCCATACAACATATGCCATATCATAAACATATCATAATCACATAAGGCAACATTTTGTAGGGGAGACCTACCAGAGTTATGAAGGACGTGCATGCACGCAGCATCAATCATCAAACACATATAGCATATAACATATAATATATAACATATAACAGATCTAGGATGCACCCATACGCCCCACAAACATACATTGATAATATAACATAAATTGAGCTCATAGCAAATATCAGATAAGGGACGTGGCAGAACTTCACTCTACTGCCCTAGAGTCATGTCAGAAGTGCATTTACTGACACGGACATGGAACCCCCATGACTAGTTAATAATTGGCTCGGGTGTCAAACTATCTTAGGTCAAATAAGAATGTCATAACTGATATAGATCATATTTTATCAAATGTTTAGTCATGTTTTCAAAATCAAAGTCTTCATATCATATAGTTCCAAAATCAAATGTTTTACGATTCAAAAATCAAAGTTCAGATAAGCAACAGCTCAAATAGACACATTAGGGATTCATAGCAAAGGCTTAGGAAATCCTAATATGAAAGCGAAAAGAAAACATTATACGAAACCTTTACTGAAAATGTCAGAATATATGTACCTTATTCCAAAGCAAATGATCGAAAAGAAGACACAGGGAAAGCAAAGAATTACTCCTTCTTCACAGAACCTATATACATTAACGGTCGTATATATTATTAATGATTCCATAAACGTCAAAATGATCTTTTATTATTTTAGGGTTTTATAATTAAATGAGACTTAAATGTTTTATAATTAATATCGTAGATTAGGGTTCATATGTCATTTATTAAAGTTTAGGGTTTCTCATTCTTTAATATCTCATTAATAGGCATTTAATTACATGTTACGTCTTAATGACTCGTTACTTAACCTAACACGTCATCAAAATAATCTTTCCTTTTATGTTTTACCATATACGTTTTATGATTTTATGTGACATACAAGTTACTTATTACTCGTATTAATTACACACGCATATGAGACACGATTCACAACTATTAGGGTTTAGCATACCTTATTCGATTAACATGTCAAAACTAGGGTTTATGTTAACATGACCTTTACTTAATTAATATACTTTTAAAAACTCATATGTGACTCGGTTCAACTTAGGGTTTCCATTAACAAGTTATAACGCAAGTCTTAACTCATCTCCATACTTCACTTATTCAAGTTATCATGTTTATACACCTTATTCGAAAGTTTAGCATGTTTCGGTCCTTATTCATATGGTTTGGCCCTTGTTAATTCGACACAACCATGACTCGATTCAATGATACATATTACGTACTTCACTCTTAAATACTTGTAAAGTTTATTCATTAGGGTTTCCCTTGTTTTGTAAACATGCTAAACTTTCGAATAAGGTGTATAAACTTTATAAGTATTTAAACTTTACAAGTATTTAAGAGTGAAGTACATATTACGTACTTCACTCTTAAATACTTGTAAAGTTTATTCATTAGGGTTTCCCTTGTTTTTTTTCCATTCGGTTCGGTCACACAAGAAAACAACATAATCGACTAAAACATAACATATAACAATATACAAACGCAAGATACATCAAACAAAGACGAGAATAGGTTATACCTTAACTTGGTTGAGCAAAAATCTCGACACCAAGGGTGTTTGTTTATTCGGCCGAGCAAAGAAGAAAAAAAAAGAGAGACAAAACAAAACTAGGGTTTCACTTTTGTGATTTATGTATTGTATATATAGTAGTTGCATTAGATTTAGACTTGGAAAAGGATTGTGTTTCGGTTTGGCCCAACCGAATACACCACCCACACGCACACCATGGGCTTCGGCCTTGATCCATTCGAAACAAAAGAAACACGACCCAAATCATTTACGAAACGTTAAATCTTCGTCGTACTAAAATCGATCACGTTATATATTTTAGTTAGGTTTTTAATTATTCACAAGTTAACTTTTAATTTTACTAAATGTTAAATATATTTTACCTATTTCTAAATTTTAGTTCCAAGGGTATTTTAGTCTTTAATCAGATTTTAGATTTTCAGGTTTTACAATTCTTCCCCTCTAAAGAAAAAATTTTCGTCCTCGAAAATTGAATGAAACGAAATGAAAACGAAAACGAAAACGAAATGAGAACATACCAAACTATTCAAAGAAATGAGGATAACTAGCTCGCATCGACTCCTCGGTTTCCCAAGTAGCCTCACGTTCAGGATGATTTTTCCAAAGAATCTTAACGAATGGAATAACTTTATTTCTCATGACTCTTTCTTGTCTTTCCAGAATAGCTTCTGGTTCTTCAGATAAAGACATATCGGATTGAATTTGATCAAACAGATAAGAAGCAACGTGTAACGGATGATAGTTGTATCCCCTTAGGAGTGATACATGGAAAACGTCATGAACATGTGATAACTGAGGCGGAAGTGCTAAACGATACGAAACTTCTCCTACACGCTCAAGAATCTCAAACGGTCCAATAAATCGAGGACTAAGCTTGCCCTTGATTCCAAAACGCTTCACACCTCTAAACGGCGAAACTTTCAAAAATACACGATCTCCAACCCGAAATTCTAAATCACGACGATGCTTGTCAGCATAACTTTTCTGACGAGACCTAGCTTCCTTCAGCTTCTCTCTAGCAACAGCTACTTTCTCATTAGTGATCTTGATCATTTCCGGACCTTCAATCAAACGCTCACCTACTTCATCCCAACAAATAGGTGCTCTACATTTCCTTCCATAAAGAAGTTCAAACGGTGCCGCCTTAATGCTAGCATGCCAACTGTTGTTATATGCAAACTCTACTAAACATAAATATTCATCCCAACTGCCAGTCCATTCTAAAGCACAAGCCCTTAGCATATCCTCTAAGGTCTGTATAGTCCTTTCTGACTGACCATCTGTTTGAGGATGAAATGCCGTACTAAAATTAAGTCGAGTACCCCAAGCTTTCTGCAAACCTTTCCAGAAACGAGAAGTAAAACGCGGATCTCTGTCGGACACAATAGATGCCGGAGTACCATGAAGTCTAACGATATCTTGCTGAAAAATCTCCGCCAATTTACCAATACCATAATCCTTCCTGATTGGCAAGAAATGAGCAGATTTGGTTAGTCGATCAACAACTACCCAAATCGCATCATGCTTCTTCCGAGTAAGAGGTAGTCCAGTCACAAAATCCATAGATATCTTATCCCACTTCCATGTTGGAATATCCAATGGCTGTAACAATCCACTAGCCCTTTGATGTTCAATCTTAACCTGCTGACAAATCATACACTTCGACACAAACGTCGCCACATCTTGCTTCATGCCGTTCCACCAAAAGTACTGCTTCAAATCCCTATACATCTTGGTAGAACCAGGATGAATAGTGAAAGGAGAACTATGAGCTTCAGTCATAACTTTCTCACGAAGTACCTGATCATTGGGAACATAAAGCCTATCTCCATACCATACAATACCGTCATTATCAACCTTAAACTCCATCTGCTTACCTTCTTCAACATTTTGTGCCACGGCCCACAGCTCGCCGTCATCTTTCTGAGCCTCTTTAACTTTGCAGTATAAGGTTCGACTCCACCTTCATACTTGCCCAGTATCCATCAAAACCTCGTACACACAACTCAACATCCAAACTCTCTAAGTCACGCAAAATCCTAGGCTCAATCTTGCTACTTGCAAGAATGCCTGATTTCCGGCTAAGTGCGTCAGCAACAACATTAGCCTTACCTGGATGGTACTGAATGTTGGTGTCATAATCCTTAAGAAGTTCTAACCATCTTCTTTGCCTCATGTTAAGTTCCTTCTGAGTGAAAATATACTTGAGACTCTTATGATCAGTGAATATATCACACGTCTCTCCATACAAATAATGTCTCCAGATCTTCAACGCAAAAACCACCGCAGCTAACTCAAGGTCATGAGTTGGGTAATTCTCCTCATAAGGTTTTAACTGCCTCGAAGCATAAGCTATTACCTTTCCATGTTGCATCAAAACACAGCCTAATCCTTTCTTAGATGCATCACTGTAAATTTGAAATCCTCCTGAACCAGTTGGAAGAGTCAAAATAGGAGCCGACACCAATCTCCGCTTCAACTCTTCAAAACTCTTCTCTCGTTCATCCGTCCATACAAACTTTTCACCTTTCCTCATCAGTTGGGTTAGGGTAGAGCTAAGCGAGAGAAACCTTCAACAAAACGTCTGTAGTAACCAGCAAGTCCAAGAAAACTCCTGACCTCAGTCACTGTCGTAGGTCTTGGCCATTTAGTGATAGCCTCAACTTTAGACGGGTCCATGGTGATACCATCAGCTGATACAATATGACCAAGGAAAGCGACTTGTCTTAACCAAAATTCGCACTTCGAAAATTTGGCGTACAACTTCTTCTTCCTTAAAATCTCCAAAACTATCCGGAGATGTTCTTCATGCTCTTCTTCAGACTTGGAGTAAACTAAAATATCGTCGATGAAAACAATAACGAACTTGTCGAGAAACTCATGGAAAACACGATTCATCAGGTCCATAAACACAGCAGGTGCATTGGTCAATCCAAAAGGCATAACGAGGAATTCGTAATGACCATATCTGGTACGAAACGCGGTCTTAGGAACATCTTGCTCCTTCACACGTAACTGATGGTAGCCAGACCTCAGGTCAATCTTCGAAAAGAACTTAGCTCCTTGCAGTTGATCAAACAAGTCATCTATACGTGGCAGAGGATAACGGTTACGAATGGTAATACGATTGAGTTCACGGTGGTCGATACATAAGCGCATGCTTCCATCCTTCTTCTTCACAAACAAGACAGGTGCACCCCATGGCGAAACACTGGGGCGAATAAATCCGTTTTCTATCATCTCTTGCAGCTGTTCCTCCAACTCCTTCAGTTCTACAGGTGCCATACGATACGGAGCCTTCGAAATCGGTTCAGCACCAGGAATTAACTCAATGCTAAACTCAACTTCTCGAGCTGGGGGAAGTCCAGGGAGTTCATCGGGAAAAACGTCAGTAAATTCACAAACAACCGAAAGATTTTCGATGTTAGGACTCTCCAAAGATATGTCCTTAACAGATGCTAGAAAACCTTGGCACCCATGAGCAATCATGTTCCGTGCCTTCATAGCGGAAATGAGTTTAACAGATTTAAGAGGTTGAGAACCGTGATAAACGAATTCAGGATGTTTTACGTCTCCAAAGATCACCGTTCTAGCATAGCAGTCGATTGAAGCTCTATGGTAAGCCAACCAATCCATGCCTAGAATGATATCAAAGTCGACCATATCTAGAGGATACAGATTTGCAAAGCGAATACGATCATCAAAACGAAGAGGACACTTAACGTATTTATGATCAATGATCACGTGATTTTTCATAGGCGTAGAAATCGATAAGTGATTTGTTAACGGTTTGGGCTTCATATTAAGTTTCTTAGCAAATGTGATAGATATAATGGAGTGTGTGGCACCGGTATCAAATAAAACGAAGACAGCATAATCATCAATGAAAAGAGTGCCCGTAATGGTACCTGAAGTGCGCTCCGCCTGGTTACGAGTAGTAGCATACACACGTCCAGTAGTAGTCGGCGGCTTGATATAGTTCCCAGGAACTGCCGAGTTCTTCTTAGGGCAATCTTTAATCTTGTGAGCAGTGGAACCACAAGCAAAACAACCACCAGTGGCCTTGTAACACTGTCCCGGATGAGCCTTTCCACAAGTAGTGCAAATAGGTGGGGGAGGCAAAACTTCAGCTGTCCTCTGTTGACTAGAAGATCCTGAAGCACGACCCTGATTTGCTCCTCGAGTTGACTGATCCTTGTTGTATCGCTGGTTATTGTTACCTTGGTTCTGACGATCACTTCCATTCTTACCAGCATTTTTATTATCTTGACCCCTCGTCTCAGGGCGCCCAGTGTCAACATTCCTTCCCATCTGATCATAACTCCTATCCGCTTGATTCCTCGAATCATAACTCCTACCAGAATTTCCCTTATAGTCATTGCCTTGAGTCCTACCTTGAATCCGATCACCATCGCGATTACGCTTGTTGGAACCCGAAACCTCATGAAAGATCTCAATGTTACGAGCTGCGTCATTGCAGGCCGACACATTCTCATACTCAATATTAAGCAATCGGTCCAACACCCACTTCTTCAGTCCCCACTTGAAGTGCTTAGCTTGACGCCTACCATCTCCAGCAATAGCTCCCACAAAACTCACCAGCCTCATAAACCTACTCATGTACTCATTAGAATTCTCATAATCAAACTGGTAGATTGCCTGATAATCCCTCTCATACCTTTGCTGCTCAGCATCAGGGAAGTAACGGTTATAGAAGATAGTCCGAAACTCATTCCAGGTACAAGTCACAGCAAAAGCGTCTCCTCCTCTTGCTTGTTTGAGCGCCTTCCACCAATTTAAAGCATCACCTTCCAATTTGAATGAAGCCAAACGAGTCTTAAACTCGTCTCCACAACCCAGTACTTCAAACAGCTTCTCAATATGAGTGATCCAGTCCTCGGCCTCAGTAGGAGTAGCAGCAGTGCTAAACGAAAGAGGCTTCAGCTTACCGAAACGCTCGAGCCAAGTGTGAATACCCACGGGTTGATTTCCTCCACCACTACCCGAAGCACCATTCTGGTTACGAATGTTGTTGATCACCTGTTCTATCATCTCAGGTGTAGTCAAACCAGGGAAGAGAGAGTTGAGAGCATTCGCAATCGCAGTATCCATGTTAGTAGCATCATCATCTCCATCCGCGCCACCAGTAGTACGAGTTCGAACCATCTGAACGATTAGCAAAGTGAACAAAGGTGAGATACGAAATGGAAGTACGAAGGAATCCTAAAGTCTACCCAAATCCTCACAGGTCAAATCCTAAGCTCTAAAGTCTCAAAACCTAGGCTCCATATGTCACAGGTCCTGACTACAAGTCGTAAACCTGGGCTCTGATGCCATAAATTGTAACGCCCCGACCCGACGAGGGTAAAGGAATCACAAGTAATGGTGTCATATCAAAGCAAACATAAATAACCAAAAGAAATCTCAACATAAATATTGAAATAATCCAAGTCAAAAGACTTCAATACATTGGTCCCAGCGGAAAATAAACTCCAAATGAAAAGTCTAAAATATAAAGTCTAAATGGTATCATAAGATCAAAGCTAAAATCTCTAAGGTAAGTCCACTCAGCACTCATCCCAAATCAATACCCAGCTCCAATGCTTAGATACCTGCCGCGGAAGAAAAGAAATGTGGCTGAGCTTCAAAAGCCCAGTGAACAGATATACAAGCAAAACGAATACGAAACAAGAACGAATACGAAATAAAGTGAAAGAAAGATAGTGAAATCATAATCATTTCAAAAGATAAATCAGGATAAAAGAATAAGTTTTATAGCTAACTACCTCGAGCCCATACACATATGCCATATCATAAACATATCATAATCACATAAGGCAACATTTTGTAGGGGAGACCTACCAGAGTTATGAAGGACGTGCATGCACGCAGCATCAATCATCAAACACATATAGCATATAACATATAATATATAACATATAACAGATCTAGGATGCACCCATACGCCCCACAAACATACATTGATAATATAACATAAATTGAGCTCATAGCAAATATCAGATAAGGGACGTGGCAGAACTTCACTCTACTGCCCTAGAGTCATGTCAGAAGTGCATTTACTGACACGGACATGGAACCCCCATGACTAGTTAATAATTGGCTCGGGTGTCAAACTGTCTTAGGTCAAATAAGAATGTCATAACTGACATAGATCATATTTTATCAAATGTTTAGTCATGTTTTCAAAATCAAAGTCTTCATATCATATAGTTCCAAAATCAAATGTTTTACGATTCAAAAATCAAAGTTCAGATAAGCAACAGCTCAAATAGACACATTAGGGATTCATAGCAAAGGCTTAGGAAATCCTAATATGAAAGCGAAAAGAAAACATTATACGAAACCTTTACTGAAAATGTCAGAATATCTGTACCTTATTCCAAAGCAAATGATCGAAAAGAAGACACAGGGAAAGCAAAGAATTACTCCTTTTTCACAGAACCTATATACATTAACGGTCGTATATATTATTAATGATTCCATAAACGTCAAAATGATCTTTTATTATTTTAGGGTTTTATAATTAAATTAGACTTAAATGTTTTATAATTAATATCGTAGATTAGGGTTCATATGTCATTTATTAAAGTTTAGGGTTTCTCATTCTTTAATATCTCATTAATAGGCATTTAATTACATGTTACGTCTTAATGACTCGTTACTTAACCTAACACGTCATCAAAATAATCTTTCCTTTTATGTTTTACCATATACGTTTTATGATTTTATGTGACATACAAGTTACTTATTACTCGTATTAATTACACACGCATATGAGACACGATTCACAACTATTAGGGTTTAGCATACCTTATTCGATTAACATGTCAAAACTAGGGTTTACGTTAACATGACCTTTACTTAATTAATATACTTTTAAAAACTCATATGTGACTCGGTTCAACTTAGGGTTTCCATTAACAAGTTATAACGCAAGTCTTAACTCATCTCCATACTTCACTTATTCAAGTTATCATGTTTATACACCTTATTCGAAAGTTTAGCATGTTTCGGTCCTTATTCATATGGTTCGGCCCTTGTTAATTCGACACAACCATGACTCGATTCAATGATACATATTACGTACTTCACTCTTAAATACTTGTAAAGTTTATTCATTAGGGTTTCCCTTGTTTTGTTTCCATTCGGTTCGGTCACACAAGAAAACAACATAATCGACTAAAACATAACATATAACAATATACAAACGCAAGATACATCAAACAAAGACGAGAATAGGTTATACCTTAACTGGGTTGAGCAAAAATCTCGACACCAAGGGTGTTTGTTTATTCGGCCGAGCAAAGAAGAAAAGAAAAAGAGAGACAAAACAAAACTAGGGTTTCACTTTTGTGATTTATGTATTGTATATATAGTAGTTGAATTAGATTTAGACTTGGAAAAGGATTGTGTTTCGGTTTGGCCCAACCGAATACACCACCCACACGCACACCATGGGCTTCGGCCTTGATCCATTCGAAACAAAAGAAACACGACCCAAATCATTTACGAAACGTTAAATCTTCGTCGTACCAAAATCGATCACGTAATATATTTTAGTTAGGTTTTTAATTATTCACAAGTTAACTTTTAATTTTACTAAATGTTATAAATATATTTTACGTATTTCTAAATTTTAGTTCCAAGGGTATTTTAGTCTTTAATCAGATTTTAGATTTTCAGGTTTTACAAGAGTCAACCCACCACGCAACATCATCATCCTGCACATAAAAAGATTCAGATACATATGTAACATAATAAATCTGAAAAGACTTATTAAATATATTCTGACCTTTCAGTGAGTTGGCTGAACCACCACTCCCTGAACCATTAGTGCCTGATCCATTGGCTTTACCACCAATTTTAACACCTTTGCAGTCCCTTTTAATGTGACCAGTCTTACCACATTTCCAACAAGTAGGAGTTGCCTTCTTGTTAAGATCTGCCTTTGTGTTATCATGATATTTGAGTTTGCCTTTGTTATCATTGTACCTGGTAGAGTTGTTATGCTCTACCATATTGACAACAGATGGTCCAGCAGCATTGCTACTCTTTGGCTTGTCATTATCCTGCACCTTGAGAGATTCCTCAATGTGCAGATGACTGCCCAACTCAACAAGAGTTAACTCCTCCTTCATATGTTTCAAGGTATGCTTGAAATCTTTCCATGAAGGAGGGAGTTTATCAATAACACAAGAGACTTGAATAGCCTCATCCATGTGCATATTGTGTTGTGTAAACCTTCCAAGTATTCCAAGAAGTTCATTGTATTGTTCCATAACTGGTCTTGAATCAGTCATTTTGTAATTTGTGAAATTACTAACAAGGAACTTCTTACTTGATGCATCATCAGCGATATATTTGGCATCCAAGGAATCTCACAGTTCTTTGGAAGATTCAAAGTTATGATAAATATCAAACAGAGCATCAGACATACCATTGAGAATAAGACCTCTGCATATGTAGTCATCATTCTCCCATTTGCTCCTCCTCTGGATCTGCTCCACAGTAGCATCATCCCCATCATCAGGAATAGGTGTAGTAAGCACATACACCACACTCATGCTTGACAGCAAGAAGTGCATCTTCTTCTGCTACCTCCTAAAGTCCACCCCTTCAAACTTGTCCAGCTTAGCAAAGTTTGAAGCCATGTGTTTCATTGCAGTAGCAGCCATTGATTATCACAAAATAGTTTACTTTGATTGTTGGTGTGGTTGATCCCAGCAGCAGGGTTAGATAATCAACTTCAGCAGAAACAACAATAATCAGCAGTAACAAATACCACTTGGTGGTTACCGGATATCACTTGGAATCGTTTGATCACTTTCCAAAGTAAACTATTCGACCCTAATGCCTGGGTATCACGAATATCTACTTGGGATAAGACAAAATGTAGTTAGAGAATTAGGCACAATTCTATAACCCTTGCGCTTATAAGTGTTTAGTGTTTTCTGTGTGTCTTTACATGCATAAACAGATCTCCTATTTATAGGAGGTTACTCTCAACCGTTCAAATGGAATTATGAGGATTAATTGACCCATTAATCACCTCATAACTGTCCCCATTATAGCCGTTAGTGGTTACATGACCAATTAAACGTGGTCATAAAGAAGTTGTAACTGCCATTTAGCAGTACTTTCCATAAGCAGTACTTTTCACTAGCAGTACTTTCCAATTGCAGTGAAAATACAGCCTATCAGTGGAAACACTGCTTATCAGTACTTTCATAGTACTAGCAGTGGATACACCACTTCAGTGGAAACACTGCCTATCAGTGGAAACACTGCTTATCAGTGGAAACCACAAGCAGTACTTTCCACAAGCAGTACTTTCCACAAGCACTACCAATACAAACCACTATTAGAGTCAGGGTGTTCATGGACCTTATGGGTGTACACTCCGTACCTCCTAACCCATTACAAGGTGTGAACTAATCCCACAAGTGCACTAAATTTTCCAACAAAGTTCTCTAAAACTAGGATGACTTTCTTTCTTTATTCTAAAACTAGGATGATCTTCCTTTTTCATTCTAATTCTAGGATCTTGTTTTATTTAGATATAACTTTATAAACAGTTTAGCTTTTTTCGTTAAAAACAAGCTAGTACCGGTGGTTAATTCCACAATTCAAGAATAATGTTATATTTACACTTGTTAAGCTACATATATCTTAATTTTGATCAGTATAAACAAATTTAGTAAACATATCACTCAAGGGTCATAAATATAAATTATCGAACTAGACATTTGCATGTCATTATGTATTCCGTGTTCGTTCATTCAGTTAAATGCTTAACTCCGCAGTTTAGCGTGTTTGGCCGAGTTAAATAGATACGCAAATTTGTTTGTTTTAGTTAACTTAATAGATAAACTAACTTATCATGTCAAACATTTCTGAGTTTTTTAAAACCGAACCGCTAAGCAAACCGGATTTTTTCCGGTTGAATCAGGCCAAACCGGCTCGGGTATTTTCTCTGTTGGAGCAGCCGGTTCGGTCCGGTTTTCAAAGCACAACAAACTTCTCTTAACGAGCCTTTGCTAATTAATAAATGCTCAAACAAAACTCATAGGTTTACTGTTAGCTAATATTTTTTCATAAAATGTAAAATTGCTAATGTCAATTATTGTTTCAAGATGGTAACAAATGCAACTTTGCAATATAGTAAGAGATAAGACTTTTTTATAAATCCACGTTTTAAAGGTAATACATGATATCGTTTTAAAGGTAATACATGATAACGTTTTAAACGATATCGTTATGCGTTCGTTTACATGGAGTCAGGCTAGAAGTAAGTTTAGTTTTAGTTAGGATAGCTGGCTTCAACACCCATATTTGATTTCTTTGTAATTGTTCTAGCTCCTTGCTAGTTTTTAATAAAAGTTGCCATTCAAAAAAAAAAACAAAAAATACATGATATGGTTCATGATCATGTAGAAAGTGAGAAAAAAAAAAATCCATTTTTTAAAAAGAGTAGTGCTACAACCACTCAAGATTCACAAAAAGAAATCCACACAAGCGATGTGTCATGTATTGATTGGTTTGTTTGAATATATTTTCTCTCTCTTCTCTTTTCTACACCAATCAACACATGGCACATCTCTTGTGTAAATTTTTTTTTTGTGAATCTTGTGTGGTTGTAGCACTACTACTCTTCTAAAAAATCTAAAAAAGCCTTTCATTTTTTTTTAATAATTCACAACCACCTTTACCTCTTTCACTACTTAACCAAATCTTCACTTCAATTTTAGTTTAAAAAATCATTCAAAATAACAAAATTATGTTTCGATGTCTATTTAATTTCGTCATATATTTCTTCAATCGCTACAAATTAAAACATATTTCAAGAATTCAATTTTATCAAAATTAGGGTTTCATTCAATATGAGGTAAAACGATAACTACTATAACAAATCTTGATCAACAAACCCCAAATTGACATTAATTCTTCATCTTTTTCGTTTTTCTATGGTTTTTACTAATTTTTTTTTTTTAAAGAAATCATGTGTTTATGAAAACACCCATAATGTGTTGGATGAAAGTTTCAATGAAACAATTTTGTGATTTTAGAGTTTGAATGTGTTCATTAAAATAAGTTTCATTATGGTATGTTTTGTTTGCACCGTTAGTCCTTTTGACTAACGACCGTTTGTAATTAACTCAAAAAAATGTTTTTCTTACGTTTTCATACGTTTCTATCCGTTTTTATATGTTTTCGCCCGTTTCCTTTACGTTTTTGTTTGCACCGTTAGTCCTTTGACTAACGACCGCTCGTAATTAACTCAAAAATATGTCTTTTTACGTTTTTTTACATTTTCACACGTTTTCATACGTTTTTATACGTTTTTCGCCTGTTTTTATACGTTTTCATCCGTTTTTATACGTTTTCGTCTGTTTTTATACGTAAGAAAACATATTTTTGAATTAATTACAAATGGTGGTTAGCCAAAAGGACTAACGGTGCAAATAAAAACATAAAGAAAACGGGCGAAAACATATAAAAACGGATAGAAACGTACAAAAAACGTATGAAAACGTAAGAAAAACATATTTTTAAGTTAATTACAAATGGTCACTAGTCAAAAGGACTAACGGTGCAAACAAAACGTATGATAATGAAACAAAATTTGAAAGTTAGATGGGTATTATTGTATTATTTTGGATTCGTATATGATAATAGAACAAATAAAAAAATACGTTGCTATTACATGTCATTAACCCTTTAAAAAACAGCCCCTAAGTTCCTTACTTGTCTCCTACTTTGCTACATCTTTAGTAAGTACTCTTACTTTAGAATAATTTATATATTTATATAATTTATATATTTGTTTAACTTAAATATAATTTATATTAGGGGTGTTGGTCGGTTTCGGTTATCGGGTTGTTCGGTTAGTTCAGTTAAAATTTTTTTTGAGTCAACCCGAAAACCGAACCGAACTGAATTCGAATTCGGTTTTCGGTTCGGTTCGGTTGATTTCTAGTTCGGTTCGGTTCATGGGTTGTTCCGAATAACCCGAATTTCACAATTTATTTTTTTAAAAATTAATAATTATATTGATATTTGGCAAAAAAATATATTTCAAGCATAAAAGTGTTTTTTATATTAAGATAACATTTTAATAGTATTTATATATATATTAATATATAAAAAATATAAATATATATAAAAAAGTGTATATTTTTATGAATTCGGTTTTCGGTTCAAACTGCCAAACTCATATCCAACCCGAGAACCGAATTAGTAGTTCGGTTCGGTTCGGTTTTAGGAAATTCGGTTCGGTTATTAGTTCGGTTTAGTTGTTTTCGGTTTCGGTTTTCGGGTTATTCGGTCTTTTCGGTTTTTTCCCTCACCCCTAATTTATATCTTGTTTCCATGGGCTTGACTTTGTTAGTGGATAATTAGGCCCAAGCCCGGTTTGTGGGTTTAGGGTATTAGGGTTTTCACCATTATAAATAATGGCCCATAATAATATTATACCTACGGGTTTTATCATTGTCTTACATGGTTTTAGAGCGGGTCTGATCCTCAGACCTAGGTGGCTATGTTGAGCCGCCTACTCTAAGCCACCCGTCAAACCTCTCTATCTCCTATCTCAAAACCTAAAAAAAAAAAAAAAAAAAAAAAAAAAAAAAAAAAAAAAAATCAAAAGTTACGGCTGAAGAAGAATCGATCTACACTTAAATATTCAAATGATTCTTTTTTGTTATTTGTTTGTGGCTCATCGCATGGTTAGTCATGATAGCATGCCATCCATTTAGTTATTTGTTTGTTAGTCCTTTGTGCGCAAAGAGAGAAATAAAAAAAAAAAAAAAAAAAAAAAAAAAAAAAAAAAAGATGGTGGCTCTACAATGTTTTGATTTTGTAAGCGAAGAAAAAAAAAAGTTATTTAATTGTTATTTTTTTTTTATGTCGAATCCGGGGTATCAATTCCCGAGACGACTTTCGTTGGTGTCGAATCCAGGGTATCAATTCCTGAGACGACTTTTGTTGGTGTCGAATCTAGGGTTCTTATTCCCGAGACGACTTTTGTTGGTGTCGAATCTAGGGTTCTTATTCCCGAGACGACTGTTTGGGATACTTTGAATTATCCCG
This sequence comes from Chrysanthemum seticuspe, assembly GCA_019973895.1. Taxonomy (NCBI): domain Eukaryota; kingdom Viridiplantae; phylum Streptophyta; class Magnoliopsida; order Asterales; family Asteraceae; genus Chrysanthemum; species Chrysanthemum seticuspe. The sequence goes on along the minus strand of BPTQ01000007.1, from coordinate 343,390,882 downwards.
TTTTATTTTGGTTATTGTTTTATTTTGCTTTATTAGTTTACTACTACAGTTCGAGCTTTCGCGATTTCGCCGCTCGAACTGCGAGGGTGTGTTAGTGGATAATTAGGCCCAAGCCCGGTTTGTGGGTTTAGGGTATTAGGGTTTTCACCATTATAAATAATGGTCAATAATAATATTATACCTACGGGTTTTATCATTGTCTTACAGACTTAACACTTGGCCAGAGGAGTGTTTTGAGAAGCATGTATATCAGTATATGTGCTGAGTTCCTTAATTTTGGGCCGGGTATCACAGTATGAATGTGACGAGATGTAAGTTACTACGTGGTTGGGATACAATGTGGGCCAAACGTAGGGTCTTCATGGCACATATTTGTTGCAGTATGTTTAGAGGTCATAATAGTTGTTATATAGTCTCTCATGAAGAGACATATGTGAAAGCCATGGTTACCTTAAAAGAAAGGATTTTACTTAGTTTTAGTTTATGTGACAATTAACACAGACCCCGCGGATTAAAATGTCAAATGTCGATAAGTGAAAAAGTGGACAAAAGTTCTTGTGGGTGTTAATATCAGCGACCCTGGATAAAAAAGAGATACTATCACACAGCACCATTGGAGCCTTTGTTGGCCATTGTGGATGGAACTCGGTGATGGAGGCTGCTGCTAGAGGGATATCATTATTTAGCATGGCTACAATCCAGTGATTAAAAGGTGAGTGTGGGCGGAGTGGAAACCGCAGGATTGGGGAGTTTGGGAGAAGAGTTGGGGTTGGCTAGATAAGAGATTGCGAAGAAGGTGAAAATGGTGTTGACTGATGAGAACTTTGGAAAAACCAAGGAAGATATGCAAAGAGGCAAAGAATGCTGTTAAAGTTGGAGGTAGTTCTCAGAACGTGTTAACCTAGATGATCAACATCAGCACGAACACAATACCAATTCACAGATAGAAATAGGTTGTCACGTACACTTTATTCGTAAGATAATAAATTTGGTGACATATTCAGTATATGAAGGCTATACTTGAGATGCAACCAATCATAGACAATACCTCGATAAACAAAGCGTAAGCCACGATATACGTATATGTCATGTCAGCATATTGTTACGGTAAGTCCAAAATTTTTAAAGAAGTGACCAGTTTGACCCGTTTAGACCTGAGCCCATTTTACACAAACTTGTTTTGACCAGTTACCCAAATTAACCCGCACAAACCTCAGACATATTATGCATCGAAACACTCTGAAAACATTCCATGGAATCCTAATGTATCAAACATTATGTTGGCATCATTTTTTGGTACTTCTTATCAAATTTTGGCATTTAGCGCTATCTGATATGAAAAACAGTAAACTGTTTTATTTTATTCGGAGTATCATTTATCTATATGTACCAAGTACCAACAAAGATATTTCTTCGAGTTGTAGTAGTTAATCACAATGTATGGTTAAGACGTCAAATTGTCAATTTATGCAGTTTTATCATCAATGGTGCATAAGACCACTCGTTACTCGTTACTGCTATAGTAATGCTTTTCAAGAAAACCCTTATGAACCAAGTGGTTGATTGTGGGTTCAAGTATCATAGAGACATATGTGATCAGATAGGCAACGTAGGTTGTAAAAATTTGCCGTTACAAAAATGTGAAAATAAAACGCTGTTTGTTGTTGTTCATACTCTACCAAATACCTAACTTTAATGATGGAACCTATAATAAATATGGGCTTATGGCAGTATGCAATAACAATCTTGAACAGGCCCCATAACCGAACACTCAATAGTTAAACAACATTGTCAGCTACCAGAGACAGCCACCATTCACCACCACACATTGCTCTACTTCCGGGTGCCGGAATGTGCCATTTGACTCTCCGCCTTGCCACCATGCTATCATCCAACAACTGCCAAGTTACCCTCATCCCCCCCCCCCCCAATCACCTGTCTCGACTGCAGAATCTACCCCTATAGCTGCATTCCTAACAACCTATCCCAGTATCAACTGCCTCGACTTCCATATACTTCCTTACACACCACCTAAACCCGCACACCCTTTTTTCATTCAGTTTGAAGCTATTATTCGGGCTGTGCACCATCTTACTCCACTTTTGGCTTTTCTCTGATATTACATTGGCTGCTGGAGGTCACCAAGTTGCTGATTATAAAAAGATGAAATACAAATCTGTCAATTCAAAAAGACCTTGAAATCAGAATTTAAAATTTGGCCAGGCTTTGTGCATTTTCTTTTATACGATTATAAGAAAATCAAAAACAAATTTGTCTATTCAAAACGATCTTGCAAATCAGAATTTAAAATACATTTGAACATGCTTTTGTGCATTCTTCTTTTATATGATTATAAGAGCTTGAAAAACAAAACTCCCACATCATACACAAATATATAATGTTATAATACATGAGTTACTTTATTTTGCTTACTTAAAAATCCATGTTTATCAAGGGATAAATCCTCACCATCCATTTAGTATAATCTAATGGTGAGGATTAACCTAAGATTTAATACTTAAACCTAAGTCCATGTTTTTTTTATTGTCTTTTTAACTTTCTTTTTTATTAACCTTTTTTTTGTCTTTTTTTTTTTTTGTCTTTTTTATTAATTTCCCTTTTTTTTTTTTATGAATTAACGTTTTTTTTTTTTTAAATTTGCGTTATTCACGTTTTTTTTCCGCTTTCATGCGTTTTCCTTTGTTTTCATACGTTTTCGTCCGTTTTCATCTGTTTCGTCCGTTTTTCAACGTTTTCGTCCATTTTCTTACGTTTTCGTTCATCTTCATATGTTTTCGTCTATTTTCTTACCTTTTCGTTCGTTTTCATACGTTTTCTTACGTTTTCATGTATTTTCGTCCGTTTTTATACGTTTTCGTCCGTTTTCAGACATTTTCGCCCGTTTTTATACGTTTTCATCCGTTTTCAAAGGTTTATATACGTTTTAGTCCGTTTTCATACGTTTTTAGGCGCTTTCGCCCGTTTTCTTACGTTTTGGTCCGTTTTCTTAGGTTTTCGTTTGTTTTCACGTTTTCGTCCGTTTTCATACGTTTTCGTCCATTTTCATACGTTTTCGTTTTTTTTTTACGTTTTCATGTACTTTCATCCGTTTCTATACGTTTTCTTCGTTTTCAGACGTTTTCGTCCACTTCTATACGTTTTCATCGGTTTTCATAGGTTTATATACGTTTTCGTCCGTTTTTTTACGTTTTCGTCCATTTTTAGACGATTTCGTCTGTTTTTAGACTTTTTCGTCCGGTTTCATACGTTTTCGTCCGTTTTTATACATTTTCGTCCGTTTTAAGACGTTTTTGTCCGTCTTTATGCGCTTTTCATTCATTTTTATACGTTGTTTTCCGTTTTCAGACGTTTTCGTCCGTTTTCATACGTTTTCGCCCGTTTTTGTAGTTTTTTTTATACGTTTTTGTCTATTTTCATACGTTTTCATGCTTATTATTAAACTCTATTATATTACATGTCTAATATCAATTGTGATATTTTATAAAAAAAAAGTTAATGTCTAATATCACTTGTAATATTTTATAAACAAACAAGCATGTTTTTTTAACCTTTAATATCACATGAGATATTTCATTGCTCTGTATATTTTTATATATTATCACCTATGAGTTTTCTAATATTTTTATAATTTTCAGTTACATGATAGTTTTTGTACCTTTCATCGCAATTGACAAGCGTATATTTTTTTAATGCAACCAGTGTTATCTATCACTTGTGATATTATACTCTTAGTAGAAATAAGGGAGAATTGCATATATACCCATTAAAACTTGAAAACTTGCATATTTCCCCAAAATACAAGTTTTTAATGCATGATGTACAATGCAAGTTAAGCATGTTTTGGGTATATATGCAAATATGCAAGTTTTAGTGGGTATATATGCAATTGACCCTAGAAATAAAATGGTTAAAGTCTCTTTAGGTGAATTCTTATTTTGTTAAAAAAAATGCTAATTTAATGCAACACTTGTTTGATTTTGAGAATATTTCAAATCTCTATTTTCATAGTTTGCTTCATTTTTATTCATTTTGATATTTTTAAATGACACTTATTTATCTCTTGTGATATAACACTGTAAGGAAGAAGAAGAGTATTACATTCTTCATCATGTATGTGTTATCAATTTTGATACTCAACTAAGAATGTGAAATGTTACATTCTTACCAAATGTGATAAGAATTTAGTATTTTACCAAGTATATATGAAAGAAATAATAATATACATCACTTATTATATCACAGTAATATAATAAGTGATGTTTATTTTCATTTCTTTCATATATACTGGGTAAAATACTAAATTCTTATCACATTTGGTATGAATTTAATATTTCACATTCTTAGTTGAGTATCACAACTGATAACATATATATGATGAAGAGTGTAATACTCTTCATTTTTCTTACAGTGTTATATCACAAGAGATAAATAAGTGTCACTTAAAAATATCAAAATGAATAAAAAGGAAGCAAACTATGAAAATAGAGACTTGACATATTCTCAAAATCAAACAAGTGTTGCATTAAATTAGCATTTTTTTTGAACAAAATAAGAATTCACCTAAAGAGAATTTAACCCTTTTATTTCTACTAAGAGTATAATATCACAAGTGATAGATAACATTGGTTGCATTAAACGAATATGCGCTCGTCAATTGCGATTAAAGGTATAAAAACTATCTTGTAACTGAAATTTATAAAAATATTAGAAAACACATAGGTGATAATATATAAAAATATACAGAGCAATGAAATATCTCAGGTGATATTAAAGGTTAAAAAACATATTTGTTTGTTTATGAAATATCACAAGTGATATTAGACATTAACTTTTTTATAATAAAATATCACAATTGATATTAGACATGTAATATAATAAAGTTTATTAATAATCATGAAAACACATGAAAGTAGACGAAAACATATAAAAACTATAAAAAACGGACGAAAACAGACAAAAACGTATAAAAACGAATGAAAAGCGTATAAAAACGTATGAAGACCGAAAAAAGGCGTCTGAAAACGGACGGAAATATAAAAACGGATGAAAATGGACGAAATTGTATGAAAACGGACGAAATCGTCTGTAAACAGACGAAAGCGTCTAAAAATGGACGAAAACGTAAAAAACTGGACGAAAGCGTATATAAACCTATGAAAATCGATGAAAACGTAAGAAAACACACGAAAACGTATTAAAACGGACGAAAACGTAAGAAAACAGACGAAAAGGTATGAAAATGGATGAAAACGTAAGAAAACGAACGAAAACATAGGAAAACAAACGAAAATGTAGGAAAACAAGCGAAAATGTAAGAAAACGGACGAAAACGTATGAAAACGGACGAAAACGTAAGGAAACATAAGAAAAAGTAAGAAAACAGACGAAAGCGTAAGAAAACGAACAAAAACATAAGAAAAGAGACACAAACGTATGAAAATGTAAGAAAATAGACGAAAACGTATGAAAACGCAAGCATATGGGCGAAAACATATGTAAACAGACGAAAACGTATGAAAACGGACAAAAACAAACGAAAACGTAAGAAAACAGATGAAAACGTAACAAGACTGACGAAAACGGACGAAATGGACGAAAACGTATGAAAACGAACGAAAACGTAAGAAAACAAACGAAAACGTAAAAAAACAGACGAAAACGTTAGAGAACGAATGAAAACGTATGAAAACGGATGAAAGCGTAAGAAAACGTATGAAAACAGACGAAAACGTATAAAAAGCGGAAAAAACGGACAAAACGTATGAAAACTGACGAAAAAAAAAAACGTGTAATTAAAAAAGTGATAAAAAAAATACAAATAATGAGAAAATAAATAAGAAAGATAAAAAGAAAAGAAAAAGACAAGAAAAAAACTTGGACTTAGGTTTAGACATATAAATCTTAGGTTAATTACCACCATTAGATCAAACTAGATGGAAGGTGGGGATTTATCCCTTAGTATGCAAGGATTTTTGAGTATGCAAAATAAAGTGCCTCCTAACGAGGATATAACCAATTAACCATACAAACATGTTGAAAATACAAAAAGATGTCCATTTTTCACAGTACGTGCCCCAAACTTGAACCTAGATAAAGGAAAACATTCTATAACTAGGATTGGTTTTGAAAAGTTCTCTAAAACTAGGATGACTTTCTTTCTTTATTCTAAAACTAGGATAATCTTCCTTTTTCATTCTAATTCTAGGATCTTGTTTTATTTAGATATAGCTTTATAAACAGTTTAGCTTTTTTCGTTAAAAACAAGTACTGGTGGTCAATTCCACAATTCAAGAATAATGTTATATTTACACTTGTTAAGCTACATATATCTTAATTTTAATCAGTAATACATAAACAAATTTAGTAAACATATCACTCAAGGGTCATAAATATAAAGGGTAAAAGTCAAAAATGATAAACATAGTCATTTATTTATCAATATGCTAAACCAAAGATCAAATATGTGCAATAATGGGTACTTCTTCACATCTTCATCTATTATATTTGCATCGTTAGTCCTTTTATACTCACAACCGTTAGTAAATAACTTAAAACTTGGTTTTCTTACGTTTTCGTCCGATTTTTTACGTTTTCGTCCATTTTTTACTGTTTTCGTTCGATTTTTTACGTTTTCGTCCGTTTTTTTACGTTTTCGTCCTATTTTTTACGTTTTCGTCTCTTTTTTTATGTTTTCGTCTGATTTTTTACGTTTTCGTCCGATTTTTTACATTTTAATCTGATTTTTTACGTTTTCGTATGTTTTTTTACGTTTTCATCCGATTTTTTTACGTTTTCGTCTCTTATTTTTAAGTTTTGTTCCGATTTTTTTACGTGAAATGAAAAAAATCTGACGAAAACGTAAAAAATCAGACAAAAACGTAAAAAAATGACGAAAACGTAAAAAAACGGAAGAAAACATAAAAAAACAGACGAAAACGTAAAAAATCGGACCAAAACGTAAAAAAAGAGACGAAACCTAAAAAATCGGACGAAAACGTAAAAAATCGGACGAAATCGTAAAAAAACAGACGAAAACATAAAAAAACAGACGAAAACGTAAAAAATGGGACTAAAATGTAAAAAATCAGACGAAAACGTAAAAAATCAGACGAAAACATAAAAAAGAGACGAAAACGTAAAAATTCGGATGAAAACGTAAATAAACGGACGAAAACGTAAAAAATCGGACGAAAACATAAAAAAACGGACGAAAACGTAAAAAACATGACGAAAACGTAAAAAATCAGACGAAAACGTAAAAATACAGACGAAAACTTAAAAAATCGGACGAAAACGTAAGAAAACCAAGTTTTAGGTTATTTACTAACGGTCGTTAGTATAAAAGGACTAACGATGCAAATATAAGAGATGAAGATGTGAAGAAGTATCCATTATTGCACATATTTGATCTTTGATTTAGCATATTGATACATAAATGACTATTTTTATCATATTGGTACATTTGATAAAACATGTTTATCATTTTTGACTTTTACCCAAATATAAATTATCGAACTAGACATTTGCATGTAATTATGTATTCCGTGTTCGTTCATTCAGTTAAACGCTTAACTCCGCAGTTTAGCGTGTTTGGCCGAGTTAAATAGATACGCAAATTTGTTTGTTTTAGTTAACTTAATAAATAAACTAACTTGTCATGTCAAATGTTTCTGAGTTTTTTAAAACCGAACCGCCAAGCAAACCGGATCTTTTCCGGTTTCCGGCCTTTTCCGAGTTTCTACAGTTGAATCAGGCCAAACCAGCTCGGTCTTTTTCCCAGCTGAAGCAGCCGGTTCGGTCCAGTTTACAAATCACCGTCTCAACAACAAACACCTCTTAATGAGCCTAATTATATTCTCGTACACCTCATTTAAAGTCGCTTACCTTAATTATATGTGTCAAAAATCATATATTTATAAAAATGATAAGAGTTTTATTTTGAAAACATTGTTAATTAACGGGCTCAAAGAAAACTCATAGGTTTATTGTTAGCTAATCTCTTTTTATAAAATATAAAATTGCTAATGTCAATTATTGTTTCAAGATGGTAACTAATGCAACTTTGCAATATAGTAAGAGATAAGACTTTTTTATAATTCCACGTTTTAAAGGTAATGCATGATATCGTTCATGATCATGTAGAAAGTCTTCTACAAAGTCTAAAATACCCTTTATTTCTTTCTTTTAGACTAAAATACACCGTTGGTCCCTAAACTTGTATCGGAGGATCGCGATGGGACGAAACCGGGCATATTCATCGTCGGGGGTCCTTATTTCAAGGTTTTCACTCGCTACAAGTCCCTTTGACTATTTGCCGTTAGTCAAGGACATCTCAAGGCGTTACATTTGTCTTTAGTCCAAGGGCAATTTTGACATTTCCATATTTCAATTAAAAATTTCTTAATTATTGCCACAGGTAATGTAACCCTCTTCCCGCCCCAATAAACACATAGTCTGTATTATCAATCGTCCCAGAACTTTCGTTACAAGAATTATCAGAATTCACAAACCCTAATTGCATGTCACAAAACCCCTTTTTATCGATCATAAAACCGAAACATGGAGTTTAACCTATGGAAAGTAAGAAAACAGTCAGGTTATCCAGTTGATGATACCGTCCTATACGACTCCGCTAAGAAGAAATACGGTACTGTTTTTTTTGTTGATTACAGTCATTGGAATTTGTAATTGTGGTATTTATTGTTTCCCAATTAAGTTTATAGAATGCTTCAAACATATATTGACATGTTTTCAGGTGGTAGATCTAAAATGTTTAGTATGAGGGTTCATCACAATGGTGTCTTTAAGTACTGGCCTGGTAGAATATACGTTGGAGGTATGGAAAGTTTAGTTGATTTGGTTGATGTTGATAGTGTGTAAGTTGAAGAGTTGGATGTACTTATGTATGAATTGGGTTATGAGCTCAGTTCAAAAAATTACTATTACTTTGTTAAGCCTGGTAGTAATTTAGATGATGGTTTGTATAGCTTAAGTGAGAGTGCTAATTTAGAAATATTGAAAGATCTTGTTGATGACCATAAGATGATAGAGGTTTATGTTGAAAATGGTAAGACAACATTAGACGTTGATCAAATGTCACCAAAGTCAATTAGGACAGTTATTGCTGATGTGGATGCAACAAAGAAAAAGGCAGCTCTTGCTATTGTTCCATATTGCTTAAAGAAATTGTTCTTAGAAAACATTGTTAATAAGTCTGTGGTAGAGGACTTATGTGAGGTTACAGATCAACCTTTGGAAGTGAATACTTTGGTACAATCTAGTCAGATGCCAGAAACACAACCCTTGTTTCCAGCTGTAGAGGTCTGTCATACTGAAGATGTTGCTGGTGATGTCAACCAACATATAGATAAACATATTGAGCATATCCAAATAGATAGTCCTGAAGAGGTATCTCAAAATGATCAAGAGTTTGGTCATCATGAGGAGGAAACATGTAATCCTATGGATCATATCCAAAAAGGTAAATCTGTGCAGGTTAGTGAAATCGATGAAGCTGTAAGTGATGACAATGTGAGTGAGACAGACACTTATATGAGTGACGATGATGATATTGAGAACAATGGTGATGGAAACACAGTTGTCGATGAGGCTAATACTTTTGAGGAGCCTGATTTTGATGTTAATCTGTTCAAAGTGACCGAGACTACAGATTTACCATCTATAGGTACCACCAGCCAGCTACCACATGATTTTTTTAAGAAAAATGAGTTGGATCTGTTAGATGATAATGATTTTGCAAGTGGTTCTGAGAATGAGGATGAGTATGTTATTAGGAGGAACAAATTGAGGGCATACAAGAAACAAAAGTTAAGTGAGGCATCACAAACAGAGGACGAAATATATTTTTTCTATGGTCAAAGTTTTGTAACTGCAAAAGAGGTGAAAGATAGGATCTACATGCTTTCAATAAAGACTAGGAGGAAATTGCAACTAATTAAGAATGACAAACATAGAATTAGGGTTAGGTGTCTCGGACAAATACCTGTTTGTGGAATAGCTGAAGGTTCAGGGCTGGGGAAAGTCCCAAAGAGGAAAAATGGTCTGATAACTAGAGGCCTCGGTAGGGATGTGTATTTGCGAAAGCGCAAGGAGCAAGTAACAGAGTGTCCATGGTTGTTGTATGTAGCTAAAAATACAGATAAAAATGTATGGATTGTTCGAACTTTCAAGGATGAACACAGATGTTTGCAATCAAGAGACATTAAAGCTTGTGACTACAAGTTTCTTTCGAAGCAAATAGTTGACCAAGTTCAAGTCAATCCAGATATTCCAATCAGGGTTGTTCAAGATCAGCTCAGTAAACAGTTTGAAGTTCAGGTGTCTATACAAAAAGCATTAAGGGCAAAAAACAAGGCAGAAAATGAGATTAGGGGTGATCATAAGCAGCAGTACACCCTTTTAAGAGACTATGTTGAAGAGTTGCAGAAAACTAACCCAGATACAACAGTTAGGATAAGTGTACAAACTGCAACAGATGCAATAAGTCCAACCAGAGTTTTCAAGAGAATGTATGTATGCTTAGGCGCATTGAAGGAAGGATACAAAGCTTGTCAAAGAGAGTTGTTAGGGTTAGATGGTGCTTTTATGAGGGGTCCTTTTCCTGGCCAGCTTCTAACAGCAGTCGGTATAGACAGTAACAATGGAATATACCCTGTAGCATACGCGGTTGCAGAGGCTGAAAGCAAAGACTCATGGATTTGGTTTCTTGAATGTCTAAGAGATGATCTTGACTTGCAACGAAACTCAAACTACACTTTTATCAACGACAGGCAAAAGGTGATGTTACCATTTTGTTGATTAGAATCACTTGTATTTTCCTTATATGCAAATTGTATTAGTAAGGAATTGATGTTTATTTGTGCAGGGTATCATTCCAGCGTTAGCAGAAGTATTCCCTAGTGCTGAACACAGATATTGTTTGAAGCACATCCATGATAATATGAAATTTCAATGGAATGCTAAAGCATACAAGGAACATTTGTGGAGATGTGCAGCAGCAACAACCGTCGAACAATTTGAGGCAGCCATGCTGGAATTCAAGAGTTTTAGCGAACCTGCCCATGCTTGGTTAAGTAAGATACCACCAACTCATTGGTCAAGGTCGCATTTTTCAGGTACCTAACCAAATCTATGTCTACTTGTACTTCTTTTGTTCTACGACATTTTGAAGGAACCTAACCAAACAAGTTGTAGGGAGGGCTCATTCTGATGTGCTACTTAATAACATGTGTAAGGTGTTCAATGGGAAACTAGTGGGAGGTAGGCACCAACCGATCATTACTGCTTTGGAATACATTAGAGAGTACTGTATTAAAAGAATAGTGAACGTTGTGAATGTGATTCAAAAATGTGCCGAAACATTAACACCAAAGGCAACACTCATGTTAGATGCAATCAAGAAAGAGGCTTATAAGTACACTGCTTTACGGGTTGAAGGAGAAAAGTATGAGGTCAGTGGATGGGGAGACAAGTGTGTTGTGAATGTTGAAGCTAAGGCTTGTACATGTAGAAGATGGGAGCTTACAGGTATGCCATGTAAACATGTTGTTGCTACCCACCGGTGTATGAGGTTGAATGGAATGCAAATAGGATCTGTTGAATCATGGGTTCATCCATGTTACTTGCTTAAGACTTGGGAAGAAACTTACAAACACCACATCCAGCCAATAAACGGTTATGAGCATTGGTATAAGTCACAGGTGCCTACAACCATTCTTCCACCTAAACATCATAAACCATTAGGTAGGCCACGAAAGAAAAGAACCAGGGCTTTTACTGAAAATGATAATTGTGAAAAAACCAGTAACTTGTCACAGTCTGGTAAGAGTGTGGTTTGTGGTATTTGTGGCAATGCTGGTCACAACAAGGGGCAAGGAGGTGTTACAGGAAGTCAAGGCACTACACAACAGTCTCAAAAAACAGGTTCATCCCAGCCAAAAGTTACATCAAAGAATAAGGCAAAGGTTACATGTGACAACTATGCAGGTAATGATCAACCAAGTGAGGTCCAGTCTCAATCTGGAAGTCAACTTGATGCTGCTTCTGGTGGGTCTCCAAAGCAATTCTGGACTAAGACCAAGATTATAGCAGCAAAGCTTTCTTCACCACAAAAAATTGCTAGTTAAGCATATGAAAGCCAATGTTATCCATCGAATATGTATTCCCCTAAACAATATTTGCTGTGTTTAAACAATGTATGTTTCTGAACTTTGTAGACTCCAAAATGTTATGCATTTGGAAATATATCCATTTGCGTTATGTATGAAATCATGTCATTTTAGTGTATGGGTTTAATTGTGTTTTTATTGTATTGTTTTTAGAGTCTTCATACATCTGTGTTTTGAGTTGGTTACTGTTATTGTATTATCACAAACACCAATGAAGGATCAAAGATGGATGGACAACACCATATGGAGTTTATGTTGATACTCAAAAGTGGTGTCTGGTCATCCATCCTTGAGACTTTATATGTCTATGGTTCTCTATGGTTCTTGGATCTGTTGAACTTGGATTTGTGTTTTGAGTTTGGTTACTGTTATTCTATTATCACAAACACTAATGAAGGATCAAAGATGGATGAACAACACCATATCAAGTTTATGTTGATGCTCAGAAATGGTTTCTGTTCATCCATCACTGATCATTCATCCATCTTTGATACTTGTATCTGGGTTTCGAGTTGGATACGGTTATTCTATCATGACAAACAGGAATGAAGGATGAAAGATAGATGAACAACACCATATCAAGTTTATGTTGATACTCGAAAGTGGTGTCTGTTCATCCATCTTTGATACTTGTAGCTTTGTTATGAGTTTGATCATTTTACTAAGGTGTGGTTTGACTTACATAATATTTGTGTGGCAACTAAGGTGGGTTTGATCATTTATAAGGGGCAGGAGAAAGTATTAAAGGCATAACACTCAAAAGGACTAAAGGATAAAAGTAAAACTACGAATACTGTAGAAGGACCAAACTACATAAAAACTTGACTTTTCAAAAGTCAACCATCGCCACACTTCTACTTACACATCGCCACACGTCTACTTACACAGACCATACATACCACCGACTGAAAAGGCAAAAAACCACCTACATTGCTAACCCACTAGATAAACCAAAGACAGACGGCAATGATGAGTATCCAGGAGAAAACACAGAAATTCCTCAGTCGGCAGAGTTTCTCCTTCTCAAGGAGGAGTTCAGCTAGGGTATCGGCTTGAATAGCCTCTAGCTCATTTGCCCTGGCGACTGCGTCCATAGTATCCATGGTCTCGCTGATGAGGGCTTGTTGGCATTCTTGCAACGCCGCCTCATTACGCTGGATATGCCTTTGCAAGTAGAGGAACACCTCCCTTGCTCTAGTGGTTTGTGGTGGATCCAACCACCCATTTATGGAACACCTGGATCCCTAAAAAATCAGAAAACAAACGTTTGAACACACTTAAAAGCTGACTCTAAGATGAAACTATTAACTAAACATGTTAAATTAAAAAAATACAACCATTATTATGTAGAATACTAGCCAACCTGAACAGGACATGCATAGTATCGCCTGCCGGCGTTGACATTATTCCAGCAAGTTTTAACTACAGCTAGCCTACCACAAGCACAACGAACCATTATTACAAGTAGATCGGAAAAATTCAGGATAAGATTTAGTTTTGGTAGAGGAGACTTTAGGGATGAGTGGTGAATATGAGTTGCTTTTATTAGGCTCTATTTACTGTCGCAGCCACATAAAAGTGTATCGAGCACGCTTCAAAATATGAAAATGTCAAAATTGCCCTTGGACTAAAGACAAATGTAACGCCTTGAGATGTCCTTGACTAACGGCAAATGGTCAAATGGACTTGTAGCGAGTGAAAACCTTGAAATAGGGACCCCCGAAGATGAATATGCTCGGTTTCGTCCCATCGCGATCCTCCGATACAAGTTTAGGGACCAACGGTGTATTTTAGTCTTTCTTTTATAAAGTCAAATGACACAAAAAGACACTAAACTTAGGGTCTTTTTTCAATCAAGGTACTTTTTTTTTCTTGCATAAAAAAGGCGCTAAACAAATTTTTTTCAGCCGATTTAGATTTTTTTACTAACTTTCGTTAGTAAATTACATGTTTGGTCCTTGAGTTGATGTAATTATTTCATGCAACATTCACCACCATTACCCACCTCCACCACCACCATCAACAGTTGTAAAAAAAAATTGTCACATGTGAAAAGAAATTTCAATAATAAAAAAATCAAAATAAATAAATAAATAAAAATAATTATAGGATTTTTTTTCTTAAAATACTTAAAAAGTAAAAATCTTTTCGAAATTTTTTTTGGAAACTTTTTTTTTTCGATTTTTTTAGAAAATTCTTTTTCAAAAACATTTTTGTTCAGAATTTTCTTTTTCGAAAATATTTTTTCGAAAAAAAATTTTTAGAAAAAATTGTTATAGAAAAAAAAATTCAAAATTCTTTTCATGAGAAAAGAATTTTTCAAATAAAATATTTTCGGTAAAAAAGTTTCCAAAATAAACTTTGGAAAAAAAATATTTTCAAAAAAAATATTTTAGATTTTTTTTTATATGGGTGGGTGATGAGTGTCTAAATACTCATCATTTTTGTACTGTTTAAACTGCAAAAACATCTGAAAACACTCAGAAACGCATCAAAATGATAAAAATATCACAAACAAGTGTTTTATGTGTTTTAAATGCAAAAATATCAAAATCTGGTGAAAAACGTATCAAGTTTGCATAATTGGCAGTTTTAGTCCCCCAAGTTTGAAAAGTTGTCAAAAACAGTCCCTGGTAAAACCAAATAAAGAAAAAATATCATTTTAAGTCCTTAGGGATTCAAAAGTTGTCAAAATTGGTCCTTGAGATTCAAAATTACAAAAATTACAACTTTAGTCCCTGAACTTTGGAAATTGGCAAAAAATAGTCCTTTGAAAATAGGAAAATGGCAAGTTTAGTCCTTGCACTATTGAAGGTTGTCAATTTTAGTCCTTATGGTAACTGTGGAAAAATGGCAGGAATAGTCCTTCAAAATTTCAGAAATTGCAACAATAGTCCTTGTCAAATTAGCCTTATCCAAGACTTGTCAAAACCAATATTGGACCCCTTGCCTTAGCCCCTGTCACAATTCCTATTGACCCCCCTGCCAAAACTCATTTTGACCCCTTGGTCAAAATAAGTCAAATAACAGAAAAGGCGCCCTCCCACTGTTCACCATCTCCCACCTCCTGCTTCCCCAGCTATTGCCTGCTCCATCCCAAGGCCTTATCCCAAACACCTTTCCCACACTCAATCATCACCCCTACAAACCCCCCCCCCTAGTGCCTGTTTTTCAGAGCCCACAGTTGAAATTGCCACTTCCCGCCAAAAATGTGAAAAGGCTAAAACACTCATTATTCTCCCATTGGTTGAATTGGGAGGTGGGATTGCATCAGAAGGCCACGTGGAACAAGTTGGATGCATAAAAGAGGCAAGGGAACAAGAAAGAAGTAGTAACTTAGTTTTTTTTTATTTTGTATGTCGTTTTTACTTATTAAGCTTTCAAATAGATTAAAAGTTGTTATTTCAAGTTCCTTTGTAACAATTCAGTGTGTTCAAGTGTATTGCAACCAGTTTTAAGTACCAATGCAAGTTTTATTTCATTTTCATAATTTTCTGTTAAACTGTTGAAAATTGTAATGTCAAACTATGATTATCAAGCTTCAACTAGCTTCTTTCAATAGTAAAACAAGTTTATATTAGCTCATAATAGCTTTCTATAAGCTTGTATTTAAGTTTCAAGCTAATTTGAATATTGGTCAACAAAAAGTCAAAGAGGGGCAAAAGTGATGCAGGAAGGATTTGGGTTGGTTCAGATATGGAAATGGGTCGAATTATAGCTTATTGGATTGGGTTTGATAGGTTAGTGGTACTTGGTTCACATTTTGCTAGCATTTGAGGCTTTGGACACTTGTAAGCATTTTTCAAGCTCTTAAGCATAATCTGCAATTGTAGTTTTAAGCTGATCAAACCTGTTCTAATAGTAGTGTTTAGTTTAATTTAAGTTAATTTGGTCATAATTACAAGTTGGTTAAGTATTGGAATTGTCTCAGTTCTTAAAAACAGTGATAAAGGGGTGTTTGGTTTATAGTATAAACTGTTTTACAAGCTTGTTCAGTGTATCATTACTGTTGGTTTATGCTTGTGTGACTCAAATATACTCACATTAGTCTTAATCTTATGTCTGCTAGTTAAAAAAGTCAAATCATCTATTAATCTGTCTAAAACCTTAACTGTTGTGAGTCTTGGAATTGCAAAACCTCATTTTGTGTTTAGAAGTCTTGAAACTAGCCTGCTTTATTCTCATTTCATCAAAATACATCATAATCAATCACTAAATTGGATCCAAATCTCACCAAAGTCAAACTGCATGTCTGTCTTAAAAAGTCAAAATGATGCTCATTGCACAGTTGTGCAGTCCATATTGATAAGCTCACAGAGAGCTTATTAGTGGTCCTTAGCTTTTGAAATTTAGCCTTTTGAGAAGCCAACCTTGCTGTATCAAAGTTCCAAGTGTCATTTTTCAATTTGTAGCTTATTTGCTTAGCCTGCTAGTGCTACTTAATTCTGTCCAAAACTCAGTATTCACTGAGTCTTTACTCAGTGATTTTTTTTCAGTTTTCTAAAAGCTTCTCACAAGCTCAATATAGCAAGCCAATCTTTGAAAATTAGCTTTTTGGAAAGCTTATCTGGTCATCTAGTTAACCCAAGTTTTTATTTCCATTTTCTAGCTTATTTTAGTGCTTAAATTTTAGCTAGAAGGTGCCTAGCTAATCATATAACTGTCCTGTGTACAACAGATAAGTAAGTGCTTATTTTGAATTTGTTGTGCTTATTTCTAAGTATTTGTACCTTATCAGTTGTTAAATCAGCTTATTATTAGTAGCTTAGTTTATTTTCAGTTTCCTTTTGCTTATTCATAGCTTATTTAACCATATTAGCTTAATCATTTTGCTTATTTCATTTCTTAGCTAACTGTTAAGATAAATAAGCTCAAACTGAGCTTATTTGTGATTTTCATAAAAAGTTTCAGTTGTAAAAAATGCTTATATTAATGTACTTAATAAGTTTGTGAAGAAAAACAAAAAAAATAAAATAGTTTAAAAAAAAGTGCCACTGCTGGGACTCGAACCCACGCCACTTAGCTCATCACACACACTCTTTACCATCTGCCCTTGGGACTTGTCTCGTTCAAGTCTTACACAATCTAATATATAAATACTCTTTTCCAGTTTAGCTTAAACGACTTATTTAGCTTATTTATAGCTTATTCAGTTTAGCTTTTTCCACTTTTGTATTTTTAATAAATCTGTAATAGTTTAAAGTATTTTCTGTAAAAAGTTGAGATTTTTCTAATTAGTTTTAATATTTTTAATCAATTAATTAGTGTTTTATAGTAATTAAATCATAATAAAAAATATAAAAGTCAAAAAAATATAAATCTTTTTTCTAAAATTTTCTTTTATCATATAGTACGTAAGAAAATTAGTTTCACACTCGTAGGCTTTTTATTTCATAAATTTTACGTTTTTGCTTGCGCTCCAGCGTAATTTTTGCAAATAACGTACGTTTCCATTTTAAGTAACGTTTTTAGATATTTTAAGGTTACGTTTTAGTTAAGATAGTTTATTTAAGTTATTTAGTTTTATAAAAACACAAAAACATCATTGTAAAAATAGTGATAGCGTTTATTTAATAGATTTTAACTTTTTAATTTTCTTAATTTGCATTTAAGTCGCTGTAATTTGTTAATCTTTTCTTTAGATAATTTTCCATCGATATCCTTACTGATCACTATCCTTAGTGGTTATTCGACATCTGATTGTGTTAAACACCAGTCATCCTCCGTGGGACATAACGACCCGGGAATCTACTGTATTCTCCTGATCTTAAATTGCATTGGTGTGTGAACTGTTTTAAGTTCCTTACAGTTAATCATTCACAAGTGGTTAACTTGCGTGAGAAAACTTGACGGTTTTGCACCGATCAAATTTTGGCGCCGCTGCCGGGGAGGCTGTAAGCGTGTTTCTAGCATTTTCAGACCCGTACTTGCACATATACCACAGTTTGTAAAAAGTTTTCTGTAAAGTTATAACAAAATCAAAAAGTTCATTAACACTTTTCCTAAAGTGTTAAAAACACCAAAAAAAAATATAAAACAACAAAACAATCGTAACGTTTTCTGACTTGTGTTTCTTTTAAGGTGATTCTTAAAGAAATACGAATTGGTTAAACGAAACGATACCAAAAATATTGTCCAAAAAGTTTTTAAACCCATCAGCACGTATCTATACCTACGTCTTTTCAGTGATACTTAATATATACATAAAAATCAACCACCGCAAATCAAGGCAGTGCACTACCTAACTGGGGGTGCGACCATAATAAGTTCCCGAACATCAGATTTAAAACTTGCCTTTGTGTCACTTGTGATTTGGTGTACCTTTTTCAAAGAAGCCATTTCATTTGGGATTATTGGTTAAGTTCACTTGTGTTTTGCCTCATTTGTTTTGAAAACTGATTTTTATATACTTAGTGCATGCGCACTCGTTCTTCCAGTTCTACAAGTCCTTTGTCAGAACTTGGAAAGATTCCTCGAAGACGTAGAGGACGTTCTGCTCCTTCAGCTGTGACTGAGGAACGTCTACCACCACCACCTCCTGTCGAAATGGCAGAAGACAAACCCATGAATGAGCTTCTCCAAGCACCCATCGAGGGTTACGGAGATGCCATTATTGTCCCAGCCATCGTGGCTGACACTTTTGAGCTCAAAACCGGGTTACTTAATCTGGTAACCCAAAGCCAATTCTATGGTTTTGAGCGGGATGATCCTCATGCACACATTCGATGGTTTAACAAGATTGCATCTACCATCAAGTATAAGAATGTCCCACATGAAGCTATCAAGCTTCTTCTGTTCCCATTCTCTCTAGAGGGACAAGCCCGGAATTGGCTTGAGAAACAACCCCCTCGTTCTATTGAGACATGGGAAGATCTAGTCACCAAGTTTGTGAACGAATTCTATCCTCCATCCCGAACCACAAGTCTTAAGAATGAGATAATGAAATTTTCTCAGAGATTTGATGAATCATTCGGGGAGGCATGGGATCGTTACAAAGAGTTGCTTCGCAAGTGTCCGCATCACGGTTTTACCGAATTAATGCAAATGGATACTTTCTACAATGGTCTCAATCAGGCTAATCAAGACTCTTTGAATGCCTCCGCGGGAGGTAATTTCCTGAGCAAGACCACCAAAGAGGCCTTGCAGATCATTGAGAACAAATCTCAGGTCCGTCCTTTCAGAGCAAAGACATATCAGTCTAATGCTGGACCTTCTTCTTCTTCATCCCCAGTGAGTACATCTAGCACCGATGCTAAGATTGATAAACTCACAGACATTGTTCAGGCTTTGGTTCTTGCTAACCAAAAGAAAGTCACTTTCACACAAGCACCAACACATGCTGAAGTGAAGAAAGTTGAGAGTTGTGTCACTTGTGGTGGTCCTCACGCTTACTACAATTGTACTGCCACCGATGGTAGTCCTTTTGAAGCAAATGCTCTAGCCGGTAGTTCACAGCAAGGAGGTAATCAATACCGTCCTCAGAATGAACCAAACTACCGAGCTAACACTTATCAGGCACCACCCGGTTTCAACCAAAATCCTAACCGGAATCAGAACCAACAAAGAATGAACCAAGGTTATCAAAACCAAGGTAATTTCTATTCCGGACCCAATCAAGGTTTCCAACAACAAGGAAATCTTAATCAAAACACTTACAACCGAGGGAATCAATTTCAGGGGAATATGAACCCTAATCAAGGGAATTCTGGGTATAACCAGAACATAAGGCCTCAAATTATCCCTCCACCACCTCCTGTGTCAACATCTGATGAGCTTTTAAGGCAATTCATGAAGACTCAAGAGGAGACAAACAGGTTGTTGGTCAGTCAGATCGCTGAATTGAAGAAGTCTTTAAATGATCGACCCTCGGGCTCAGGTACTCTACCTAGCAACACGATCGCTAATCCGAGGGGCGATGCAAAGGCGATCACGACCAGAAGTGGTGTTTCGTATGATGGACCTGCTATTCCTACTACCTCTTCTTCTTCTCTCCCGAAGGTAGTGGAAAGTGAACCTGAGGCGACAACGGACAAGGAACTTCCTACTAATAACGGAGGAACCAGCACTGTCCATCCTCAGGTTGTCCAGAAACCAAAATCCAATCCAGGAGTTGTTTTTGAACCTCCTGTAGCTCCCATTGAAAAATCCAAATCTTCTATTCCTTACCCATCACGTTTACATGAGCAAAAGCTCCGCGAAAAAGCCGGTCATCAAATGGAAAAATTCTTTCAAATTTTCCAAGAACTTCATTTTGACATAAGCTTCGCGGATGCTATCATGTTGATGCCCAAGTTTGCATCAACTCTCAAACACATGTTAAGCAATAAGGAAAAGCTGTTTGAAATGGCTAAAACTCCTCTGAACGAGAACTGCTCTGCAGTTATCTTGAAGAAGCTTCCCGAGAAGCTTGGAGATCCTGGAAAGTTCCTCTTACCTTGTGTATTTCCAGGAATGGTTGAATGCTTTGCCTTGGCTGATCTTGGTGCAAGCATAAACCTGATGCCTCATTCAGTATGGAAGAAACTTTCTCTTCCGGATCTTATTCCTACATGCATGACTCTCGAGCTTGCAGATCGTACAATATCCCGTCCTCTTGGAATTGCCGAGGACGTGTTTGTGAAAGTAGGAAAGTTCCATTTTCCAGCTGACTTTGTAGTAGTTGATTTCGATGCTGATCCACGGGTTCCTCTCATTGTTGGAAGAGGATTCCTGAGAACGGGTCGTGCTCTCATTGATGTATTTGAGCAAGAGATCACATTACGTGTTGGTAATGAAGCTGTCACTTTTAACCTTGATCAAACTTCGAGGTACTCTGCAAACTATGATTCTGAGTCGGTTAACCGAATCGATATCATTGATGTTGCTTCTGAAGAGTACTCTCAAGAAGTTCTGGGTTATTCTCATAATTCTGTGAGTGGGAATCCCACCACATCTTCTCAACCTATCATAGCCAATTCTACTCCTTCTCTCACTCCGTTTGAGGGAAGCGACTTCATCTTGGAAGAGATTGAAGCATACTTGGCTAGTGATTCTGTTCCTTGGGAAATTGATCACGCTCCAATTGACATCGAGGGGGACATACTTCTCATTGAGAAAATGCTTAAAGATGATCATTCATCAACCCCTCGCATCTAGTGATGCAATTCCTGAAGAGATTAATCTCCATGAGATTAATCCGGAGGGAGATATTCTTACTCTCGAGAAGTTGTTAAATCAGGACACTTCTCCTCCTCTCCCTCCCGTCAAACTTCATAACAAGGAAGTCAAGTCAGTTGAGAAAACTGAAGAATTTCCTGAAGTCGAACTTAAGGACTTACCACCTCATCTTGAGTATGCATTTCTTGAGGGTGATGATAAATTACCCGTCATTATTGCTCGAGACTTGAGTAAAGATGAAAAGACTGCTCTCATAAAGGTCTTGAAGTCACACAAGCAAGCAATTGCTTGGAAACTCTCCGACATTAAGGGTATTAACCCTGAGTTCTGTACTCACAAAATCTTAATGGAGGATGACTTCAAGCCAGCAGTTCAACATCAGAGAAGAGTAAATCCAAAAATCCATGATGTTATCAAACAGGAAGTTATCAAACTTCTTGATGCAGGATTGATTTACCCTATCTCAGATAGTCCTTGGGTTAGCCCGATTCACTGTGTTCCAAAAAAGGGTGGCATAACTGTTGTCACGAATGAGGAAAACGAGTTGATTCCAACTCGATTGGTGACGGGATGGCGTGTGTGTATTGACTATCGTAAGTTAAATGACGCCACCCGTAAAGACCATTTTCCTCTACCCTTCATGGACCAGATGCTTGAGAGACTAGCAGGGAATGAGTACTATTGTTTCCTTGACGGTTTCTCGGGTTACTTTCAGATCCCCATTGATCCACAGGATCAAGAGAAGACCACATTCACCTGCCCATACGGAACCTTTTGCCTACAAACGTATGCCTTTGGCTTATGTAACGCTCCAGGCACGTTCCAACGCTGTATGATGGCCATATTCCACGACATGATCGGGGAAACAATGGAGGTGTTTATGGATGACTTCTCAGTCATCGGGGATTCATTTCAGACTTGTCTCTCCCACTTAGACAAAATGCTTAAACGGTGTGAAGACACCAATCTATGTCTAAACTGGGAGAAGAGTCACTTTATGGTCAAAGAAGGCATAGTCCTTGGCCATAAGATTTCCAAAAATGGGATTGAGGTCGATAGAGCAAAAGTTGATGTTATTGCTAAACTGCCTCATCCCACTACCGTCAAAGGTATTAGGAGTTTCCTTGGTCATGCCGGGTTTTATCGTAGATTCATACAGGATTTTTCCAAAATCGCTCGGCCTATGACCCATCTTCTTGAAAAAGAAGCTCCTTTTATCTTCTCTCCTGAGTGCAGTCGAAGCTTTTGAAACACTAAAGAAAAAGCTTACGGAAGCACCCATTCTAGTTGCCCCCGACTGGGATTTACCATTCGAGCTCATGTGCGATGCAAGTGATTTTGCTATCGGTGCGGTCTTGGGGCAACGCAAAACAAAGCATTTTCAGCCTATACACTACGCAAGTAAGACTATGACTGAAGCTCAGACCCATTACACCACTACAGAAAAAGAACTATTAGCTGTGGTGTATGCGTTTGAAAAGTTTCGGCCATACCTCATCTTGACCAAATGCGTAGTGTATACGGATCACTCGGCTCTTAAATATCTCTTTGCAAAACAAGATGCAAAGCCGAGATTACTCCGTTGGGTTCTCCTCCTCCAGGAATTTGATATCATTATACGTGATAAAAAAGGAGCTGAGAACCTAGCTGCTGATCATCTGTCCCGATTAGAGAACCCTCACCAGGATGTGTTCGAGAAAAAGGAAATAAATGAAACATTTCCTCTCGAGACACTGAATGCGGTTTCTTTTCGTGGAGACTCTACTACCCCATGGTTTGCTGACTTCGCAAATTACCATGCGGGTAACTTCATAGTGAAAGGGATGTCGTCCCAACAGAAGAACAAGTTCTTCAAGGATGTTAAACATTACTTCTGGGACGACCCTTTCTTGTTTAAAATTTGCGCGGATCAAGTCATCAGGCGGTGTGTATATGGTCAGGAAGCTATTGACATTCTCAAAGCTTGCCATGCTGGACCTACTGGGGGACATCATAGCCCCAACTACACCGCCAAAAAGGTGTTTGATTCCGGATTCTATTGGCCCACGATCTATAAGGATGCCCATGAATTCGTCAAAGCCTGTGACGCTTGTCAACGTCACGGGAATATCTCACAAAGGAATGAAATGCCACAAAACGCCATTCAAGTGTGTGAGATCTTTGACATCTGGGGCATTGACTTTATGGGGCCATTTCCCTCTTCTCGCGGTAATAAGTACATACTCGTGGCCGTTGACTATCTGTCAAAATGGGTTGAAGCTAAGGCTTTGCATACCAACGATGCCCGAGTTGTTGTGAAATTCTTGAAATCTCTA
The DNA here is from genome assembly GCA_019973895.1 of Chrysanthemum seticuspe. Classification (NCBI taxonomy): domain Eukaryota; kingdom Viridiplantae; phylum Streptophyta; class Magnoliopsida; order Asterales; family Asteraceae; genus Chrysanthemum; species Chrysanthemum seticuspe. Next base: position 343,367,202 of record BPTQ01000007.1, on the reverse strand, counting down.
TTTGCTAGGTTTGGAACTCCACGAGCCATAATCAGTGATCGTGGTACGCATTTCTGTAATGACCAGTTTGAAAGAGTCATGCAGAAATATGGTGTAACTCACCGTCTCTCTACTGCGTACCACCCCCAAACGAGTGGGCAAGTGGAAGTTTCAAACCGAGGGATTAAGAGAATTCTGGAGAGGACGGTTGGCGAAAACCGTGCCTCTTGGTCGGATAAGCTAGATGATGCACTCTGGGCCTTCCGTACAGCTTACAAAACACCCATCGGGTGCACTCCATACAAGCTTGTATACGGGAAGGCGTGTCATCTACCTATTGAGTTAGAGCACAAGGCATACTGGGCCTTGAAGCATGCCAACTTTGATATTCAGACTGCTGGTGATCACCGGAAAGTTCAAATGAATGAATTAAATGAACTCCGTGATCAAGCTTACGAGAACTCTTTGATCTATAAAGAAAAGACAAAGAAGATTCATGACTCTAAAATCAAGAACCGCGTTTTCAACGTTGGTGATCGAGTCCTTCTTTTTAATTCAAGATTAAAGATTTTCTCGGGAAAGCTTAAATCCCGCTGGTCTGGACCATTTACTATCACTAAGGTTTATCCTTATGGTACCATTGAGTTATCTCAACCCGATGGTCCTGACTTTAAAGTGAATGGTCATCGGTTGAAGCATTACTTTGGAGAGGACATTCCTCCTGTGATTGTCCCGGATCTTCAAACTTTCCCCATGAACCAATGAATGCGGGGATCGAGTCAAGCTAGCGACTCGGGTATCAAAAACAGTAGCATGTTACATGGGTTTTCACCCGTGTGTACCACCCTAGTGTGGGGGGGTTGCCCCACATGTTGTGTATATAAGAATGTTTCAAAAAAAAAAAAAAAAAAAAAAAAAAAAAAAAAAAAAAAAAAATCCTTGCTGAATAATGGCCTAAGTATTTCCCTTTTACGTTCTATGTTTCGGCATAACCGCCGGTACTTTGAATATTGAGGGCAATATTCATTTCTAAGTGTGGGGGGGAATTCTCACGAATTTTATCATGTAATTATACCACCTAATTCCCCCGATTTTGGCCAAAAATTTTTTTTTTTGGAGTAAGTGTTTTACACTTACTCATTTGGTTATCAGTCCGCCTTGTCTAATAAACTAAAGGATTGGCTAATCCAGGAGCAAACGGCTCTTGGTAAAGATATCTCAAATCCGTTGACGGCTTGCAATTTGCCCAAAATTGTATGGTGTTCAGCTCACCATATCTTTAATTAGTGAAGAGTTGGCTAGCCCGCAAGTTTATGGCTTGTGGTAAAGGCAGTGGAAAATCCATAATTGGTAATCAGCTCACCAAAGATAATATTGATAATTTATCTAAGAGTTGGCTAGTCCAGAGCAAACGGCTTCTGGTAAAGACAAATCAAAACCGTTGAAAGCTGGTGGTTTGCTCAAAATCACATGGTTATCAATGTACCATGGTTCTTACTTGAACTGAAACATTTGGCTACTCCAGAAGTAATGGCTTTTGGTAAAGAGATTGAAATCCATTAATTTTTCTCAAAACATTGCTAGGGACTAGCAATAGTTTAGTGTGGGGGATTGATGAGTGTCTAAATACTCATCATTTTTGTACTGTTTAAACTGCAAAAACATCTGAAAACACTCAGAAACGCATCAAAATGATAAAAATATCACAAACAAGTGTTTTATGTGTTTTAAATGCAAAAATATCAAAATCTGGTGAAAAACGTATCAAGTTTGCATAATTGGCAGTTTTAGTCCCCCAAGTTTGAAAAGTTGTCAAAAACAGTCCCTGGTAAAACCAAATAAAGAAAAAATATCATTTTAAGTCCTTAGGGATTCAAAAGTTGTCAAAATTGGTCCTTGAGATTCAAAATTACAAAAATTACAACTTTAGTCCCTGAACTTTGGAAATTGGCAAAAATAGTCCTTTGAAAATAGGAAAATGGCAAGTTTAGTCCTTGCACTATTGAAGGTTGTCAATTTTAGTCCTTATGGTAACTGTGGAAAAATGGCAGGAATAGTCCTTCAAAATTTCAGAAATTGCAACAATAGTCCTTGTCAAATTAGCCTTATCCAAGACTTGTCAAAACCAATATTGGACCCCTTGCCTTAGCCCCTGTCACAATTCCTATTGACCCCCCTGCCAAAACTCATTTTGACCCCTTGGTCAAAATAAGTCAAATAACAGAAAAGGCGCCCTCCCACTGTTCACCATCTCCCACCTCCTGCTTCCCCAGCTATTGCCTGCTCCATCCCAAGGCCTTATCCCAAACACCTTTCCCACACTCAATCATCACCCCTACAAACCCACCCCCCCCCTAGTGCCTGTTTTTCAGAGCCCACAGTTGAAATTGCCACTTCCCGCCAAAAATGTGAAAAGGCTAAAACACTCATTATTCTCCCATTGGTTGAATTGGGAGGTGGGATTGCATCAGAAGGCCACGTGGAACAAGTTGGATGCATAAAAGAGGCAAGGGAACAAGAAAGAAGTAGTAACTTAGTTTTTTTTTATTTTGTATGTCGTTTTTACTTATTAAGCTTTCAAATAGATTAAAAGTTGTTATTTCAAGTTCCTTTGTAACAATTCAGTGTGTTCAAGTGTATTGCAACCAGTTTTAAGTACCAATGCAAGTTTTATTTCATTTTCATAATTTTCTGTTAAACTGTTGAAAATTGTAATGTCAAACTATGATTATCAAGCTTCAACTAGCTTCTTTCAATAGTAAAACAAGTTTATATTAGCTCATAATAGCTTTCTATAAGCTTGTATTTAAGTTTCAAGCTAATTTGAATATTGGTCAACAAAAAGTCAAAGAGGGGCAAAAGTGATGCAGGAAGGATTTGGGTTGGTTCAGATATGGAAATGGGTCGAATTATAGCTTATTGGATTGGGTTTGATAGGTTAGTGGTACTTGGTTCACATTTTGCTAGCATTTGAGGCTTTGGACACTTGTAAGCATTTTTCAAGCTCTTAAGCATAATCTGCAATTGTAGTTTTAAGCTGATCAAACCTGTTCTAATAGTAGTGTTTAGTTTAATTTAAGTTAATTTGGTCATAATTACAAGTTGGTTAAGTATTGGAATTGTCTCAGTTCTTAAAAACAGTGATAAAGGGGTGTTTGGTTTATAGTATAAACTGTTTTACAAGCTTGTTCAGTGTATCATTACTGTTGGTTTATGCTTGTGTGACTCAAATATACTCACATTAGTCTTAATCTTATGTCTGCTAGTTAAAAAAGTCAAATCATCTATTAATCTGTCTAAAACCTTAACTGTTGTGAGTCTTGGAATTGCAAAACCTCATTTTGTGTTTAGAAGTCTTGAAACTAGCCTGCTTTATTCTCATTTCATCAAAATACATCATAATCAATCACTAAATTGGATCCAAATCTCACCAAAGTCAAACTGCATGTCTGTCTTAAAAAGTCAAAATGATGCTCATTGCACAGTTGTGCAGTCCATATTGATAAGCTCACAGAGAGCTTATTAGTGGTCCTTAGCTTTTGAAATTTAGCCTTTTGAGAAGCCAACCTTGCTGTATCAAAGTTCCAAGTGTCATTTTTCAATTTGTAGCTTATTTGCTTAGCCTGCTAGTGCTACTTAATTCTGTCCAAAACTCAGTATTCACTGAGTCTTTACTCAGTGATTTTTTTTCAGTTTTCTAAAAGCTTCTCACAAGCTCAATATAGCAAGCCAATCTTTGAAAATTAGCTTTTTGGAAAGCTTATCTGGTCATCTAGTTAACCCAAGTTTTTATTTCCATTTTCTAGCTTATTTTAGTGCTTAAATTTTAGCTAGAAGGTGCCTAGCTAATCATATAACTGTCCTGTGTACAACAGATAAGTAAGTGCTTATTTTGAATTTGTTGTGCTTATTTCTAAGTATTTGTACCTTATCAGTTGTTAAATCAGCTTATTATTAGTAGCTTAGTTTATTTTCAGTTTCCTTTTGCTTATTCATAGCTTATTTAACCATATTAGCTTAATCATTTTGCTTATTTCATTTCTTAGCTAACTGTTAAGATAAATAAGCTCAAACTGAGCTTATTTGTGATTTTCATAAAAAGTTTCAGTTGTAAAAAATGCTTATATTAATGTACTTAATAAGTTTGTGAAGAAAAACAAAAAAATAAAATAGTTTAAAAAAAAAGTGCCACTGCTGGGACTCGAACCCACGCCACTTAGCTCATCACACACACTCTTTACCATCTGCCCTTGGGACTTGTCTCGTTCAAGTCTTACACAATCTAAGTATATAACTACTCTTTTCCAGTTTAGCTTAAACGACTTATTTAGCTTATTTATAGCTTATTCAGTTTAGCTTTTTCCACTTTTGTATTTTTAATAAATCTGTAATAGTTTAAAGTATTTTCTGTAAAAAGTTGAGATTTTTCTAATTAGTTTTAATATTTTTAATCAATTAATTAGTGTTTTATAGTAATTAAATCATAATAAAAAATATAAAAGTCAAAAAAATATAAATCTTTTTTCTAAAATTTTCTTTTATCATATAGTACGTAAGAAAATTAGTTTCACACTCGTAGGCCTTTTATTTCATAAATTTACGTTTTTGCTTGCGCTCCAGCGTAATTTTTGCAAAGTAACGCTACGTTTCCAGTTTTAAGTAACGTTTTTAGATATTTTAAGGTTACGTTTTAGTTAAGATAGTTTATTTAAGTTATTTAGTTTTATAAAAACACAAAAACATCATTGTAAAAATAGTGATAGCGTTTATTTAATAGATTTTAACTTTTTAATTTTCTTAATTTGCATTTAAGTCGCTGTAATTTGTTAATCTTTTCTTTAGATAATTTTCCATCGATATCCTTACTGATCACTATCCTTAGTGGTTATTCGACATCTGATTGTGTTAAACACCAGTCATCCTCCGTGGGACATAACGACCCGGGAATCTACTGTATTCTCCTGATCTTAAATTGCATTGGTGTGTGAACTGTTTTAAGTTCCTTACAGTTAATCATTCACAAGTGGTTAACTTGCGTGAGAAAACTTGACGGTTTTGCACCGATCAGTGGGTAATGATGGCGGCGATTGGTGGTGGTGGCGGTTGGCGGTGTTGGTGGCAGTGGTGGCAGTGGTGGTGGTGGTGGTTGTAGCTGGTGGTGGTGGTGCTGGTGGATGAAGGTGGTAGAGGTGGCAGGTGGTGGTGGTGGCGGCGCCTGGTGATGGTAGCGGCGGTTGGTGGTGGATGTTGCATGAAATGATTATACGAATTCAATTACAAAACATGTAATTTACTAACGAAGTGGGTAAACGAAAGTTAGTAAAAAAAACCTAAATCGGCTGAATCTTTACACAAATATAAAATGTAATCAAACGAGGATATAACCAATATATAATGTAATCAAACGAGGATATAACCAATTATAAGACAATGAAAAACAAAACTCCCACATCATACACAAATATATAATGTAATCATACTATTGTAAATCTTTTCTTTTAACACTAGTTATAATACCTGTGCACGTACAGGGTTTTGACAAAAAAAAATTACTTTGTATCAATGCTAGATATTGTGTCTTTAAAAGTAATTACATATAATTATATACTTATGCACGAGTTTTTCATTATCTATTAATATCCATTAGAATTTTGTATAATCAAATTTTGTAAAAAAAAATTGTTAGATAACTCAAGATTCAACTATATTAAGCTTATATAGATGTTGATGTTCATATTTAAATTTCACTGATATTATGATGTACACAAGGTGCGAGTTTAGTTGCACATAATAAACGCTGATGAAGTTAAAATATGCTTCTTAAAGTTTTTGAAAAATGTTTTTCTACATATCTTTATATAAATAAATAAAAATTACATGAGTAGTTGTTATAAGTACAATCATTTTTTTTTCATTTCATATTACAGTAGCTCGTTCTTACAATTTGATAATTATATTCCCGTTTTCAATAATTTAGCCGTATTTAATATTCAAATTCGTGTCCACATTTGTCATAATTTTTTTTGAAAGGCCATTTGTCATACTTTTAATATGAAATAAATGAGTCCTTATTAAACATATATAGTAAAAAAAATTATATTTATAATCTTATGTATATTTATATGTTGGAGTTTCAAAATAACATATATATTGTATTTTTAAGTTATAAAGTATAGGGGGTATAAAGTATAAGGGGGTATTTGTTTAATTTTCAAAGTTATTAAAAAATATGAAAACTTGTAATATTACACTTAACTCTATACAAATTTTAAAAATTTAACCACTAAAGTTTTACAAATTACCCCCTCTTTTTTTAAGTTTTTGTTTTCACAAATTCGACACGTATATTTTTGTATGTTTTTCTTCTCCACAAAATTTCTGCACCAAATTAATATAAGGTTGACAAAAATCAATTTAATTTTGACTTTTATTAACCAATCACATCACACGATTTTCGTTACGTGGCAAAATCAAGCTCTCCTATTAGCCAAATTGTTTTTTCAATAAGAATGAATTGACAAAATCATTACGAAATAATGTAATTCCTTTATCATATAAAAGATTATATCTAACGAGGATATAACCAATTAACCATACAAACATGTCTAAAATACAAAAAGATGTTCGTTTTTCACAGTACGTGCTCGAAAGTTGAGCCTAGATAAAGGAAAAAAATTTAAAACTAGGATTGGTTTTGAAAAGTGTTCTAAAACTAGGATGACTTTCTTTTTTTATTTTAAAACTAGGATGATCTTGCTTTTTTCATTCTAATTCTAGGATCTTGTTTTCATTTTCACTATATATTGAACCTGTACATGTATGTTTAGATATAACTTTATAAACAGTTTAGCTTTCTTCGTTAAAAACAAGTACCGGTGGTCAATTCCACAATTCAAGAATAATGTTATGTTTACACTTGTTAAGCTATTGTATGTATATTGATATATCTTAATTTTGATCAGTAATACATAAACAAAGTTAGTAAACATATCACTCAAAGGTCATAAATATAAATTATCAAACTAGACATTTGCATGTCATTATGTGTTCCGTGTTCGTTCATTCAGTAAAAACGTTTAACTCCGCTGGCCGAGTTAAATAGATACGCAAATTTGTTTGTTTGAGTTAACTTAATAAATAAACTAACTTATCATGTCAAACGTTTCTCAGCTTTTTAAAACCGAACCGCCAAGCAACCGGCTTTTTCCGGGTTTCTCCAGTTGAATCAGCCAAACTGGCTCGGTCTTTTTCCTAGTTGAAACAGCCGGTTCGATCCGGTTTTCAATGCACCGTCTCAACAACAAACGCCTCTTAATAAGCCTAATTATATTGCCGTACACCTCATTAAAAGTCGCTTACCTTAATTATATGTGTCAAAAATCATATATTTATTTTGAAAACATTGTTAATTAACGGGCCCAAAGAAAACTCACGTTTATTGTTTGCTAATCTCTTTTTATAAAATATAAAATTGCTAATGTCAATTATTGTTTCAAGATGGTAACTAATGCAACTTTGCAATATAGTAAGAGATAAGACTTTTTTATAATTCCACGTTTTAAAGGTAATGCATGATATCATTCATGATCATGTAGAAAGTGTTCTACAAAGTCTAAAATAGCCTTTCTTTTCTTTTCTTTTTTTAATATGGACAAATGATACAAAAAGGGTTTTTTTTTTCAATCAAGGTACTCTTCTTTTTTTCTTGCATAAAAAATGCGTTAAACAAAAATTTTCAACCGATTTAGGTTTTTTACGAACTTTCGTTAACCCACTTCGTTAGTAAATTATATGTTTGGTCCTTGAGTTTATATAATTATTTCATGCAACATTCACCACCATCACCTTCCGCCACCACCACCACCACCAGCAGTTGTAAAAAAATTCGTCACATGTGAAAAAGAAATTTCAGTAAAAATGCTTTCAAAATAAATAAATAAATAAATAAAAATTATCGAAAAAATTTTCTTAAAATACATAAAAAGTAAAATTCTTCTCGAAATTTTTTTTTAAAACTTTTTTTTCGATTTTTCTTTTATGAAAATTCTTTTTCAAAAACATGTTTTTTCTAAATTTTCTTTATCGAAAATATTTTTTCGAAAAACAATTTTAGAAAAAAAAGTTATAGAAGAAAAATTCAAAATTTTTTTCATGACAAGAATTTTTCAAAAAAATATTTTCGGTAAAAAAGTTTCCAAAAAAAACTTTCGAAACCAAATATTTTCGAAAAAACTATTTTAGAAAAAAAAATTAGATGGGTTGGTGATGGTGGCGGCGGTTGGTGGTGGTGGTGGCGGCGGTTGGTGGTGTTGGTGGCAGTGGTGGTGGTGGTGGTTGTAGCTGGTGGTAGAGGTGGTGGATGAAGGTGGCTGGTGGTGGTGGCTGGTGGTGGTGGCGGTGGTGGCGGCGGTGGGTGATGGTAGCGGCGGTTTGTGGTGTTGGTGGATGTTGCATGAAATGATTATATGAATTCAATGACCAAACATGTAATTTACTAACGAAGTGAGTTAACGAAAGTTAGTTAAAAACCTAAATTGGCTTAAAAAATTTGTTGGGCGCTTTTTATGAGAGAAAAAAAATAGTACCCTGATTGGAAACGGACTCTAAATTTAGTGCATTTTTATATCATTTGCCCTTCTTATAATTCACAACCACCTTATCTTCTTTTGTTTCCCTCTTTCACAACTTAACCAAATCTTTACGTCAATTTTAGTTCAAAAAATCATTCAAAATAACAAAATTAGGTTAGATATCTATTCAATTTCGTCATATACTTCCTCAGTCGCTACAAATTACAACATTTTTCAAAAATTCAAATTTTATCAAAATTAGTGTTTCATTAAATCTGAGGTAAAACAAAATTACTATAACAAATCTTGATCAACAAAACCTAAATTAACATCAATTCTTTATCTTTTTCGTTTTTCTATTGTTTTTCTAAAAATAATTTAAAGTAATCATGTGTTTATGAAACACCCATAAGGTGTTCGATGAAATATTTCAATAAAATAATTTTGTGATTTTGGTGTTTGAATGCGTTCATTAAAATAAGTTTTAGTAATTCTTAAAAGCTTCAATATTTGATTAAAATAAAATACATTATTGTGATGAACAAAACTATTGAATATACGATTGTTCATCAAATAAGTTGTTCATAAAAATATTTGGAGGAAACTAAAATGTTGATCAACTAAATGTTCATCAAATTATATAGAGAAAACAATTTTTTTCATCATAACTTAAAATACATTTGATCATGCCTTTTGTGCATTCTAATTCTCTCACCTCTTGAACCTATTGTCTTATAAACAAAACAAAAATGACCCTCTGAATTTTATATGATTAAAAGACAATGAAAAACAAAACTCCCACATCATACACAAATATATAATGTAATCATACTATTGTAAATCTTTTCTTCTTTTTTTTAACGGGCAATTGTGGCTACATGGCCCCTAGCTCAGAAGACGTATCGAGCCCACACAACCAGGTAGGGTCCAGCCCAGAAGGTAATGGCACCCTTCCCTTTACGCACGTGGAAGGAAACCCCTATCACCTTAGACAATACTCAAACTTGAGACCTTACCTAAGAGGGTTAAACCTCCATACCGCTGGAACAGAGGCCCGTTGGTGTAAATCTTTTCTTTTAACATTATATCTAACGAGGATATAACCAATTAACCATACAAACATGTCGGCAAAAAAAATGTTCGTTTTTCACAGTACGTGCCCGAAACTTGAACCTAGATAAAGGAAAAAATTATAAAACTAGGATTGGTTTTGAAAAGTATTCTAAAACTAGGATGACTTTCTTTCTTTATTTTAAAACTAGGATGATCTTGGTTTTTTCATTCTAATTCTAGGATCTTGTTTTCATTTTAACTATATATTGAACCAGTACATGTATGTTATTTAGATATAACTTTATAAACAGTTTAGCTTTCTTTGTTAAAAACAAGTACCGGTGGTCAATTCCACAATTCAAGAATAATGTTAGACTAGAGGGCAAGGGAGCGGTGAGTGGCTCACCTTACCCTCAGTCACTCGTGAGTATCCTTGCCAACCTAAACATATCACACGTGAGTCACTCGAGCCAATGCAAATTAAGGTGAGTGATTCACCTTGTTGATAAATGTGCCAGTTCTTCTATTTAATTGAATCCGACCGTTTAATTTATAAAAAAAATATTAAAATACACCGTTGGTCCCTAAACTTGTTCCTGCGCATCGCGATGGGACAAACTTGGGCGTTGTCATCGCTGGAGGTCCAAAACATGAGGTTTATATGCCAAACCCGTCCCTTGACCACTAACGCCGAGGTCAACGTCTAGTTTATGTTAGTTAGTCGAGAGTATTATAGTTCATACACATTTATACCACACCTTAGTTAATTCTAACCCAAGACTATTCCACCAACACATAAAGGGGTGATTGTTTGAGCGATTTATACCATTATACTTGACATGTTAAGTATGACTTTATAAAAGTCAACTGCTAAACAATGTATGATCTCACAAAATTTTACCCATGACAAACAAACAAATTTATACATAATCAACTACTTAGCAAGTTGACTTATAACAGTCAACTATATGTTCAATGTTTGATGAAACTGAAAAATAACTGATACTACGGAGTCATTGCCTGATACATGGTTATACTGACATTTCACAAAATATAAAAGATGATGCAGTTCCCACTTCAAAAAGTTCAACTGCTGAACCTTCAAATGATCTACACATCTCTGATCGATATCCATAAACTGTTGAACCCACAAAACATGAACCTTAAAGTGATGATGCTACTGCTACCTTGTCTGCAAAAACAAGTATGCAAACAACAAACATATAAGTTAGGTACTGTACTATTACAGCTTAAATGAATTAAACACATGACATGGTATTCATCACTGAAACATCACCTAGGATGGCCTCTGGGCGAACAGTGCAAGAACGCAGTTTGTAATCCTTTCTTTGCTCCTAAAGAGTGTCTTAACACCGCTAGAAACATCAGCAGCAACACCACCAACCCTTTTAGCCTTCCCTTTCCCATCAAAACCAGGCAAGTTCTCAACATACAAACCTGCAAACTCAACCATTTTAGCTTTCCCCTTCCCATCTAAACCTCGCTTAAATTGTTGAACAACTTCCTTCCCTTTTTTTGTGTGCAAAACATCCTCTTCCTCAAACAACTTTCCTTTTCCTTTTCCTTTAATTTTCTCCCTTTTTTTTAGCTACAACCCCTTGTTCCTATTTGATTACAACACCACCTTTCATTGTTGGTAGATTAGTTCCACTCCCCTGCATTTTTTTCTTATCTATCCCCTGCCATTTACATCTAGTCCTAAAAGGTGATGGACTAAGCATTCTAAAGTTAGCATCTTACTCTACCCAACCCATAACTTCAAAACTGATATTTTTTAAGTAAAATTGGGCTAACTTTTGGGGCTTGTGTACAACGAAGATATCAACTGACTCATGTGTTTCAGCCAGTGCAAACAAAGTATGAACATCATCATCAGTATGAATCAAATGAAAACCATTTTCTAGAGATTCTTTAGGATCACAGAAAAACAATGCCCATTTTTGTTCATTAATCTCTGATAATACATTATCAAGGCTTGAACTAAATATATCTCTATCACTAGTAAAGGCACACAGATTAATTAATGAACCTCCTTCATACCTGAGTGGGCTATAATCAAAAAATCCATTACAATGGATTCTGAACAAGACCTCACCTTCTTCTTCTTCCTTCACATCCTTAAAAGTTGAGACGAATATGATCCTGTCTTTCATTGTTTTTTTTTTTTTTTTTTTTTTTTTTTTTTTTTTTTTACGAATGGGTTTGACTAGATGTGTGTTTCAGTACGTGAGTGTGGATGTATGTTAGGTTTGGTTTGGATTGGGTTTTCTTAATTGGGTCGGGTTATTATGATGGTGTTTATGGTTTCGGATCTTGTTAGTTGGGTTTATTTGGTGTTTGGCAACGCATTAATTGTGTATAAGCGTATCAAGGAAGGCAAAGGTCAAGTTGCAGGGTAACAGGCTTCAAATGTCACACTTGGTCCCTGAATTTGGTTAGTTAGCCTTTTTTGCACTTAAAATTCCCGCGTATTTTTACTCACACAAACTTGACTATTTCTCTTTTTACTTACTTCACAATTAGTCCCTGAATTTAGAACGTCCCGTTGTTTTTGCTATTTATGGGTTAGCAACCTATACCATTTGCATACCAACAATAAAAAAAAACATATTCTCACAAAATCTCAATAACCTCCGAATAGCTGACTTCCCACTTCTTCAAGATCTCGCCAAAGCTTCGAAGTCTGACTACATGTTTGACTCGATTTCTCTCTTTTATCAGAGAGAAAACGATAAGGACATCAAAATTGCTAATGGCCTCCAACAGACTTTGACTGACTTGATTCTTGGTATGAAGGAAACCCAAGAATACATCTCTGAGCTCGAAGGCTTTCGAACTACGGTGATGAACTACAAGTTTCTTGAGGATCTTCGCAAGAAGCAAAAGGCTAATGTCTTGAAGGCCTTGGAGATAAGGACGATGATCTGTCAAACACACTCACAGGTGTTTGACAGGAACAACTTCTTTGATGATCTTAGGAAGACAAAGTGATGAGAAGGGAAATGAAGTGGTTATGTTTTCCTCTTTTTTTTTGGAAAAATATGTACTGAATATTTAATGTTTAATATGAAATTAATAAATCTATATGTTATGATCTAGTGTTATATATTGTTAATTTTGCTGTTAATTGTTGTACTCGTCTTAGATAGTTGTTATATCGGTTTTGATTGTATAGGGTGTTGGTAGAACTATGGTCCTCGGTTAAACAGTTTAAGAGTATAGGGGACTAAGGTTTTAGTCCTTTATCATATCCTCACATTTGCATTAAGTTATAGGAAGCACTTTATTCTCACATTTTACCCCAAATTTGAATTCATAAACATAAAGCCTCAATTAAGTGAAATTGCATAAAAATGGGTAAATCTAGTACTCGTAAACAGATTAAATGCTCCAATTGTCAAACTGTTGGACATAATAAGTCTAGCTGTCACAAGGATCAAGTACCAAAACCAACAAAGGAAACAACAGTTCGAGGAAGAAAAAGGCATTGTGATGGTAGAAGGCAACAGGTATTCATTTAATTGTCATTTGCATAACGATTGTTCTTGTGTGTTTACATTCTAGTTGATGTGCAAATCTATTACTTTTGCAGTGGATGGATGAAGACGATATAAGGAAGACTATGGAACAAGAGTTTCTTGAAGCTCTTTATGAGCAAGAAGAAGAACACACAATTTTGGAGGAGGATGAAGAGCAGTCAAGGTTGGATGAAGAAGCATTCCAGCAGTTTTTGGAAGAGGAGTGAATGTACAAAAGAATTGAAGAGGAAAGGAAGAGGAAAAATTGGCTTGAAGAAGCAAAGTTTGAGGCAGCTTACTATGGGGTGTCTGTGGAGGAGTTATATCCAAGACATCCAATATGTGCTGGATAAAAGATGTTGAGCTGGTGTTCGAAGGTTGTAGGCTTCTACTCTTCTAGCCATTTGTAATTTGGACAATATCATGTTTGAACATGTTTTTGTTTTTGTTGACTTTATAAGTTGACTAGATTTTAAGAATTTATGTTGTCTTTACTCCTATCTACTTATTCAACAACCACAACTCCCATCTACTTATATAATATATCTTAAGTCATCAATTCTTTATCATACCAACATATTATCACCATGGATGCAGAAAATGGTTGTCAAATGGTATGCATTGACTGTTGGGTTGAAAGTGAAAACAGGGCTGGATTGACCTTTTTGGCAAGGCGTCCACCTTATAGAGATTTCATGTGGTATGTTTGTCCAGTTTGCCTTGAGATAAGGGGAAACACATCTTATACTGGTATAGATGGTGTTAGAAGGGAAAACACAACCACAGGAGATAGTGGTGGATATGTGATGGGTCTACATATTTCTGCACCTACTAGTGTTGGTGCTTACTTAGGCAGTGATGATGAAGAAAGTAAACCACCTACAGGTGAAATAGCAAGTGGAGAGCGCCCAAGCCAAACACCACGTGAAGCACCTGCAACTGAAAGACCAAATGGAGAACGCCCAAGACAAACACCACTTGGACCAGCTGCAACTGACAAACCAAATGGATCACCTACTAGTCATTTAACGCAGTGAATTACCTGCAAGAAATGCAATGTTATTTTTTAGTCTAAATGTAACTTAACTGATATATGTGTGCTTCTTTTGTTATAAGAATTGAATTTTGGTTACAATTAGAATCTGTTGACTTTATAAGTCAAATAAAAGAGATTTTAAAGACTAAAACAATTCGGTGTGGTTCCTCTAATATTTTGGTTTATGTTGACCTTATAAGTCAAAATGCGTTTTCCCAAACACCCACCTAAACTGGATAAGAAACTGAAAACTAAAAAATGAAAACAAGAAATTCAAAATATACATACACTACCACCTAATTACACCATATCAAGCAAAATATACATGTTAACAAGTATCATTTTCAGTAACCAACATCAGCCAAAAAATACACATCTTCATTGCATCAACAACTAAAAATAACAGTTGAACTTCTTGATGGGAGACTTGATATTCATGGGGGGAGACTTGAGGTCCTTAGGGGGAGGCACATACCACTCATTCCTATTTGTGCTGGAGCATCTTACAGCTGCTACAAGACCAAGTACAACATTGGGAGCCGAAGCGTTGGAAGCTTGGGAAGTGGAACCTTTCAAAGTAGTAGTCTTAGAAGACATGATCCCACACTCATCATCAGATGTGTCTGAAATAATGATTACATCAACTTCATTTCGTTTCACGTTAGTATCTAGAAAGATAGACAAAGCAGAAAGAAATCAGATTTCACCCATTACAACTTTCTTAGCTTGCAAACATTAACTCTAACCTTGTTCAGACTCCTTATTCCCATATTTTTCCCATAAGTCTTCAAGTATCACATCAGCAATGTCATCTCCTATATCCCACTTATTCCCATAAGTAGCTATGGCATACTCAATCATATTGTCAGATACCTTTAGCTTGCTATAATCCCTTTTTTGGCAGATTCTGACACTGTTCGGATTTCTGTCAAATAAAATATAGTTATTTATGCTCATCCCTTAAAATGACAATCAGACAAATACAAAAAGCCCGACTAACCTTTCATCACTTCAGCTTCTTTCACAAATCTGCATAAATCTTCAAACAATTCATCAGACATTTCATCTTCTTGTAACCAAGTATCCTCATATTTTGCCTTCACATATTTTACCATCTCATCAGTTACTGCTGTAAAAGTAAGGTCCTTGTCTGCCATTGTTAAAGTGTGTGTGAGGGTTGTGTGACAAGGGAGGGAAACGATCAAGATGGTATACGGAAGCTTTTCTCTGGTTTAGTTGGAGGTGTGGTATAAATGTGTATGGACTATAATACCCTCGACTAACTAACATAAATTAGATGTTGACCTCGGCGTTAGTGGTCAAGGGACGAGTTTGGCATATAAACCCCATGTTTTGGACCTCCAGTGATGATAACACCCAAGTTTGTCCCATCGCGATGCGCATGAACAAGTTTAGGGACCAACGATGTATTTTACTCAAAAAAAAAAGAAAAAAAATCTCCACTACCCCATTTTTTCCTATATAAATACCCACCAAATTCATTTTACAAAACTAACTTTAAACTCTCTATAAACACATCTCCTCATATATCATTCTTTAAATTTTCAAATGAATTCTGAAACGTTTATGTTCACCGACTCTGAAGAAGAGCAAGAAATTGAAAGTCGGAATTTGACTTTTATTGCAAAAGCGGTTTCGTTTATTAGAAATAGCCGAAAACCAAATCGCCCGGTAATAAAACGGATTAATCGTGATCATTATGGTGCTCATGACCGTTTAGTCGCCGCATATTTTTCTGACGACCCTTTGTACGGTGAATGTAAATTCAGAAAGAGGTTCCGAATGAATCGATCTCTTTTCAACTGGATAGTTAGGGAGGTAACTCTTCATTGTTCGTTTTTTAGTGATAATATTGATTGCACCGGAAAAAAGGCATTTCAGCTTTGATGAAGTGCACCTTCGCAATTCGTCAATTGGCATACGGCGCGAACCCGGATGCTTTATATGAATATCTACAGATAAGTGAAAAAACATCTCGTCGAGCTGTTGATTTCTTTTGTAAGTCTGTTATGGAAAATTTTGGCCCAGAATATTTGAGGAAACCAACTATGACTGATGTCGTAAAGCTTTATCGACATCACGAAGAAGAACACGGGTTTCCAAGGATGCTAGGAAGCCTTGACTATACATATTGGAAGTGGTTTGGTTGTCTGAATGCACACAAAGGGCAATATGTTAGGCGTGATCATGGTTCGAATCCATTCATTTTGCTGGAAGCTGTGCCGTCTCAAGACTTATGGATATGGTATGCTTTCTTTGGTGTTTTAGGGTCAAACAACGATATCAACGTTCTTGATCAGTCCCCTTTATTTAACGATCTTAAACAGGGGATAGCATCGGAGATTCCGTTTGTTGCTAACGGGGTAAGTTATCCATTTGGTTACTATATTGTTGACGGGATATATCCGGAAATGGCAACACTTGTTAAGACAATTCCAGAACCAACAGATGATGACCAGAAGAGAATAAGGTATAAGCAAATGCAGGAATCGGCAAGGAAAGATGTAGAAAGGGCGTTTGGTGTTTTGAAAAGAAATGGGCGGTACTTGCCAATCCGACAAAGATATTGACAAAAGAAAGAATCCAGAATATGATGTATACATGAATCATATTACATAATATGATATGAAAAGACAAAAAATGCAATATCTCCCGAATGGTACCCAACAGAAGCACATCAGCCGAATGACTACGTACGATCCGAAGAAGAAATGCGAAAAGTTATGAGGCACATCAGATCACATCAAATACATCAAAACCTTCGTGCCGATTTAGTCCAACATTTGTCTCACAATATTTAATTTCATGTTTTATTGTAATATTTTTAATTTCTCAAGTCTGTGTAATGGTTTTAGTTTATGAAAAAAAAAATTCTATTTCGTGCGGTTACGTTTTAATTTCGTACGTTCGCGTTTTTATTTTCATTAGTTACGTTTATATATTTTGTAAAGTAAAAAAAATATATTAAGGTGAGTGAAAGTGAGTGCCTTCTCCACAGAAAGGTGAGTGTAAGTGAGTGGACGAGAGATGAGAGAGAAAGCTGACGTGGCACTGATGTGTAAAGTGACTAGAGAAGCACCTTGCCTTCTAGCCTTATGTTTACACTTGTTAAGCTACTGTATTGATATATCTTAATTTTGATCAGTAATACATAAACAAAGTTAGTAAACATATCACTCAAGGGTAATAAATATAAATTCTCGAACTAGACATTTGCATGTCATTATGTGCTCCGTGTTTGTTCATTCAGTTAAATGCTTAACTCCGCAGTTTAGCTGCCGAGTTAAATAGATACGCAAATTTGTTTGTTTTAGTTAACTTAATAAATAAACTAACTTATCCTGTCAAACGTTTCTCAGCTTTTTAAAAGCGAACCGCAAAGTAAACCGGATTTTTTCGGTTTCTGGCGTTTTCCAGGTTTCTCCCGTTGAATCAGGCCAAATCGGCTTGGTTTTTTTCCCAATTGAAGCTGCCGGTTCGGCCCGGTTTTCAAAGCACAGCCTCAACAACAAACGCCTCTTAATGAGCCTAATTATATTCTCGTACACCTAACTAAAAGTCGCTTACCTTAATTATATGTGTCAAAAATCATATCTATCTATATCTATACTACATATAATAAGTGTATGGTCAAATCTTGAAAGTGAAATCTTGAAAGTCAAAAGTGAGAGAAATGCATAGTGTAATTACTACTCTTATTAAAACACCTAATTACTTAAAAGTACAATAATTTATTCACATTATACAACCAATTAAAAGCATATATACCAAATTAAAAACAACCAATTAAAACGCCACTTATTAAAAAGTACAATAAAGTTTTCACAATGTACAATTTAAACAAACTACAACATAATCTAAAATATAAAATAATTAAACACACTAATTAATATTATTTTTAAAACATCCTAAAATGAAAAGTACATGTTATTATACACATTATATAAATTAATAAAACAAACAAAGCTTCATACAAGCTAACAAGTTGATGGTATATATAGTTTTGAAAACCGGACCGTTCGGCTAACCAATAAAAGCCATCCGAAAATGAACCAGAGAGGACCCGTTGAAACCGATAAAAACTGGTGGAATTAGGTCTTATCGATATCTATTTATCCGGTTAATCGTCACAGGGTACCCGCCGCCGAAACGTGCTGGTACCCTGCTATACTATATACAAAGGAAAAACCAAAAAGTAAAAAGTGAAAAGTTGAAACTAAAAAAAGAAATGTTGAAAACATATATTTCAAAACGAAACTATTAATACACATCGAAAACCGGGTTGACCCGGGACTCTTTAAACCCGGCGGGTTGACCTGGTTTAATTTGACCCGTTTTCAACCCAACCCATCGGGTTGACTAGGTTTAAATCGACACGTTTTTTGACTGGAACGATTCAACCGGTTGAACCACCCGAGTCGAACCAGGTTTCAAAACATTATGTTTAATCCCCAAATCTTAAAACTTTTATTATTTTTCGTTTATAACGCACAAACCTTTTTTTTTTTTATCAATAAACGATTTTTTGTTATAAAATTTCGTTGCTATGCATGGGTACTCGTCTAGTATTTATAAAATGATAGAGTTTTATTTTGAAAACATTATTAATTAACGGGCCCAAAGAAAACTCATGTTTATTGTTTGCTAATCTCTTTTTTTCTCTTTTTATAAAATATAAAATTGCTAATGTCAATTATTATTTCAAGATGGTAACTAATGCAACTTTGCAATATAGTAAGAGATAAGACTTTTATGCATGATATATCCTTCATGATCATGTAGAAAGTGTTCTACAAAGTCTAAAATAGCCTTTCTTTTCTTTTCTTTTTTTTACTAGGCGAGTATCCGCGCCGGGCGGCATCGATTCTTAGCGGTAGACAATTAACGATAAAAAATAAAACGTGAAAAAATTAAAATGTAATTGCAAACGGTTGAAATATCCGATAATTCAACTCTAACAAAAAATTTTAACATGGTTTGATATTCACGAATGGTATGAGAGTATATGGTATGACAATTTTTTTGCAAACAATGAATACTTTCCAAAGTTACCTTTTTCACTTTTCACATTTTACTTTTTCAATTCTTGACTTGTTGACCATTTTTATATTTTATGTAGTATAAATATAGATATGGACAAATGGTAAAAAAAGACACTAAACTTAAGGGTTTTTTTCCAATCAAGGTACTTTTTTTTTCTTGCATAAAAAAGGCGTTAAACAAAAATTTTCAACCAATTTAGGTTTTTTACTAACTTTGTTAACCCACTTCGTTAGTAAACTACACGTTTAGTCCTTGAGTTTATATAATCATTTCATGCAACATTCACCACCCATCACCCACCTCCACCACCACAATCCGCCACCACCACCACCGACAGTTGTAAAAAGAATTCGTCACATGTGAAAAAAAAAATTCAATAAAAAAAATTTCAAAATAAATAAATAAATAAATAAATTATCGAAAAAAAAATTCTTAAAATACTTGGAAAGTAAAATTCTTCTCAAAAAAAAATTTGGAAACTTTTTTTTAGATTGTTTTAGAAAATTCTTTTTCAAAAACATTTTTTTTCTAAATTTTCTTTTTCGAAAAAAAGTTTTAGAAAAAAAAGTTATAACATGAGAAAATAATTTTTCAAAAAAACATTTTCGGTAAAAAAGTTTCAAAAAAAACTTTCAATGAAAAATATTTTCCCAAAAAATATTTTAGAAAAATTGTTTTAGATGGGTGGGTTGTGGTGGCGACGGTTGGTGGTGGTGGTGGCGGCGGTTGGTGGTGTTGGTGGCAGTGGTGGTGGTGGTAGTGGTGCTGGTGGATGAAGGTTGTGGGAAATTATATTTAAGTTGATAACAAAATATATGAAAGATAAGTGACTATTGAAGAAAAAGAAAGACAAAGGATATAATGTTAAAATAGTAGTAGTTATTTATTAGTTAGTTCCTAATAGTATTTTGTAACCCTAGCTCTCTAGTTTATAAAGAGAGGCAAGGAATAGATTATTAGGTAGGTCAAGCAAGATGTAAACACCAAAGTGTGTGTGTGTGTTCTTAGGCGTATGACTTGTAAAACGCCTAGTGTTTTTTAGTTTACCATGGTGAAATATAGAAAACCTTGGAGTAACATTGATGTTCTTGTTTATTATTCCGCTGTGCAAATCAATGTTATGATATCCTAGATGGGCTTAAACGATCTTTCACAAATAAAGACGGCGCCACACTTCTCTACTGATGTCGTCCAAACGATGACTTGACCTAAACGAAACCCTAATAACAGCGACCAGATGGCGTCACCAGCAAAAGGCGACAACGTCGCACTTGTAAGTTTGTATATATAATTTGATTTTTTTGCATTTAAGGTGGTAGAATTTTGGAGAGCAAACCCTAGTTCGTGTGTAGTCCGACTTGGACAGTATTTTAGGGTTCTAAACCCTTTTTTACATTTTAAGATAAGTTTGTTAGTCCATCATATCACCATGTTTATCCTATGTTCAATTGTTCGTGTGTATGCATGCTTATCTATCATGAGTAGCTAAATTACTATTGTGTTTTCTTAGATCTATGAAACCTAGTTGTTAATTATTGTTAGGTTATCTCTTGTTTTAATTGGTAGACGCTGGAGTAAGGAAAACTGGCTTTTTCTCTAATTGTTGCGAGCTTGAACGTCCTAAATAGCATCAATCTTGAGAGTGCACTCGACCATCGTTGTGTTTATTGTGTGAGTTGTAGCTTTAGGATAATAGAGTATTCTGGGGAGATACTACGATACTTAGCGATACCAGATAGTCTAGAGGAGAGTTACCATTAATAGAACTAGGGAATTAGGCACCCTCTATGACCATACGGAATACAACGCAACAATTAAGATGAGGATGTGACAATTCAACCGACTAATAAGAGATAACTAGGGAGTAAGAACATCTAAGTAAACACACCTTACAATACATAGCTTATCTTTTCTTTTCATTAGTTATTAGTTTAATTAGTAAGTAGTTAAAATTGGTAGAATACGACCCCCCCCCCCACTCCTATACCCCAAGATATTTACTTGCTTTAAAAAAAATATAAAATAAGCTAAAAAGAATCCCCCTCAACCTTACCTTCTCGCCATACATCGCTACTAGCATCTCTATTCTCCTAGAGAACGATCAACCCCCTAGGCTTACCCATACTACACTGCAACGATTAGGTACACTGCCTAGAGGGTTGTAAAGCTTGCTCATGGAAAAGGAAGTCTTTCGACCCCGAACCAGCTATCAGGGGGAGTGTGTAATTTTGATGCAAGAGTATATTAGGAAAGGTGTTGAGGATGTAAGTGAGGATGAGGATTTTACACGTGGGCCATGGGTTCGCGTGATTGAGTTTGTAAAGCTAATGATTGTGAGTGAGTGTTTAGGATATATCAAGAACTTTCTCAAGAATGGGAAACTTGACCAAGTTGTTGCAATAATCAAGTCTTGTACTTCAAATGAGCTTGCCGATCATACAACAATATCTAGTTCAATACATCACAAAGTCCTTACATAGGGGGGTTATGGAAAGGATATTACTATAGGAGATGCTTTAATACTTCGTAATCTTTCATTGGTTTCACCTAAACCATCACTCCATTATCTTAAAATTACAAAGAGAAACTTGGTTAAGGCTTTCCACAAGGATACAGTTTCTGGAAATGGAAGTGGTATAGGTAGTAGTTGAAGTGTTTGTGGTACAACTGATTTGCCTGTAAGTTATGGACATCTTACTGAAGAATAGGAACATTAACTGGGATTGGTTGTTGGTTATGTGTACAAAAAGCAAGAAAACATACATATGTTTGACTAATGAAATTCAAACTGGTATCTGCAAATGTTGGAAATTTAAGGGATGTTTGGGATATGTCCATCACATCTTAAATATTGCTTATGTGTACATATTGATTTTGGATTTATTGGTTATGGGTCATTGTAGTTACTCAATATGGAGTTATTGGTTAGCTTATGATCTAATTCTACAAATAAGATTTAACCTACCCAATTGACTCGTAAAAGTTAAACTAACCAAAACATATTAAAGGTAGGAATTTATTGAAAATTACCATACGTTATATAACATTTTAAAGTGTAAAAAGGAATTTATTAATGACATTCTAATGACTGGAATTCATTCAACCTTCATTGGCATTTTTACCATCTCTTCTTTGGCTTCTTCCTGGCTGCAACATCTCATTACCATTTACTGCAACACATTGTAAACCAAGTATGCAATTTCTTATGGGAGTTAGCCTTTTGGATTTGGTTACCTTTGTCAGCAACTAAAGGGTTTTCAATTTTCCTCTTAGTTTGCTTACCTTTTGCTTGCACAACAGTTTGTTCACTTGGTATTAGTGCTACAAGCACCTCTTCTAACTCTTCATAAGTCGACTTTGAGAGGTGGATTTCCTTACCATTAACAATGACCACATCATCGTCACTACCTGCATCATCATTAATAATTATCACATCTACAAAGGGTGTATTTATGAAATGTTGGCAGGTAACTACTAAGACAAGTTTGACTATTGCAACAAGAAACCTACATTATGAGTGATATTAAGTAACTGCAATGATTGTTGCCTATGCAGCATTACTTTGATTTTTAAAAGCAGAAATGGGTAAATCCAAACACTCCCTAAACCGCAAATTGCAACACAAACTGCAAATTCAATTAGGGTTGTCTTATTTGGTAAGTAAGTGGTTATTTGGATGCCATTGTTGTTGATTATAACCACACTTGTTTTGTTTATTTGGACTAAAAGTTAACATTTAAATGTCAACTATAGAACATAGTAAGAGCTATAACAAACAAGTATCAACAAACCCACAAATATTATATTCATATTTATAATGGTAAAAAACCTACACAAACTAGATAACCCAAACAGTAAAACATCTATAAATCCACCATCTTCTTCCTAAACATAACCTAAGCAAGTCAAAGATCTAAACTCAAAACATAAAAATCCACCTGCCCACTCCCCCGACCATAACCAATTCACAGACTCCGCATCACCGTAACAAAAGAGTTCCTCATTGACACCTGAATATGCATTGCGGTAATCAGCTTCATCCAATTCCATAAGCTTCAACTCTGTTGAAACTAAGACCTTGATAGATCTTATGAGCACTCGTAGATCCTTAGTTATACTTATTTCAGCAGAAACAAACTACACGTTTATATTATTTCAGCAGAAACTCTTCTTCAGCATAATCCATGTACTTCAGCAATCTTCCTTCAGCATTATTTTCAGCAGAATTCCCACTTTGCATAATTCCCAACAATCCACCCCTAAACTGGAATTTGACTAGGTTAAGTTCCAGTTTCTTGATAGATCTTTAACACAGCAAAACAAGAGAATTGTACTCGAACATCAACAGCAAAGAACCAAAACAATGACATCTCTATGATGATAAACCTTTAAAGCACCAGATCTTTGCAGCAACAAATGACAAAATGTACATCAAAACATATGAGTTTCATACTATTCTCATCACATCCAGGTGTGTTAACTCCTGTGAGAGGTGAATCATTGAAAATAATGGATTTGATGTCTCTTTACCAATAGCCATCACTACTAGAGTAGCCATATGTTTGAGTTCGAAAACTATGGTACACTGATAACCATCTGATTTATTAGCAAATCAGCAACTATATAAACGGATTTGACATGTTTTTACCTGTAGCCGTTTGCTCAGGACTAATCATTTCTTAGGTAGAAAGAATCCCCTTGGTGAATTGATTACCAAATATGGTATTCCACTGCCTTTACCACAAGCCATATACTTGTGGGCTAGCCAATTCTTGGATTCCAAAAAGTAATAAACCATGGTGAATTGATGACCATACAACCCTAAGCAATTAAGCATGGGTGAGTTGCAAACCCTATGATTTTGAGCAAACCATTACAGCTATCAACAGATTTGATGTGTCTTTACCAAAGTTGTACCCTTTGGACTAGCCAACTCTTTGACATACACAAGGCACATCTGGTGAGTTAATAACCATGAACATAGAAATGTACAACAAATATGCAAGAAAAGTTAGTCAAACAAAGAATATACATAGTTTTTTTTTTTTTTTTTTTTTTTTTTTTTTTTTTTTTTTTTTAACTAAGAATGAAACAAACAAATAATACAAAATACAACAAGATACCAGAATTAAGAAGATGCTTGATGTTGCTGAAGTTGAGTCTTAATCAATCCAATCAATTGTTCAGCATGTAACATATCATTCCCCACTGGATCTGGAGGAACTTCCAACTTTGTTCTAAGCATGCTTCTCATCAAGTTCACAGACAAAGGATAAATCTTATCAGATAACATACAAACAGTCATCCCATTCTGTGTCTCCACCACATGCACACAGGGAAGAGGATAAAATCTCCAAGTCTCAACCTTCCACTTATGTGAATCTTTCCAAATTGAATATCCCTTACTATTTGGAGATTGAGAATCAAACATAACTTGAAGATCACCCAACAAGTATAAAATAAAACCCTGTGGTGAATGATTATCATAATGCTTTGTGACAAGGCCATTGAGGGTAATCAAATCTTGCCTATCCACCATATGGAGTATATCCTTCAAGAAGTTAAACTGCATAGAAGTACTGTCCAACATAAAAATGGTGTTAAGTTGTCCATCAGTCAAAGTCCAAGCAGTCAACACACCATGAGACCCTTCACGAAAAGCATCAGCAGATCCTTTTTTAATAAAAGTTGAATCAGCATCCTTTAAATCCAAAGAACTATCTCTGAGAGACTTATGAATCCTAGAAGTGTATGTCCCATCAGATCTCACAGATATCCTTAGAGTAACATGTCTCCTTTTAGACATCCTTTTCTTCCTCCTACCTGGTATATAGATCCCCATAGAAACAGAAGATGGTACCTTCTAAGAATCATCAGAAACATCTTTAGCAGGAATGGAAGAAGTAGAAGTAGAAATTGGAACATCACCACGCAAAGAATACATTCTCTCAAGCACCTCTCTGGCCCTCTTAGCTTTAGCAGCTGCTTGTTCAGCTTTCTTACCCAACTCTGCTCCTACTTTATCAACAGGTGCAACACTAGGTAATGCTTCAGAAGAAACAACATGTGGTTCAGCATACTGAACCCTTTCAGCTGAATGTATAGCTTCAGTAGATGCTTCAGAAGTAAAAATATGAGAACTCATCGTAGGTGTAACATCATCAAATGAATCCACAATATCAACTTTCTTGGTTCTTTTAGCCTTTGGAGCATCTGTACTATCAGCAATCCTCTTCAAGTTAGAAGGTGGTGTAATCTACTTCATAATCCGAGTGTACATATTGAGCAAGACATCATCAGATAAAGCCCAGACTTGCTTCTTTGTCAAACCAGATTGATAGACACTTGAACTTTGATTATACACCACAGTCCTCATATACTTTTTCTTCTGAGCTGCAGTAGGTGGTCTTTCCCTTTTTGCTTTAGCTTTCTGTGCATCAATAGCTTTTCTTTGTGCAGCTGCAGCTTGCTTCCTTTGTTGACCAAGTGCCACCATCTGTGCAGAAAAGTTCGCACTACCAAAGTCTGTTCCTAAGATACTTTGTGCAAGAGTAGGATTAGATGCAGCTTGATGAGTGTAAGTATCCCATTGCTCATCAGTAAACTGAGTCGACATTTCATCAATTTCTCTTTGTCTCTCAGGAGGCAAATTGGTAGTAAACTGAACTTCAAGCTTTTGAGCTAATGCACGACTCTTCTGCATATCTGCATACTCAGCAAACATCCTTTCTTGTTCTTGCCTTTCCTGTTCACTTACTAAATCTGAACCAAGCTCCTCATCAATCATTGCTCCTTTCCCTTTTTCACCAGGCTCATGAGCAGAATCAACACTTACAATAGGAACTTCAGAAGAAACACCCATGTAAGCATCAGCAGTAAAATGTTGAGGAGTGTCTTCAGAAGTAACATGAGGATTCAAATTAAAACTTCTTCCAGCAACAAACACTTCTTGATCATCTGCAGAAGGTGGAGAATTGAGTTGTTCTTGCAGAGATGAAGATTGACCAAGCTCAGAAGCAACATCCATCATTGGAGCATCAACATTCTCATCAGTGGTTGCCACATTGTCCACACTTTGCAATTTTGATGATTCAGTGGAATCCTTGCTCAAATATTTTCTTGTTCTCCTTCTAGAAAACATAATAGGTTCCTTGTACTTTGAGGATCCAGCAGCAATTTGAGTAGAAGCATGAGTTTGTTGAGCAACATTAGCCAAAATTTCAAGTGAATCCAAATCAGCATCCTCTTGCTCCTCATCAGAAGAAACCACAAGCTTCCTTTTGCTATTTTGCCTAAGTTTATCCTTTAAATCCTGAACCTTTTTCTTTAACTCCATAATCTCATCACCAAGTGTAGACTTAGTCTCACCAAGCTCCTTTTTGAGATCTGCAAGCTCTTTCACAGTCCTATTGAGCAAAGCATATACAGATGTGAGAGTAATAGGGTCCTCAGCTCCACCAGCAGATTGCTCAGTGGTAATGGGAGCATCATTGGACCTTTCAGGAGAAATATGTTCATGCTCAAATATAGGAGAGCTTTCAACAAATGGCTCTCTTACAGGACTAGGTGTGGGCATTCTATTACCCTCATGCTCAAACTCATCAAGATTATCATGAGTAGGTGGTGGACTAGGACTAAGTGTGGGCAAAGGTGTAGGTGGAGGTTGGTTAGGAGTAACATGTGATGCTTCAGCAGTAGTGGAAGGGCCCTCATCCATGGCAACTGATGGATTACCATCAACAGCAACAGTAGTAGAGGGTGGAGTACCAACAACATGACCCTCATCAGCAGCCTCATTGCCTTGAGGCAACATTGCTACTAGCAAAGAATGATGTTCCCCCTCAAAATGAGTTTTCATTGAAGCAAAAAGCTTAGCAGTTAGAGCTCCTATGGGACAAAAGACATGGACTGGGGTTGTAATGTCTAAAATCATTTGCAAAAACCTAGGGTACATTAAAAACTTATGCTTTTTCCTTTGAACATTTTCAACCATGTTATCAAAAATATACTTAGAAAAATTATAAGTTAATCCCTGTGACAAACATACAATCCCATAACCCAATTGAGTAGAAAATTGGTCCCATCCCCCTAACTTATTACTCATGCATTGAAGTAAAGTATGTACCAAAAACCTCCACATGGGGCAAAGCTTGTTTTTCTGCCACATATCTGTTCTAGTACTTTGATAACCCACATCCCTCAGCCCAACAAGTATCTCCATAGAATTAGAGTGATAAACCCCATCTACATCGTCCAAACGAAGCTGTCTCCTAATCAACTCCTCTGTCACAACATACTCTGTTCCATCAATCAAAGCAACAATCTCTGTGTCACTCCGTTTTGAAGCAGATGCCCAAAATTGTGTAACCAATGATTCATATATCACATTCGGAGAGTGTGTTAAAGCATAATGAATCTTGGACTGCTTCAAGAACTCCACCATTGGTTCATATAATTCATGACCCTTTGTTTTTCCCAGAAAAACAACTTTGTTATGATCTTTCTTGAATTGAAGTGCCATGTGAGAAATCGTGATAATAGGTTATGATTTACGCAACTGAAAGTGTGTTTAAATCAAATGAAGTGGGAATCAGGTATTTTGGGCGAAGATATGCGAATTGGTTAATAATAGAAGTTACCCAATTGATAGTCAAATATATCAGAACTAATGTTGACTATATCTTACGTGGAAAATAACTTCAACCAAATTCAAACTTAACACTTCAGCAGAAACTTGGGTCAAACTGCTGAAGAAGGTCACTAAGCAGAAACGGCTCAAGTGGCTAAGTATTCTTTAATAAATATCTTTTTACTGTGACACCCAACTTGCATTAATTGTCATAAAGCCTTGAATCCGCCTATAAGATAATCCCAATGCACACTTAACACACATCAATTACCCCCAATTATCTTCACAAACCCTAATTTCTCCAAAACTACCACAATCATCAATAGAACCATGTCTACCAAACCAGAAGTCATTGATCCAACCTCCTCTCCATCATCATCATCTTCATCATCATCAGCCAGTGATGATTCACGCCTATTATTTCGATCTTCTTATCAATATGAACCTCGACCTTTGAAGTCCCCATTTCTCCTTTCTTCTGAAGATGATAGTGTAGTGGATCCAAGTGAGTCTTCTAGTGATTCTGATGACTCCTCAGATCGTCTAGAGCCAAGTGCTATGGTGATAGCACTTCCTGCCCCAGGACCTGGTACTTCATACCAAGGAAGCAGGGGAAAGGGCAAGATGGAAGAGGTGAAGGGAAAAGGAAAGGGGAAGATGGAGTGATGCTTTATGGTGGAACGAGTAGATGGAACAATCGAAGATTTCTCATACCACGAATCCATCTACCATGCCAAGAGCCAAAGATATAAAACTAGGTTCTTGAGCATCTTCATCGTCATTTTCATCAATCCATCCTCTCCATTTTCATCTTCAGCTTCAGCTTCTTCGTCATACTGGTCATGCATATCCACCAGCTTTTGTAATAGATGATAGGAACTAGTATAGGTTTGGTAGATCTTGTATAGAAATGGTCTTGAATTATCATTAGAAGTTGATTGTAAGCTGTAAATTGTTTCTTGAATGAATGAACCATTTAACTTCAGTACTTCTTCAGTAGAAATAATTAGTTCACTTCAGTACTTCTCTCCAGTAGAAATAATTAGTTCACTTTAGTACTTGTCTTCAGTAGAAACAAGCTTTTAGCTTCCTTGACCATATTCAATTAACCAACTTTGTGAACAACAACTTATATAAGCATTCTGCAAAACAGACACAGAGTAGCAAACACACCAAACCAAACAAACAAAACTCAAAGAATATTAGCAGGTTAGTGTTAGCAAACAAAAAGATAAACAAATATCTACAAAGTTTACAAACTATACAACTAAAATCCTCCCCTAAGGCATATGCCTCCCCTGAGGCCTATGCCTCCCCTTAAACTTTGCAGCTAAGGGTTAAGCATCCCAATATTGACAACTAGGTGTTGAAACCTAGGTCCATCAAAAGCTTTAGTCAATAAACCTGCTGATTTTTGAATTGTTGCATCTCTTCTTGCATTGTTTCAAGCCAACTTGAGTCGTCAAGAGCTTGAGTAACACTGGTTGGTTCCACTTGAGAAAGAAAACAAGAAAACAGACAATGCTTAAAGTCTGTGTGATTGTCCCTTTGCTGGTTTGAGACATAGGATAGAAAAGCAACCTGTCCATATTTTGAACTTGTCACAGTCCTTCTAGTTCTAACAGGTGCTAGAGGATCACCAATAACATTGGATTGAGGATGAGCAATGTTGATCCTCTTTGTAGCATTGGGGTTGACTTCAATAGATGTATCAAGATTAGTCACAGTTGGCTCAAAATCACTATCATAGGAAGGTGAGGTGAAGATTACAGCTTTGGGTTGATGGTTACCAAGATATGAAGGACTTGGAAATCACGTATAGGGTTCACCAAAGTCTGTGGACACACAAGTAGAGATAGGAGACTCTTCAGGAGAAACAGTAGAACCTTCAGGAGAATCATGATTTCCACTAACTGTTTCTCTAGCAATCTCTTCACCAAGCCTTTCAGCATCTAGGTTAGCTTCATACTCTTGCTTCTGAAGTCTAGAAAGATCCTCTGCATAGTGTGACTCATCTTCACTCTTATCAGAAGTAACTTTAGAAGTATCACATGCAAAATGGTTAGGGGAGAAGGAAGGTACAATAATAGGTTGTTCATCATCCTTAAACTCACTATCTGAGTCAGCATCCATGGTACCTGCACTGTCAGTGGGAGACTCTGGTGTACCTGCATTCTGGTTAGCCACATGTCTAGTATAACCCAAGTAATTAGTTAAGTAATCCAAGTCAAAAGACCAAACATGTCCTTGACCTTGCACATTGGGCTTATCTTCTAGATACCTCAGGTTAAGTGTCTCCTCAATCTTTCTAGCATTCAAATTATATACCCTATAAGCCTTACTATGAGCCGAATAACCCACAATATACCCCTCATCAGCTTTCTCATCAAATTTACCCAATGGATCACTTGTGTTTAAAATGGTCACTTGACACCCAAATGGTTTGAGGTAATGTATAGCAGGAACTTTCCCAGTGAGAAGTTCATAAGGTGTCTTGAAATGAGGTCTAGTAATGGATACCCTGTTCAGTACATAACAAGCTGTGCCAACTGCTTCAGTCCAAAACATGGTAGGTAATTTAGAGTCGGCAAGCATGGATATTGCTGCCTCTATTAAGGTCCTATTCTTTCTTTCAGCTACCCCATTTATTTGTGGGGTTCTTGGAGTGCTATAGTCCCTTTTTATCCTTTTAGACTTGCAGAGTTCTATTAAAACAACATTCTTGGACTCTGTCCCATTATCACACCGAATACCTTTAACCTTTTTGTTCAACTGGTTTTCGAAAAGGGTAATGAATTCTTTTAATACTTGAGATGTTTCATCTTTAGTCCTCATGAAGAATACCCAACAAAACCTGCTGAAGTCATCAGTAATTACCAAACAAAAATACTTGTGATCAATACTTCTGACTTGGGTTAGACCAAAGAGATCCATATGTATCAACCAAAGAGGTTCGGAAATCATGCTCACTGCTGTAATAGCTTTGTATGAGGCTATGTGTTGCTTTCCTTTGCATGCAACACAATTATGTTCATTGGTGAAAACTTTGGAAGGAAGTCCTTCAACTAGACCAAGTTTAGAAAGTTTGTTGATGGTCTTGAAGTTCACATGAGCCATCCTTCTATGCCATTTTTTAGACTCATCCAGGGATGCTTTAGCCACCAAACAAGTTAGGTCACCTTCTGGTTGAACATCATTCAAGTTGAATGTGTATAGATTGTGATTTCTAGGAACTCTCAGCAGAATTGATGAATCTTCTGGTAGTTTGAAGTCTTTAGATAACACAAGACATTCATCCTAAGAAAAGAATACTTTGTTCTTGGTGTCACAAATTTGTGAGACTGAGAACAAGTTGAAGTGTTGCAGTTCCTTTACATACTACACATTCTCAAAATCCAGTAAAGGTGTTTTGATGGTTCCTTTTCCAGTGATTCTACCATCACTTCCACCAAAAGTCACATTACCTCCTCCTTCTATGGGTACGAAATTATGCATCATCTCTCTGTTTCCTGACATGCTTCTTGAACAACCACTATCAACGATGCCAACTTCCTTATGCTTAAGAGGATGATCCTACAACAACAACAAATATATATACAAAAATTAGTACACTATAGAGGCTCAAGTCATCACTGACTTGAACCTACCTTGTGGATCATTAGAGTAATGCCATGCAGATGTATAAGATCCACCATTGTTCTTGGGTTTCCATTGAAATTTAGGTCCCTTTTGAGTCCAAGAACAACCTGCTGAGGGCTTCACAACAGTATTCTAATTTCCCTTCCCATCATACATTGATTCAACACATCCAGGCCAATAACCATTTTGAAAATATGAACTAGTTGGTCTCACATATGGTCTAGCAACAGATCTTCTCCAAGGTAATGGAGAAGGCTTATTATGAGTTGCTTGTGGAACAAAAGGTGGAATATCATTGACATTTGTCCACATTGGTCTAGGTTTCTTTTGTCCAGCACATGCACCCATTCTTTGCTCATGAAAATTACAATCCTTAATCAAATGAAATTTACTTCCACAAACAAAACATGTCTTCTTTTTAGAAGATTTATTCAAAGTGAAAGATGTTCTATTACATACAAAATCATTCAAACCACAAATATTAACAGAATTGTTTTTAACAAAATTAAAAGCATTATTGTGCAAAGAATTAAAAGACAAGTCTTCAGAAGAAACTCTCTTGGAAGTTGATTCCTCAGCAGCAACTCTAAAAGGCTTGTAAGCAATCTTGGGTGAAGGCTTGGGCAAGGTCTTGGGAAGGTCTGACTTATCATTTGAATCACACCTGGTAGTAGAAGTAGACCCTTGGTCAGAGGACTTGTCACTGTCACAACAAGAGACAAACTCAGTAGATGAAGAATCAGGGTCTGGCAAGTCTCTTGACTTTTTGCCATAAAGATGGTGTGATCCATCAAAGTCAACAGTGATGGAAAGGTCAATGGGCATATGTTTACCTCTAATAGGTCCATGGACAGCATGTAATGTTCCTTCTTTGACATAATTAGCTAAACCTGATGGTGTAGTTTTACGCCCATCATGCCTAGCTTCTATTCCTACATACTTTTGAAAACCTAAACCTATCCCTGAGGTCTCAGATTGACTACTATAGATATGTCTAGCTAGATTGCCACCTGATATTAACCATTCTTTATGTCTAGCTACTTCCTTATCTAGTTTCTCTTTTAGCACTTGATTTTCAGAAACTACTTCATCTTTCTCTTTCTCAGTACGTTTTAAATCAATTTTAGCACAATTTAAATCACTTTGTAACACCCTGATCTTTTCATCATAAGCCATTTGATTCTTTTGAAACCAAACTTTTTGTCTTTCTAATGTTTTTAAAGCCTGTTTATAATCCTCAACTTCTACATAACATTCATTATATTTAAGTTTCAATTCATCATAGGCTTCTTTAAGTTCATTATATCTTTCACTACAACCAAAAACACAGTTATGTACTTGAGAGATGCCCATCAAGGCAATTTGATCATGCCTATCCTCTGAAGTACAACTTGCCAGCAATCCAATATTCTCAGCACCAGGATCTTCATCATTCTCATGCTCATGCATCTTCCAGTCGACATGGTCATCCATGGTGACCAGAGTAGCTGAGGATCCAGCTTTGGATTTTCCAGCTTCTTGCTGATAGGAAGAATACCTAACCTCATCACCAGCCTTCCTATCCTTGCATTCTCTTAAGAAGTGACCCATCTGGTTACAAGTAAAGCACTTGACTTTCCTTCTGTCAAATCTAGCTGGATCTCTTCCCTTGAAACCAAACTTTCTCCCAGACTTACGCTCAAACTTTTTGATGTCCACTGAAAGCATGGCCACTTGCCATTTCAAGTTCATCTCCTCCATATCAAGTGGGTCCAACTGTTCAAAATCCTCATAGGCAAGTTGCTGCTGAGTGTCATAATCAGCAACAAAAGAGTGAAGGACATCTTCCAACACACTACTAGCTTTAGGTTGAGAACTTGATGGAGTGGTAGTGTAAGAAGATGATGATGATGAGTAAGTTGGACTTGGAGCATGGGTCATCTTATTGGAGGAGGAGGCCCTGACAAATGATGTGGGACTAGGAGTGGATGCACGAAAGCGACTTCTAACATCAGACTCAAGAGATTTAAGTCTGTTATATAGTTCATCAAAAGTGAGCATATCCAACCCACCTTTAGCCTTGAGGGCAATGCTTACTTGCAACCAAGATGAAGGTAAAGATCGCAAGAACTTTGAATTACAGTCATCATTATCTGGCTTTGCCTTCAGCTGATTCAACTGACTCAATATCTTATGAAACCTGTCATATCCCTTGTGGATACCTTCTTCTTCTTCAGAGATTTGGAATTCTTGAAACTGTTGTTTCAGCATTGATTTCCTCATTCTCCTAGAATCCTCATTCCTACCAAACCTAGCCTTGATTGCCATCCATATGTCCTTAGCATCCAGCATGTAGTGAAAATCACCCAAGTGATCTTCAGGTATAGCCTGAAGGAGAATAGTTCTCACTTTGTGCTCTCTTTGAACGGCCAGTATCTCTTCAGCAGATTTGGGAGGAACAATGGTAACATTACCATCAGGATCTGTGATAGTCCTCTTCAAACTGTTCCCCTTCTTCATAATTTCCCAAAGATTCCAATCAATGTTGGGGATCTAGTTTTGCATCTTCATCGCCCACAAATCGTACTCCTCCTTCTTGAGGTATGGAAACTTTGCATTGCTGTTGGAGAGACTGAGTTGTTGCAGAGAGGTGTTGTTTTGGTTGTTGGTGACTTCAATATCATCATCTGATCCAGGCATGGTGAAGGTTGTTTTGGTTGTATGGGTGTAGAGAAAAGACTGTTCTTAGTATCGTAGAGACTCTCCCGAGGCTCTGATACCACTTGTTGAAACTAAGACCTTGATAGATCTTATGAGCACTCGTAGATCGTTAGTTATACTTATGTAATCACAAGCACACTAAAAGACAATCTCTATAACTTGTATTTAAGCGGAATTTAAACACAAGAACAAACACAAATAACTAAGAACTTCTTTGATCCTCTATGGATCTTTTAATAATACTAAAACCTTGTTTTTCAACTCGTACATTATTAATACTAATGTGTTCCTTTTATACACAAGGAACCCTAACCCGTTTCCCAAGAAACGTATAAACATAAAACTAAATAAGATATACGTTATAACTTCCTAATAAAGCTCATGCATATCCTAACTATCATTTCATGCAACATTCACCACCATTACCCACCTCCACCACCACCATCAACAGTTGTAAAAAAAATTGTCACATGTGAAAAGAAATTTCAATAAAAAAAATTCAAAATAAATAAATAAATAAAAATAATTATAGGAATTTTTTTTCTTAAAATACTTAAAAAGTAAAAATCTTTTCGAAATTTTTTTTGGAAACTTTTTTTTTTCGATTTTTTAGAAAATTCTTTTTCAAAAACATTTTTGTTCAGAATTTTCTTTTTCGAAAATATTTTTTCGAAAAAAAATTTTAGAAAAAATTGTTATAGAAAAAAAAATTCAAAATTTTTTTCATGAGAAAAGAATTTTTCAAAAAAAATATTTTCGGTAAAAAAGTTTCCAAAATAAACTTTGGAAAAAAAATATTTTCAAAAAAAATATTTTAGATTTTTTTTTATATGGGTGGGTAATGGTGGCGGCGATTGGTGGTGGTGGCGGTTGGCGGTGTTGGTGGCACTGGTGGCAGTGGTGGTGGTGGTTGTAGCTGGTGGTGGTGGTGCTGGTGGATGAAGGTGGTAGAGGTGGCAGGTGGTGGTGGTGGTGGCGGCGCCTGGTGATGGTAGCGGCGGTTGGTGGTGGATGTTGCATGAAATGATTATACGAATTCAATTACAAAACATGTAATTTACTAACGAAGTGAGTAAACGAAAGTTAGTAAAAAAAACCTAAATCGGCTGAATCTTTACACAAATATAAAATGTAATCAAACGAGGATATAACCAATATATAATGTAATCAAACGAGGATATAACCAATTATAAGACAATGAAAAACAAAACTCCCACATCATACACAAATATATAATGTAATCATACTATTGTAAATCTTTTCTTTTAACACTAGTTATAATACCTGTGCACGCACAGGGTTTTGACAAAAAAAAAATTACTTTGTATCAATGCTAGATATTGTGTCTTTAAAAGTAATTACATATAATTATATACTTATGCACGAGTTTTTCATTATCCATTAATATCTATTAGAATTTTGTATAATCAAATTTTGTAAAAAAAAATTGTTAGATAACTAAAGATTCAACTATATTAAGCTAATATAGATGTTGATGTTCATATTTAAATTTCACTGATATTATGATGTACACAAGGTGCGAGTTTAGTTGCACATAATAAACGCTGATGAAGTTAAAATATGCTTCTTAAAGTTTTTGAAAAATGTTTTTCTACATATCTTTATATAAATAAATAAAAATTACATGAGTAGTTGTTATAAGTACAATCATTTTTTTTTTCATTTCATATTACAGTAGCTCGTTCTTACAATTTGATAATTATATTCCCGTTTTCAATAATGTAGCCGTATTTAATATTCAAATTCGTGTCCACATTTGTCATAATTTTTTTTTGAAAGGCCATTTGTCATACTTTTAATATGAAATAAATGAGTCCTTATTAAACATATATAGTAAAAAAAATTATATTTATAATCTTATGTATATTTATATGTTGGAGTTTTAAAATAACATATATATTGTATTTTTAAGTTATAAAGTATAGGGGATATAAAGTATAAGGGGGTATTTGTTTAATTTTCAAAGTTATTAAAAAATATGAAAACTTGTAATATTACACTTAACTCTATACAAATTTTAAAAATTTAACCACTAAAGTTTTACAAATTACCCCCTCTTTTTTTAAGTTTTTGTTTTCACAAATTCGACACGTATATTTTTATATGTTTTTCTTCTCCACAAAATTTCTGCACCAAATTAATTTAAGGTTGACAAAAATCAATTTAATTTTGACTTTTATTAACCAATCACATCACACGATTTTCGTTACGTGGCAAAATCAAGCTCTCCTATTAGCCAAATTGTTTTTTCAATAAGAATGAATTGACAAAATCATTACGAAATAATGTAATTCCTTTATCATATAAAAGATTATATCTAACGAGGATATAACCAATTAACCATACAAACATGTCTAAAATACAAAAAGATGTTCGTTTTTCACAGTACGTGCTCGAAAGTTGAGCCTAGATAAAGGAAAAAAATTTAAAACTAGGATTGGTTTTGAAAAGTGTTCTAAAACTAGGATGACTTTCTTTTTTTATTTTAAAACTAGGATGATCTTGCTTTTTTCATTCTAATTCTAGGATCTTGTTTTCATTTTCACTATATATTGAACCTGTACATGTATGTTTAGATATAACTTTATAAACAGTTTAGCTTTCTTCGTTAAAAACAAGTACCGGTGGTCAATTCCACAATTCAAGAATAATGTTATGTTTACACTTGTTAAGCTATTGTATGTATATTGGTATATCTTAATTTTGATCAGTAATACATAAACAAAGTTAGTAAACATATCACTCAAAGGTCATAAATATAAATTATCAAACTAGACATTTGCATGTCATTATGCGTTCCGTGTTCGTTCATTCAGTAAAAACGTTTAACTCCGCTGGCCGAGTTAAATAGATACGCAAATTTGTTTGTTTGAGTTAACTTAATAAATAAACTAACTTATCATGTCAAACGTTTCTCAGCTTTTTAAAACCGAACCGCCAAGCAACCGGCTTTTTCCGGGTTTCTCCAGTTGAATCAGCCAAACTGGCTCGGTCTTTTTCCTAGTTGAAACAGCCGGTTCGATCCGGTTTTCAATGCACCGTCTCAACAACAAACGCCTCTTAATAAGCCTAATTATATTGCCGTACACCTCATTAAAAGTCGCTTACCTTAATTATATGTGTCAAAAATCATATATTTATTTTGAAAACATTGTTAATTAACGGGCCCAAAGAAAACTCAGGTTTATTGTTTGCTAATCTCTTTTTATAAAATATAAAATTGCTAATGTCAATTATTGTTTCAAGATGGTAACTAATGCAACTTTGCAATATAGTAAGAGATAAGACTTTTTTATAATTCCACGTTTTAAAGGTAATGCATGATATCATTCATGATCATGTAGAAAGTGTTCTACAAAGTCTAAAATAGCCTTTCTTTTCTTTTTTTTTTATATGGACAAATGGCCCAAAAAGGGTTTTTTTTTCAATCAAGGTACTCTTCTTTTTTTCTTGCATAAAAAAGGCGTTAAACAAAAATTTTCAACCGATTTAAGTTTTTTACGAACTTTCGTTAACCCACTTCATTAGTAAATTATATGTTTGGTCCTTGAGTTTATATAATTATTTCATGCAACATTCACCACCATCACCTTCCGCCACCACCACCACCACCAGCAGTTGTAAAAAAATTCGTCACATGTGAAAAAGAAATTTCAGTAAAAATGTTTTCAAAATAAATAAATAAATAAATAAAAATTATCGAAAAAAAATTTCTTAAAATACTTAAAAAGTAAAATTCTTCTCGAAATTTTTTTTTTAAAACTTTTTTTCGATTTTTCTTTTATGAAAATTCTTTTTCAAAAACATGTTTTTTCTAAATTTTCTTTATCGAAAATATTTTTTCGAAAAAAAATTTTAGAAAAAAAAGTTATAGAAGAAAAATTCAAATTTTTTTTCATGACAAGAATTTTTCAAAAAAATATTTTCGGTAAAAAAGTTTCCAAAAAAAACTTTCGAAACCAAATATTTTCGAAAAAACTATTTTAGAAAAAAAAATTAGATGGGTTGGTGATGGTGGCGGCGGTTGGTGGTGTTGGTGGCAGTGGTGGTGGTGGTGGTTGTAGCTGGTGGTAGAGGTGGTGGATGAAGGTGGTAGAGGTGGCTGGTGGTGGTGGTGGCGGCGGCGGGTGATGGTAGCGGCGGTTTGTGGTGTTGGTGGATGTTGCATGAAATGATTATATGAATTCAATGACCAAACATGTAATTACTAACGAAGTGGGTTAACGAAAGTTAGTTAAAAACCTAAATTGGCTTAAAAAATTTGTTGGGCACTTTTTATGAGAGAAAAAAATAGTACCCTGATTGGAAACGGACTCTAAATTTAGTGCATTTTTATATCATTTGCCCTTTTTATAATTCACAACCACCTTATCTTCTTTTGTTTCCCCCTTTCACAACTTAACCAAATCTTTACCTCAATTTTAGTTCAAAAAATCATTCAAAATAACAAAATTAGGTTAGATATCTATTCAATTTCGTCATATACTTCCTCAGTCGCTACAAATTACAACATTTTTAAAAAATTCAAATTTTATCAAAATTAGTGTTTCATTAAATCTGAGGTAAAACAAAATTCCTATAACAAATCTTGATCAACAAAACCTAAATTAACATCAATTCTTTATCTTTTTCGTTTTTCTATTGTTTTTCTAAAAAAAATTTTAAAGTAATCATGTGTTTATGAAACACCCATAAGGTGTTCGATGAAATATTTCAATAAAATAATTTTGTGATTTTGGTGTTTGAATGCGTTCATTAAAATAAGTTTTAGTAATTCTTAAAAGTTTCAATATTTGATTAAAATAAAATACATTATTGTGATGAACAAAACTATTGAATATACGATTGTTCATCAAATAAGTTGTTCATAAAAATATTTGGAGGAAACTAAAATGTTGATCAACTAAATGTTCATCAAATTATATAGAGAAAACAATTTTTTTCATCAGAACTTAAAATACATTTGATCATGCCTTTTGTGCATTCTAATTCTCTCACCTCTTGAACCTATTGTCTTAGAAACAAAACCAAAATGACCCTCTGAATTTTATATGATTAAAAGACAATGAAAAACAAAACTCCCACATCATACACAAATATATAATGTAATCATACTATTTTAAATCTTTTCTTCTTTTTTTTAACGGCAATTGTGGCTACATGGTCCCTAGCTCAGAAGACGTATCGAGCCCACACAACCAGGTAGGGTCCAGCCCATAAGGTAATGGCACCCTTCCCTTTACGCACGTGGAAGGAAACCCCTATCACCTTAGACAATACTCGAACTTGAGACCTTACCTAAGAGGGTTAAACCTCCATACCGCTGAAACAGAGGCCCGTTGGTGTAAATCTTTTCTTTTAACATTATATCTAACGAGGATATAACCAATTAACCATACAAACATGTCGGCAAAAAAAATGTTCGTTTTTCACAGTACGTGCCCGAAACTTGAACCTAGATAAAGGAAAAAATTATAAAACTAGGATTGGTTTTGAAAAGTATTCTAAAACTAGGATGACTTTCTTTCTTTATTTTAAAACTAGGATGATCTTGGTTTTTTCATTCTAATTCTAGGATCTTGTTTTCATTTTAACTATATATTGAACCAGTACATGTATGTTATTTAGATATAACTTTATAAACAGTTTAGCTTTCTTTGTTAAAAACAAGTACCGGTGGTCAATTCCACAATTCAAGAATAATGTTAGACTAGAGGGCAAGGGAGCGGTGAGTGGCTCACCTTACCCTCAGTCACTCGTGAGTATCCTTGCCAACCTAAACATATCACACGTGAGTCACTCGAGCCAATGCAAATTAAGGTGAGTGATTCACCTTGTTGATAAATGTGCCAGTTCTTCTATTTAATTGAATCCGACCGTTTAATTTATAAAAAAAATATTAAAATACACCGTTGGTCCCTAAACTTGTTCCTGCGCATCGCGATGGGACAAACTTGGGCGTTGTCATCGCTGGAGGTCCAAAACATGA
Organism: Chrysanthemum seticuspe; assembly: GCA_019973895.1. Taxonomy (NCBI): domain Eukaryota; kingdom Viridiplantae; phylum Streptophyta; class Magnoliopsida; order Asterales; family Asteraceae; genus Chrysanthemum; species Chrysanthemum seticuspe. The sequence goes on along the minus strand of BPTQ01000007.1, from coordinate 343,326,983 downwards.
GGTTTATATGCCAAACCCGTCCCTTGACCACTAACGCCGAGGTCAACGTCTAGTTTATGTTAGTTAGTCGAGAGTATTATAGTTCATACACATTTATACCACACCTTAGTTAATTCTAACCCAAGACTATTCCACCAACAGATAAAGGGGTGATTGTTTGAGCGATTTATACCATTATACTTGACATGTTAAGTATGACTTTATAAAAGTCAACTGCTAAACAATGTATGATCTCACAAAATTTTACCCAAGACAAACAAACAAATTTATACATAATCAATTACTTAGCAAGTTGACTTATAACAGTCAACTATATGTTCAATGTTTGATGAAACTGAAAAATAACTGATACTACGGAGTCATTGCCTGATACATGGTTATACTGACATTTCACAAAATATAAAAGATGATGCAGTTCCCACTTCAAAAAGTTCAACTGCTGAACCTTCAAATGATCTACACATCTCTGATCGATATCCATAAACTGTTGAACCCACAAAACATGAACCTTAAAGTGATGATGCTACTGCTACCTTGTCTGCAAAAACAAGTATGCAAACAACAAACATATAAGTTAGGTACTGTACTATTACAGCTTAAATGAATTAAACACATGACATGGTATTCATCACTGAAACATCACCTAGGATGGCCTTTGGGCGAACAGTGCAAGGACGCAGTTTGTAATCCTTTCTTTGCTCCTAAAGAGTGTCTTAACACCGCTAGAAACATCAGCAGCAACACCACCAACCCTTTTAGCCTTCCCTTTCCTATCAAAACCAGGCAAGTTCTCAACATCAAAACCTGCAAACTCGACCATTTTAGCCTTCCCCTTCCCATCTAAACCTCGCTTAAATTGTTGAACAACTTCCTTCCCTTTTTTTGTGTGCAAAACATCCTCTTCCTCAAACAGCTTTCCTTTTCCTTTTCCTTTAATTTTCTCCCTTTTTTTTAGCTACAACCCCTTGTTCCTATTTGATTACAACACCACCTTTCATTGTTGGTATATTAGTTCCACTCCCCTGCATTTTTTTCTTATCTATCCCCTGCCATTTACATCTAGTCCTAAAAGGTGATGGACTAAGCATTCTAAAGTTAGCATCTTACTCTACCCAACCCATAACTTCAAAACTGATATTTTTAAAGTAAAATTGGGCTAACTTTTGGGGCTTGTGTACAACGAAGATATCAACTGACTCATGTGTTTCAGCCAGTGCAAACAAAGTATGAACATCATCATCAGTATGAATCAAATGCAAACCATTTTCTAGAGATTCTTTAGGATCACAGAAAAACAATGCCCATTTTTGCTCATTAATCTCTCATAATACATTATCAAGGCTTGAACTAAATATATCTCTATCACTAGTAAAGGCACACAGATTAATTAATGAACCTCCTTCATACCTGAGTGGGCTATAATCAAAAAACCCATTACAATGGATTCTGAACAAGACCTCACCTTCTTCTTCTTCCTTCACATCCTTAAAAGTTGAGACGAATATGATCCTGTCTTTCATTGTTTTTTTTGTTTTTTAACGAATGTGTTTGACTAGATGTGTGTTTCAGTACGTGAGTGTGGATGTATGTTAGGTTTGGTTTGGATTGGGTTTTCTTAATTGGGTCGGGTTATTATGATGGTGTTTATGGTTTCGGATCTTGTTAGTTGGGTTTATTTGGTGTTTGGCAACGCATTAATTGTGTATAAGCGTATCAAGGAAGGCAAAGGTCAAGTTGCAGGGTAACAGGCTTCAAATGTCACACTTGGTCCCTGAATTTGGTCAGTTAGCCTTTTTTGCACTTAAAATTCCCGCGTATTTTTACTCACACAAACTTGACTATTTCTCTTTTTACTTACTTCACAATTAGTCCCTGAATTTGGAACGTCCCGTTGTTTTTGCTATTTATGGGTTAGCAACCTATACCATTTGCATACCAACAATCAAAAAAACAAAAACATATTCTCACAAAATCTCAACAACCTCCGAATAGCTGACTTCCCACTTCTTCAAGAACTCGCCAAAGCTTCGAAGTCTGACTACATGTTTGACTCGATTTCTCTCTTTTATCAGAGAGAAAATGATAAGGACATAAAAATTGCTAATGGCCTCCAACAGACTTTGACTGACTTGATTCTTGGTATGAAGGAAACCCAAGAATACATCTCTGAGCTCGAAGGCTTTCGAACTACGGTGATGAACTACAAGTTTCTTGAGGATCTTCGCAAGAAGCAAAAGGCTAATGTCTTGAAGGCCTTGGAGATAAGGACGATGATCTGTCAAACACACTCACAGGTGTTTGACAGGAACAACTTCCTTGATGATCTTAGGACGACAAAGTGATGAGAAGGGAAATGAAGTGGTTATGTTTTCCTCTTTTTTTTTGGAAAAATATGTACGGAATATTTAATGTTTAATATGAAATTAATAAATCTATATGTTATGATCTAGTGTTATATATTGTTAATTTTGCTGTTAATTGTTGTACTCGTCTTAGATAGTTGTTATATCGGTTTTGATTGTATAGGGTGTTGGTAGAACTATGGTCCTCGGTTAAACAGTTTAAGAGTATAGGGTACTAAGGTTTTAGTCCCTTATCATATCCTCACATTTGCATTAAGTTATAGGAAGCACTTTATTCTCACATTTTACCCCAAATTTGAATTCATAAACATAAAGCCTCAATTAAGTGAAATTGCATAAAAATGGGTATATTTAGAGCTCGTAAACAGATTAAATGCTCCAATTGTCAAACTGTTAGACATAATAAGTCTAGCTGTCACAAGGATCAAGTACCAAAACCAACAAAGGAAACAACGGTTCGAGGAAGAAAAAGGCATTGTGATGGTAGAAGGCAGCAGGTATTCATTTAATTGTCATTTGCATAACGATTGTTCTTGTGTGTTTACATTCTAGTTGATGTGCAAATCTATTACTTTTGCAGTGGATAGATGAAGACGATATAAGGAAGACTATGGAACAAGAGTTTCTTGAAGCTCTTTATGAGCAAGAAGAAGAACACACAATTTTGGAGGAGGATGAAGAGCAGTCAAGGTTGGATGAAGAAGCATTCCAGCAGTTTTTGGAAGAGGAGTGAATGTACAAAAGAATTGAAGAGGAAAGGAAGAGGAAAAATTGGCTTGAAGAAGCAGAGTTTGAGGCAGCTTACTATGGGGTGTCTGTGGAGGAGTTATATCCAAGACATCCAATATGTGCTAGATAAAAGATGTTGAGCTGGTGTTCGAAGGTTGTAGGCTTCTACTCTTCTAGCCATTTGTAATTTGGACAATATCATGTTTGAACATGTTTTTGTTTTTGTTGACTTTATAAGTTGACTAGATTTTAAGAATTTATGTTGTCTTTACTCCTATCTACTTATTCAACAACCACAACTCTCATCTACTTATATAATATATCTTAAGTCATCAATTCTTTATCATACCAACATATTATCACCATGGATGCAGAAAATGGTTGTCAAATGGTATGCATTGACTGTTGGGTTGAAAGTGAAAATAGGGCTGGATTGACCTTTTTGGCAAGGCGTCCACCTTATAGAGATTTCATGTGGTATGTTTGTCCAGTTTGCCTTGAGATAAGGGGAAACACATCTTATACTGGTATAGATGGTGTTAGAAGGGAAAACACAACCACAGGAGATAGTGGTGGATATGTGATGGGTCTACATATTTCTGCACCTACTAGTGTTGGTGCTTACTTAGGCAGTGATGAAGAAGAAAGTAAACCACCTACAGCTGAAATAGCAAGTGGAGAGCGCCCAAGCCAAACACCACGTGAAGCACCTGCAACTGAAAGACCAAATGGAGAACGCCCAAGACAAACACCACTTGAACCAGCTGCAACTGACAAACCAAATGGATCACCTACTAGTCATTTAACGCAGTGAATTACCTGCAAGAAATGCTATGTTGTTTTTTAGTCTAAATGTAACTTAACTGATATATGTGTGCTTCTTTTGTTATAAGAATTGAATTTTGGTTACAATTAGAATCTGTTGACTTTATAAGTCAAATAAAAGAGATTTTAAAGACTAAAACAATTCGGTGTGGTTCCTCTAATATTTTGGTTTATGTTGACCTTATAAGTCAAAATGCGTTTTCCCAAACACCCACCTAAATTGGATAAGAAACTGAAAACTAAAAAATGAAAACAAGAAATTCAAAATATACATACACTACCACCTAATTACACCATATCAAGCAAAATATACATGTTAACAAGTATCATTTTCAGTAACCAACATCAGCCAAAAAATACACATCTTCATTACATCAACAACTAAAAATAACAGTTGAACTTCTTGATGGGAGACTTGATATTCATGGGGGGAGACTTGAGGTTCTTAGGGGGAGGCACATACCACTCATTCCTATTTGTGCTGGAGCATCTTACAGCTGCTACAAGACCAAGTACAACATTGGGAGCCGAAGCGTTGGAAGCTTGGGAAGTGGAACCTTTCAAAGTAGTAGTCTTAGAAGACATGATCCCACACTCATCATCAGATGTGTCTGAAATAATGATTACATCAACTTCATTTCGTTTCACGTTAGTATCTAGAAAGATAGACAAAGCAGAAAGAAATCAGATTTCACCCATTACAACTTTCTTAGCTTGCAAACATTAACTCTAGCCTTGTTCAGACTCCTTATTCCCATATTTTTCCCATAAGTCTTCAAGTATCACATCAGCAATGTCATCTCCTATATCCCACTTATTCCCATAAGTAGCTATGGCATACTCAATCATATCGTCAGATACCTTTAGCTTGCTCATCCCTTAAAATGACAATCAGACAAATACAAAAAACCCGACTAACCTTTCATCACTTCAGCTTCTTTCACAAATCTGCATAAATCTTCAAACAATTCATCAGACATTTCATCTTCTTATAACCAAGTATCCTCATATTTTGCCTTCACATATTTTACCATCTCATCAGTTACTGCTGTAAAAGTAAGGTCCTTGTCTGCCATTGTTAAAGTGTGTGTGAGGGTTGTGTGACAAGGGAGGGAAACGATCAAGATGGTATACGGAAGCTTTTCTCTGGTTTAGTTGGAGGTGTGGTATAAATGTGTATGGACTATAATACCCTCGACTAACTAACATAAATTAGATGTTGACCTCGGCGTTAGTGGTCAAGGGACGAGTTTGGCATATAAACCCCATGTTTTGGACCTCCAGTGATGATAACACCCAAGTTTGTCCCATCGCGATGCGCATGAACAAGTTTAGGGACCAACGGTGTATTTTAGTCAAAAAAAAAAAGAAAAAAAAAAATCTCCACTACCCCATTTTTTCCTATATAAATACCCACCAAATTCATTTTACAAAACTAACTTTAAACTCTCTATAAACACATCTCCTCATATATCATTCTTTAAATTTTCAAATGAATTCTGAAACGTTTATGTTCACCGACTCTGAAGAAGATCAAGAAATTGAAAGTCGGAATTTGACTTTTATTGCAAAAGCGGTTTCGTTTATTAGAAATAGCCAAAAACCAAATCGCCCGGCAATAAAACGGATTAATCGTGATCATTATGGTGCTCATGACCGTTTAGTCGCCGCATATTTTTCTGACGACCCTTTGTACGATGAATGTAAATTCAAAAAGAGGTTCCGAATGAATCGATCTCTTTTCAACTGGATAGTTAGGGAGGTAACTCTTCATTGTTCGTTTTTTAGTGATAATATTGATTGCACCGGAAAAAAGGCATTTCAGCTTTGATGAAGTGCGCCTCCGCAATTCGTCAATTGGCATACGGCGCGAACCCGGATGCTTTATATGAATATCTACAGATAAGTGAAAAAACATCTCGTCGAGCTGTTGATTTCTTTTGTAAGTCTGTTATGGAAATTTTTGGCCCTGAATATTTGAGGAAACCAACTATGACTGATGTCGTAAAGCTTTATCGACATCACGAAGAAGAACACGGGTTTCCAAGGATGCTAGGAAGCCTTGACTATACATATTGGAAGTGGTTTGGTTGTCTGAATGCACACAAAGGGCAATATGTTAGGCGTGATCATGGTTCGAATCCATTCATTTTGCTGGAAGCTGTGTCGTCTCAAGACTTATGGATATGGCATGCTTTCTTTGGTGTTTCAGGGTCAAACAACGATATCAACGTTCTTGATCAGTCCCCTTTATTTAACGATCTTAAACAGGGGATAGCATCGGAGATTCCGTTTGTTGCTAACGGGGTAAGTTATCCATTTGGTTACTATATTGTTGACGGGATATATCCGGAAATGGCAACACTTGTTAAGACAATTCCAGAACCAACAGATGATGACCAGAAGAGAATAAGGTATAAGCAAATGCAGGAATCGGCAAGGAAAGATGTAGAAAGGGCGTTTGGTGTTTTGAAAGGAAATGGGCGGTACTTGCCAATCCCACAAAGATATTGACAAAAGAAAGAATCCAGAATATGATGTATACATGAATCATATTACATAATATGATATGAAAAGACAAAAAATGCAATATCTCCCGAATGGTACCCAACAGAAGCACATCAGCCGAATGACTACGTACGATCCGAAGAAGAAATGCGAAAAGTTATGAGGCACATCAGATCACATCAAATACATCAAAACCTTCGTGCCGATTTAGTCCAACATTTGTCTCACAATATTTAATTTCATGTTTTATTGTAATATTTTTAATTTCTCAAGTCTGTGTAATGGTTTTAGTTTATGAAAAAAATTTCTATTTCGTGCGGTTACGTTTTAATTTCGTACGTTCGCGTTTTTAATTTCATTAGTTACGTTTATATATTTTGTAAAGTAAAAAAAAATATATTAAGGTGAGTGAAAGTGAGTGCCTTCTCCACAGAAAGGTGAGTGTAAGTGAGTGGACGAGAGATGAGAGAGAAAGCTGACGTGACACTGATGTGTAAAGTGAGTAGAGAAGCACCTTGCCTTCTAGCCTTATGTTTACACTTGTTAAGCTACTGTATTGATATATCTTAATTTTGATCAGTAATACATAAACAAAGTTAGTAAACATATCACTCAAGGGTAATAAATATAAATTATCGAACTAGACATTTGCATGTCATTATGTGCTCCGTGTTTGTTCATTCAGTTAAATGCTTAACTCCGCAGTTTAGCTGCCGAGTTAAATAGATACGCAAATTTGTTTGTTTTAGTTAACTTAATAAATAAACTAACTTATCATGTCAAATGTTTCTCAGCTTTTTAAAAGCGAACCGCAAAGTAAACCGGATTTTTTCGGTTTCCGGCGTTTTCCGGGTTTCTCCCGTTGAATCAGGCCAAATCGGCTTGGTTTTTTTCCCAATTGAAGCAGCCGGTTCGGTCCGGTTTTCAAAGCACAGCCTCAACAACAAACGCCTCTTAATGAGCCTAATTATATTCTCGTACACCTCACTAAAAGTCGCTTACCTTAATTATATGTGTCAAAAATCATATCTATCTATATCTATACTACATATAATAAGTGTATGGTCAAATCTTGAAAGTGAAATCTTGAAAGTCAAAGGTGAGAGAAATGCATAGTGTAATTACTACTCTTATTAAAACACCTAATTACTTAAAAGTACAATAATTTATTCACATTATACAACCAGTTAAAAACATATATACCAAATTAAAAACAACCAATTAAAACGCCACTTATTAAAAAGTACAATAAAGTTTTCACAATGTACAATTTAAACAAGCTACATATAATCTAAAATATAAAATAATTAAACACACTAATTAATATTATTTTTAAAACATCCTAAAATGAAAAGTACATGTTATTATACACATTATATAAAGACTAAAATACACCGTTGGTCCCTAAACTTGTAGCGGAGGATCGCGATGGGACGAAACCGGGCATAATCATCGCCACGGGTCCAAACAGTAGCAATTAAATGCCAAATCAGTCCCTTTGACCAATTCTCTGTTAGTCAAAGTCTGTTAAGGTTAGGGTGTGCCTTGCACATGAGGGTAAACTCGTCATTTCATTGTTTTGGTCTATTTTATTTCATCTTCATCTTCCTCATGGGCTAAACCCAGATTCCGGCGACCTTAAACCCTGAATCCGGCGAGGAATACATGCAGATCAGTAACTATACCAAATTTGGAAAGTAGTGTGTTTGACCTCAAAAGTCAAAAAATATATTCTCATCTATCATATGTCCCATATCCCCTTCAAAAGGTGCAATTTTTCATGGTATGAATGATGATCACCAAGTAAAAAATAGCATACTTGATGACCAATGATATTTGTAATAAAAATAGTTATACATGTTTGTATTTCGGTTGCAGTACACTGCATTTGATCAACTGAAACAAAGACTACTAGATGGACAAAATGGTAACCCACAGTCACTTTATGCACTCAATGCTTTTCTGTTAAGGGCAGCTTCAAAGTGTGTTGCTACCAGCTTGACTTGCCCTGCTATCAGGTATAATCTTCTGTATGTGTCGAATGATATAAATAAATAACCTACTTTCTGTGTTAATGTATACCCTTTGACTTTTGAGGTCAAACTGTACTTCCTAATTCAAAGTTGATACCAGCCATGTTACTTTTATGTAAAGAATATAGGAGTAAACTAAAATAATTTAATTGCAAACTCTTTTGCATTTTCAGTTATATTGTTGATGTATAATTTCGTCTGCAATTAATAGGAATATCTTCAACTCATATAATTCACCCCGTCCATCGTAGTATCAACAGGAATATCTTCAACCATTTTGTCCCGCCACCCATCTTCAACCATTTTGGAGGTAACCAATCTTTTTGTGAATTTGTTTTCGTAGCTTTTGGACTCCCGAGCTCTTTAGAAGAATTTCTTTACCATTGCTACTTTCTTTGTTTGCATCTGACACTTGGAGGAAAGCCAGGCCTAGAAGCTCAACTTCAACTTTCTTTTATGGTAAGGGTAAATACATAAAGTGAGTTATTTATAGATTCAAATGATCATAGGTTAGAAACATGCATATTTACTTGGTGCAAATGAAAGGACACGAACATGATAGGTTTGAAACATGCACACTTACTTGGTGCAAATGAAAAGACACGAACATGATAGGTTAGAAACATGCACATTTACTTGGTGCAAATGGAAGTACACGAACATGATTGTGGATATTCAAGAGCTTTAGCATAAAGGAATGAATATGTGGCTTCAACTATGTTGTACCGTACTTTCATATGTGCACAAATCATTTATACATGACTTTGTTTAGGTAAGCATCGCTTGGTTCAAGAACCCATCTTCATCTTCCTCATTTTTAATCCTTGTGCACATGTATTCCTCGCCGGATTCTGGGTTTAAGGTCGCCGGAATCTGGGTTTAGCTCATGAGGAAGATGAAGATGAAATAAAATAGACCAAAACAATGAAATGACGAGTTTACCCTCATGTGCAAGGCACACTCTAACCTTAACAGACTTTGACTAACAGAGAATTGGTCAAAGGGACTGATTTGGCATTTAATTGCTACTGTTTGGACCCGTGGCGATGATTATGCCCGGTTTCGTCCCATTGCGATCCTCCGCTACAAGTTTAGGGACCAACGGTGTATTTTAGTCTTATATAAATTAATAAAACAAACAAAGCTTCATACAAGCTAACAAGTTGATGGTATATAGTTTTGAAAACTGGACCGTTCGGCTAACCAATAAAAGCCATCCGAAAATGAACCAGAGAGGACCCGTTGAAACCGATAAAAACTGGTGGAATTAGGTCTTATCGATATCTATTTATCCGGTTAATCGTCACAGGGTACTCGCCGCCGAAACGTGCTGGTACCCTGCTATACTATATACAAAGGAAAAACCAAAAAGTAAAAAGTGAAAAGTTGAAACTAAAAAAAGAAATGTTGAAAACATATATTTCAAAACGAAACTATTAATACACATCGAAAACCGGGTTGACCCGGGACTCTTTAAACCCGGCGGGTTGACCCGGTTTAATTTGACCCGTTTTCAACCCAACCCATCGGGTTGACTAGGTTTAAATCGACACGTTTTTTGACTGGAACGATTCAACCGGTTGAACCACCCGAGTCGAACCAGGTTTCAAAACATTATGTTTTATCCCCAAATCTTAAAACTTTTATTATTTTTCGTTTATAACCCACAAACCTTTTTTTTTTATCAATAAACGATTTTTTGTTATAAAATTTCGTTGCTATGCATGGGTACTCGTATAGTATTTATAAAATGATAGAGTTTTATTTTGAAAACATTATTAATTAACGGGCCCAAAGAAAACTCAGGTTTATTGTTTGCTAATCTCTTTTTATAAAATATAAAATTGCTAATGTCAATTATTGTTTCAAGATGGTAACTAATGCAACTTTGCAATATAGTAAGAGATAAGACTTTTATGCATGATATATCCTTCATGATCATGTAGAAAGTGTTCTACAAAGTCTAAAATAGCCTTTCTTTTCTTTTCTTTTTTTTACTAGGCGAGTATCCGCGCCGGGTGGCATCGATTCTTAGCGGTAGACAATTAACGATAAAAAATAAAACGTGAAAAAATTAAAATGTAACTGCAAACGGTTGAAATATCCGATAATTCAACTCTAACAAAAATTCTTAACATGGTTTGATATTCACGAATGGTATGAGAGTATATGGTATGACAATTTTTTTGCAAACAATGAATACTTCCAAAGTTACCTTTTTCACTTTTCACATTTCACTTTTCTAATTCTTGACTTGTTGACCATTTTTATATTTTATGTAGTATAAATATAGATATGGACAAATGGCAAAAAAAGACACTAAACTTAGGGGTTTTTTTTCCAATCAAGGTACTTTTTTTTTTCTTGCATAAAAAAGGCGTTAAACAAAAATTTTCAACCAATTTAGGTTTTTACTAACTTTGTTAACCCACTTCTTTAGTAAACTACACGTTTAGTCCTTGAGTTTATATAATCATTTCATGCAACATTCACCACCCATCACCCACCTCCACCACCACAATCCGTCACCACCACCACCGACAGTTGTAAAAAGAATTCGTCACATGTGAAAAAAAAATTCAATAAAAAAAATTTCAAAATAAATAAATAAATAAATAAATTATCGAAAACAAAATTCTTAAAATACTTGGAAAGTAAAATTCTTCTCAAAAAAAATTTGGAAACTTTTTTTTAGATTGTTTTAGAAAATTCTTTTTCAAAAACATTTTTTTTCTAAATTTTCTTTTTCGAAAAAAAGTTTTAGAACAAAAAGTTATAACATGAGAAAATAATTTTTCAAATAAAACATTTTCGGTAAAAAAGTTTCAAAAAAAACTTTCAATGAAAAATATTTTCCCAAAAAATATTTTAGAAAAATTGTTTTAGATGGGTGGGTTATGGTGGCGACGGTTGGTGGTGGTAGTGGCGGCGGTTGGTGGTGTTGGTGGCAGTGGTGGTGGTGGTGGTGGTGGTGCTGGTGGATGAAGGTTGTGGGAAATTATATTTAAGTTGATAACAAAATATATGAAAGATAAGTGACTATTGAAGAAAAAGAAAGACAAGGGATATAATGTTAAAATAGTAGTAGTTATTTATTAGTTAGTTCCTAATAGTATTTTGTAACCCTAGCTCTCTAGTTTATAAAGAGAGGTGATATGTGCCTTTTTACACATATCTTTTCGTCCATTTTTCGAGTCAAAACGACCAAAAACACCTAAAACCAATCAAATAATGTCACAAATATCTTTGGAGTGTGTTTTTACGTGTTTCAGGTACAAATGGATGAAAACAAACGAAAAACGAGCAAAATATGCTGAATTGGTAGTTTCAGTCCCCCAAGTTTCAAAAATGGCAACTTTAGTCCCTGGAATTGCAAAGATTGACAGAATTTACCCCTGGACATTTTAAATTGGAAAAATAATATTTTTTAGTCCTTTGGTAATTCTGGTTTGTCAAATTTGGTCCTTAAAATAATTTTTGGAAAATTACGGTTTTGGTCCCTGCAGTTTCGAATTGTACACAAATGGTCCTTGTATTACTGGAGATTGACATGTTTGGCCCTTGGATAATAAATTCAGAATGTACAAGTCCAGTCCCTGGAATTTCAGAAGTACACGTTTGGCCCCTAAACTACAAAATATATCCACTTATAATCCTAAGTCCAAATGTAAACTACCCAAGCCCAATCCACCCTCAAACCCGGTCCAGTTAAAAAAAAAAAAAAAACCCACCCAATACCTTTAACCCTAACCCGTCACTAGTTAACACTCCCCATCTCTTTTCTTCCTCACCTTTTTTTCCCGCCCATTCACACAAACCCAGAAACACAACAAATAAAAAATCACCCACGCCTGACAATCCCAACCCCCAAAACCCACGTTTGTCTCACAAGTGGACAAGAAAGTACACAGAAGAGACAGAGGTTTTTCCCAAGAGACACGCGTGTCCCAGCTGGTCTATCTCACACAAGTAGCACAAAGAGAGAAGAGGAGTGAAGAACAAGAGTTGGGGATATAAAAGCTATCAAGGGGGTGATGAATTAGTCAGTTTTTGAGTAGTTAGTTTTTAGTTTTCTTTTCTTTTTTTTTTCAGTTCTAGTTTTTAATTAAGGAGTCTTTTAGTTTTTAGTTTGGAATTTTCTGTTCTAGTCTTCTTTATGCTTACTCTTATTGTACTCTTCAATTGTTCAATGCAAACTTAATTTAGTTTTTAATTCCATCTTTTTAGTTAAAGCAGTTTTAAATATTCTTGAATTCTGTTTTACTTGAAGTTTAGTAAAAAGTGAGTTGGTAATTGTGTGAGCCCAAGTGAGTTTTGCTAAGATTCAGCAGCATACCAACAGATCAGAGGTTCTAAGTCTTCTGCCTAAGGGCTTTTTGGATTTGCAAGAATTCCGGGTTAAAAGTCTGTTTCGACCCAAGTTGGTTTTCAACTTGTTTGCAGCCTGCAAGAAACACAACAGGTCCGAGTTTTGGAAGAATTTTAAGAGCTCACAAATAAGCTCCAAACAGTCCCCTTGGACTGCTTCACACTTGCAGTGTCATACCACAGTTACCTCAGGTCTGTTCAGTACGAATTTAAGGCTTATTTGGGTATTGTTTAATGTTGTTAGATTGAGTAATGTGCAGTCCTAAGGATCTCCTAGTATAGAGTTATAGCCAACTGTTTTCTCTATACTATTGCTTACAGTCCCTGTAGCATTATTAGAGTTATTAGGAATGTATCGTAGTTCATGCTTCGTTTCAACTCGTTACTTGCTTATTTAGTGCCTAAGAAAGCTGATATAGGATGTTTGGTCTTAGCTTTTTAGTTAAGATTGGTTTGTTTTTTTTATAAAATGCTCATGTGACATTTCCAGTTTAGGCTAGCTAGCTTTAGGATATTTATTGTTTGTTTGTAGTTTGCTAGAGATGGTTTTAGTTTTTATAAGTTTCGTCTTTAGTAGCCTAAAAACACCAAACAACCCCCTTTAGGCACTGCCCTTTGGCTGCACAGCCAAACAGTCCTCCAACTGTTTCTGCTGTGAATAAGCAGTTTACACAGCTTATTTTGAAGTTTTAGTAAGTTTAGTTTTTAAACAGATTTTATTTTGTTCTTTTGTCCGATGTGCTAAAGCTGAAAAATCAAAAAAAAAAAAAAAAAAAAGTGTTGCCCAAAAGGGAGGAACTGGGAATCGAACCCAGGACCTCCTGCACCAAGTCAACGCACACATCACATACCTCATTTCCATCTGCTCCAAGGGGTGTTTCATGTTATTGTTTTCTATGTTTAACATTTAAATTAGTTTTCCATATTAAGCTTGTTAGCCTTTAAGAGCTTTTTAGCAGCTTAATCCCTTAAGCCATAGTTTTTTTTTTACATTTTCCTTAGGACTCTCATTAGCTTAAGTACTTTTACAAGAAAAATTCAGATTTTTCCGAAATGTTTTAGTATTTTTAATGATTTAATTAGTGTTTATTAGTTTTTAATTCGTAATAAAAAATATAAAAGTCTAAAAAATATAAATATTTTTCCTAAAATTTTCTTTTGTCATATATTACGTAAAAAAATTGTTTTTACATTCGTAGGACTTTTATTTCACAAATTTTACGTTTTATCTTGCGCTCCAGCGTAATTTTTATAAATAACGTACGTTTTCGTTTTAAGTTACGTTTTTAGATAATTTAAGTTTACGTTTTAGTTAAAATAGTTTATTTAAGTTATTTTGTTTTATAAAATCACTAAAACATCATTTTTAAATATAGTGATAGCGTTTATTTAATATTTTTTATCTTTTTAAATTTCCTTTAATTTACATTTAAGCCCTTGTAGTTTATGTACTTTTTCCTTAGTTATAATCGTTCAAATCTCTTTTCCGTTCAAATCATCTCGATCACTATTCGTTTGGTGATCCATTGCACAGCTCGCTGGGACATAACGACCCGGGGAAACACTATACTCCCCAGATCCTCATTGCATTCGTGCTTAGGCAGTTTTAAGCTGGTTCCGGTCTGCCATTCACAAGTGGCAGGCTTGTGTGATTTAGCTTGACTGTCTGGCACGCATCAAGAGGCAAGGAATAGATTATTAGGTAGGTCAAGCAAGATGTAAACACCAAAGTGTGTGTGTGTGTTCCTAGGCGTATGACTTGTAAAACGCCTAGTGTTTGTTAGTTTACCATGGTGAAATATAGAAAACCTTGGAGTAACATTGATGTTCTTGTTTATTATTCCGCTGTGCAAATCAATGTTATGATATCCTAGATGGGCTTAAACGATCTTTCACAAATAAAGACTGCGCCACACTTCTCTACTGATGTCGTCCAAACGATGACTTGACCTAAACGAAACCCTAATAACAGCGACCAGATGGCGTCACCAGCAAAAGGCGACGACGTCGCACTTGTAAGTTTGTATATATAATTTGATTTTTTTGCATTTAGGGTGGGAGAATTTTGGAGAGCAAACCCTAGTTCGTGTGTAGTCCGACTTGGACAGTATTTTAGGGTTCTAAACCCTTTTTTACATTTTAAGATAAGTTTGTTAGTCCATCATATCACCATGTTTATCCTATGTTCAATTGTTCGTGTGTATGCATGCTTATCTATCATGAGTAGCTAAATTACTATTGTGTTTTCTTAGATCTATGAAACCTAGTTGTTAATTATTGTTAGGTTATCTCTTGTTTTAATTGGTAGACGCTGGAGTAAGGAAAACTGACTTTTTCTCTAATTGTTGCGAGCTTGAACGTCCTAAATAGCATCAATCTTGAGAGTGCACTCGACCATCATTGTGTTTATTGTGTGAGTTGTAGCTTTAGGATAATAGAGTATTCTGGGGAGATACTACGATACTTAGCGATACCAGATAGTCTAGAGGAGAGTTACCATTAATAGAACTAGGGAATTAGGCACCCTCTATGACCATACGGAATACAACGCAACAATTAAGATGAGGATGTGACAATTCAACCGACTAATAAGAGATAACTAGGGAGTAAGAACATCTAAGTAAACACACCTTACAATACATAGCTTATCTTTTCTTTTCATTAGTTATTAGTTTAATTAGTAAGTAGTTAAAATTGGTAGAATACGACCCCCCCCCCCCACTCCTATACCTCAAGATATTTACTTGCTTTAAAAAAAATATAAAATAAGCTAAAAAGAATCCCCCTCAACCTTACCTTCTTGCCATACATCGCTACTAGCATCTCTATTCTCCTAGAGAACGATCAACCCCCTAGGCTTACCCATACTACACTGCAACGATTAGGTACACTGCCTAGAGGGTTGTAAAGCTTGCTCACGGAAAAGGAAGTCTTTCGACCCCGAACCAGCTATCAGGGGGAGTGTGTAATTTTGATGCAAGAGTATATTAGGAAAGGTGTTGAGGATGTAAGTGAGGATGAGGATTTTACACGTGGGCCATGGGTTCGCGTGATTGAGTTTGTAAAGCTAATGATTGTGAGTGAGTGTTTAGGATATATCAAGAACTTTCTCAAGAATGGGAAACTTGACCAAGTTGTTGCAATAATCAAGTCTTGTACTTCAAATGAGCTTGCCGATCATACAACAATATCTAGTTCAATACATCACAAAGTCCTTACATAGGGGGGTTATGGAAAGGATATTACTATAGGAGATGCTTTAATACTTTGTAATCTTTCATTGGTTTCACCTAAACCATCACTCCATTATCTTAACATTACAAAGAGAAACTTGGTTAAGGCTTTCCACAAGGATACAGTTTCTGGAAATGGAAGTGGTGTAGGTAGTAGTTGAAGTGTTTGTGGTACAACTGATTTGCCTGTAAGTTATGGACATCTTACTGAAGAATAGGAACATTAACTGAGATTGGTTGTTGGTTATGTGTACAAAAAGCAAGAAAACATACATATGTTTGACTAATGAAATTCAAACTGGTATCTACAAATGTTGGCAATTTAAGGGATGTTTGGGATATGTTCATCACATCTTAAATATTGCTTATGTGTACATATTGATTTTGGAGTTATTGGTTATGGGTCATTGTAGTTACTCAATATGGAGTTATTGGTTAGCTTATGATCTAATTCTATAAATAAGATTTAACCTACCCAATTGACTCGTAAAAGTTAAACTAACCAAAACATATTAAAGGTAGGAATTTATTGAAAATTACCATACATTATATAACATTTTAAAGTGTAAAAAGGAATTTATTAATGACATTCTAATTACTGGAATTCATTCAACCTTCATTGGCTTTTTTACCATATCTTCTTTGGCTTCTTCCTGGCTGCAACCTCTCATTACCATTTACTGCAACACATTGTAAACCAAGTATGCAATTTCTTATGGGAGTTAGCCTTTTGGATTTGGTTACCTTTGTCAGCAACTAAAGGGTTTTCAATTTTCCTCTTAGTTTGCTTACCTTTTGCTTGCACAACAGTTTGTTCACTTGGTATTAGTGCTACAAGCACCTCTTCTAACTCTTCATAAGTCGACTTTGAGAGGTGGATTTCCTTACCATTAACAATGACCACATCATCGTCACTACCTGCATCATCATTAATAATTATCACATCTACAAAGGGTGTATTTATGAAATGTTGGCAGGTAACTACTAAGACAAGTTTGACTATTGCAACAAGAAACCTACATTATGAGTGATATTAAGTAACTGCAATGATTGTTGCCTATGCAGCATTACTATGATTTTTAAAAGCCGAAATGGGTAAATCCAAACACTCCCTAAACTGCAAATTGCAACACAAACTGCAAATTCAATTAGGGTTGTCTTATTTGGTAAGTAAGTGGTTATTTGGATGCCATTGTTGTTGATTATAACCACACTTGTTTTGTTTATTTGGACTAAAAGTTAACATTTAAATGTCAACTATAGAACATAGTAAGAGCTGTAACAAACAAGTATCAACAAACCCACAAATATTATATTCATATTTATAATGGTAAAAAACCTACACAAACTAGATAACCCAAACAGTAAAACATCTATAAATCCACCATCTTCTTCCTAAACACAACCTAAGCAAGTCAAAGATCTAAACTCAAAACATAAAAATCCACCTGCCCACTCCCCCAACCATAACCATTTCACAGACTCCGCATCACCGTAACAAAAGAGTTCCTCATTGACACCTGAATATGCATTGCGGTAATCAGCTTCATCCAATTCCATAAGCTTCAACTCTGTTGAAACTAAGACCTTGATAGATCTTATGAGCACTCGTAGATCCTTAGTTATACTTATTTCAGCAGAAACAAACTACACGTTTATATTATTTCAGCAGAAACTCTTCTTCAGCATAATCCATGTACTTCAGCAGATTCCTTCAGCATTATTTTCAGCAGAATTCCCACTTTGCATAATTCCCAACAATCCTCCCCTAAACTGGAATTTGACTAGGTTAAGTTACAGTTTCTTGATAGATCTTTAACACAGCAAAACAAGAGAATTGTACTCGAACATCAACAGCAAAGAACCAAAACAATGACATCTCTATGATGATAAACCTTTAAAGCACCAGATCTTTGCAGCAACAAATGACAATATGTACATCAAAACATATGAGTTTCATACTATTCTCATCACATCCAGGTGTGTTAACTCCTGTGAGAGGTGAATCATTGAAAATAATGGATTTGATGTCTCTTTACCAATAGCCATCACTACTGGAGTAGCCATATGTTTGAGTTCGAAAACTATGGTACACTGATAACCATCTGATTTATTAGCAAATCAGCAACTATATAAACAGATTTGACATGTTTTTACCTGTAGCCGTTTGCTCAGGACTAATCAATTCTTAGGTAGAAAGAATCCCCTTGGTGAATTGATTACCAAATATGGTATTCCACTGCCTTTACCACAAGCCATATACTTGTGGGCTAGCCAATTCTTGGATTCCAAAAAGTAATAAACCATGGTGAATTGATGACCATACAACCCTCAGCAATTAAGCATGGGTGAGTTGCAAACCCTATGATTTTGAGCAAACCATTACAGCTATCAACAGATTTGATGTGTCTTTACCAAAGCTGTACCCTTTGGACTAGCCAACTCTTTGACATACATAAGGCACATCTGGTGAGTTATCAACCATGAACATAGAAATGTACAACAAATATGCAAGAAAAGTTAGTCAAACAAAGAATATACATAGTGTATTTTTTTTTATTTATTTATTTATTTTTTAAACTAAGAATGAAACAAACAAATAAAGAAAACAAATAATACAAAATACAACAAGATACCAGAATTAAGAAGATGCTTGATGTTGCTGAAGTTGAGTCTTAATCAATCCAATCAATTGTTCAGCATGTAACATATCATTCCCCACTGGATCTGGAGGAACTTCCAACTTTGTTCTAAGCATGCTTCTCATCAAGTTCACAGACAAAGGATAAATCTTATCAGATAACATACAAACAGTCATCCCATTCTGTGTCTCCACCACATGCACACAGGGAAGAGGATAAAATCTCCAAGTCTCAACCTTCCACTTATGTGAATCTTTCCAAATTGAATATCCCTTACTATTTGGAGATTGAGAATCAAACATAACTTGAAGATCACCCAACAAGTATAAAACAAAACCATATGGTGAATGATTATCATAATGCTTTGTGACAAGGCCATTGAGGGTAATCAAATCTTGCCTATCCACCATATGAAGTATATCCTTCAAGAAGTTAAACTGCATAGAAGTACTGTCCAACATAAAAATGGTGTTAAGCTGTCCGTCAGTCAAAGTCTAAGAAGTCAACACACCATGAGACCCTTCACGAAAAGCATCAGCAGATCCTTTTTTAATAAAAGTTAAATCAGCAGCCTTTAAATCCAAAGAACTATCTCTGAGAGACTTATGAATCCTAGAAGTGTATGTCCATCAGATCTCACAGATATCCTTAGAGTAACATGTCTCCTTTTAGACATCCTTTTCTTCCTCCTACCTGGTATATAGATCCCCATAGAAACAGAAGATGGTACCTTCTCAGAATCATCAGAAACATCTTTAGCAGGAATGGAAGAAGTAGAAGTAGAAATCGGAACAGCACCACGCAAAGAATACATTCTATCAAGCACCTCTCTGGCCCTCTTAGCTTTAGCAGCTGCTTGTTCAGCTTTCTTACCCAACTCTGCTCCTACTTTATCAACAGGTGCAACACTAGGTAATGCTTCAGAAGAAACAACATGTGGTTCAGCATACTGAACCCTTTCAGCTGAATGTATAGCTTCAGTAGATGCTTCAGAAGTAACAATATGAGAACTCATCGTAGGTGTAACATCATCAAATGAATCCAAAATATCAACTTTCTTGGTTCTTTTAGCCTTTGGAGCATCTGTACTATCAGCAATCCTCTTCAAGTTAGAAGGTGGTGTAATCTGCTTCATAATCCAAGTGTACATATTGAGCAAGACATCATCAGATAAAGCCCAGACTTGCTTCTTTGTCAAACCAGATTGATAGACACTTGAACTTTGATTATACACCTCAGTCCTCATATACTTTTTCTTCTGAGCTGCAGTAGGTGGTCTTTCCCTTTTTGCTTTAGCTTTCTGTGCATCAATAGCTTTTCTTTGTGCAGCTGCAGCTTGCTTCCTTTGTTGACCAAGTGCCACCATCTGTGCAGCAAAGTTCGCACTACCAAAGTCTGTTCCTAAGATACTTTGTGCAAGAGTAGGATTAGATGCAGCTTGATGAGTGTAAGTATCCCATTGCTCATCAGTAAACTGAGTCGACATTTCATCAATTTCTCTTTGTCTCTCAGGAGGCAAATTGGTAGTAAACTGAACTTCAAGCTTTTGAGCCAATGCACGACTCTTCTGCATATCTGCATACTCAGCAAACATCCTTTCTTGTTCTTGCCTTTCCTGTTCACTTACTAAATCTGAACCAAGCTCCTCATCAATCATTGCTCCTTTCCCTTTGTCACCAGGCTCATGAGCAGAATCAACACTTACAATAGGAACTTCAGAAGAAACACCCATGTAAGCATCAGCAGTAAAATGTTGAGGAGTGTCTTCAGAAGTAACATGAGGATTCAAATTAAAACTTCTTCCAGCAACAAACACTTCTTGATCATCTACTGAAGGTGGAGAAGTGGGTTGTTCTTGCAGAGATGAAGATTGACCAAGCTCAGAAGCAACATCCATCATTGGAGCATCAACATTCTCATCAGTGGTTGCCACATTGTCCACACTTTGCAATTTTGATGATTCAGTGGAATCCTTGCTCAAATATTTTCTTGTTCTCCTTCTAGAAAACATAATAGGTTCCTTGTACTTTGAGGATCCAGCAGCAATTTGAGTAAAAGCATGAGTTTGTTGAGCAACATTAGCCAAAATTTCAAGTGAATCCAAATCAGCATCCTCTTGCTCCTCATCAGAAGAAACCACAAGCTTCCTTTTGCTATTTTGCCTAAGTTTATCCTTTAAATCCTGAACCTTTTTCTTTAACTCCACAATCTCATCACCAAGTGTAGACTTAGTCTCAGCAAGCTCCTTTTTGAGATCTGCAAGCTCTTTCACAGTCCTGTTGAGCAAAGCATATACAGATGTGAGAGTAATAGGTTCCTCAGCTCCACCAGCAGATTGCTCAGTGGTAATGGGAGCATCATTGGACCTTTCAGGAGAAATATGTTCATGCTCAAATATAGGAGAGCTTTCAACAAATGGCTCTCTTACAGGACTAGGTGTGGGCATTCTATTACCCTCATGCTCAAACTCATCAAGATTATCATGAGTAGGTGGTGGACTAGGACTAAGTGTGGGCAAAGGTGTAGGTGGAGGTTGGTTAGGAGTAACATGTGATGCTTCAGCAGTAGTGGAAGGGCCCTCATCCATGGCAACTGATGGATTACCATCAACAGCAACAGTAGTAGAGGGTGGAGTACCAACAACATGACCCTCATCAGCAGCCTCATTGCCTTGAGGCAACATAGCTGCTAGCAAAGGATGATGTTCCCCCTCAGAATGAGTTTTCATTGAAGCAAAAAGCTTAGCAGTTAGAGCTCCTATGGGACAAAAGACATGGACTGGGGTTGTAATGTCTAAAATCATTTGCAAAAACCTAGGGTACATTAAAAACTTATGCTTTTTCCTTTGAACATTTTCAACCATGTTATCAAAAATATACTTAGAAAAATTATAAGTTAATCCCTGTGACAAACATACAATCCCACAACCCAATTGAGTAGAAAATTGGTCCCATCCCCCTGACTTATTACTCATGCATTGAAGTAAAGTATGTACCAAAAACCTCCACATGGGGCAAAGCTTGTTTTTCTGCCACATATCTGTTCTAGTACTTTGATAACCCACAGCCCTCAGCCCAACAAGTATCTCCATAGAATTAGAGTGATAAACCCCATCTACATCGTCCAAACGAAGCTGTCTCCTAATCAACTCCTCTGTCACAACATACTCTGTTCCATCAATCAAAGCAACAATCTCTGTGTCACTCCGTTTTGATGCAGATGCCCAAAATTGTGTAACCAATGATTCATATATCACATTCGGAGAGTGTGTTAAAGCATAATGAATCTTGGACTGCTTCAAGAACTCCACCATTGGTTCATATAATTCATGACCCTTTGTTTTTCCCAGAAAAACAACTTTGTTATGATCTTTCTTGAATTGAAGTGCCATGTGAGAAATCGTGATAATGGGTTATGATTTACGCAATTGAAAGTGTGTTTAAATCAAATGAAGTGGGAATCAGGTATTTTGGGCGAAGATATGCGAATTGGTTAATAATAGAAGTTACCATATTGATAGTCAAATATATCGGAACTAATGTTGACCATATCTTACGTGGAAAATAACTTCAACCAAATTCAAACTTAACACTTCAACAGAAACTTGGGTCAAACTGCTGAAGAAGGTCACTAAGCAGAAACGGCTCAAGTGGCTAAGTATTCTTCAGTAAATATCTTTTTACTGTGACACCCAACTCGCATTAATTGTCATAAAGCCTTGAATCCGCCTATAAGATAATCCCAATGCACACTTAACACACATCAATTACCCCCAATTATCTTCACAAACCCTAATTTCTCCAAAACTACCACAATCATCAATAGAACCATGTCTACCAAACCAGAAGTCATTGATCCAACCTCCTCTCCATCATCATCATCTTCATCATCATCAGCCAGTGATGATTCACGCCTATTATTTCGATCTTCTTATCAATATGAACCTCGACCTTTGAAGTCCTCATTTCTCCTTTCTTCTGAAGATGATAGTGTAGTGGATCCAAGTGAGTCTTCTAGTGATTCTGATGACTCCTCAGATCGTCTAGAGCCAAGTGCTATGGTGATAGCACTTCCTGCTCCAGGAACTGGTACTTCATACCAAGGAAGCAGGGGAAAGGGCAAGATGGAAGAGGTGAAGGGAAAAGGAAAGGGGAAGATGGAGTGATGCTTTATGGTGGAACGAGTAGATGGAACAATCAAAGATTTCTCAAACCACAAATCCATCTACCATGCCAAGAGCCAAAGATATAAAACTAGGTTCTTGAGCATCTTCATCGTCATTTTCATCAATCCATCATCTCCATTTTCATCTTCAGCTTCATCTTCTTCGTCATACTGGTCATGCATATCCACCAGCTTTTGTAATAGATGATAGGAACTAGTATAGGTTTGGTAGATCTTGTATAGAAATGGTCTTGAATTATCATTAGAAGTTGATTGTAAGCTGTAAGCTGTAAACTGTTTCTTGAATGAATGAACCATTTAACTTCAGTACTTCTTCAGAAGAAATAATTAGTTCACTTCAGTACTTCTCTTCAGTAGAAATAATTAGTTCACTTTAGTACTTGTCTTCAGTAGAAACAAGCTTTTAGCTTCCTTGACCATATTCAATTAACCAACTTTGTGAACAACAACTTATATAAGCATTCTGCAAAACAGACATAGAGTAGCAAACACACCAAACCAAACAAACAAAACTCAAAGAATATTAGCAGGTTAGTGTTAGCAAACAAAAAGATAAACAAATATCTACAAAGTTTACAAACTATAAAACTAAAATCCTCCCCTGAGGCATATGCCTCCCCTGAGGCCTATGCCTCCCCTTAAACTTTGCAGCTAAGGGTTAAGCATCCCAATATTGACAACTAGGTATTGAAACCTAGGTCCATCAAAAGCTTTAGTCAATAAACCTGCTGATTTTGAATTGTTGCATCTCTTCTTGCATTGCTTCAAGCCAACTTGAGTCGTCAAGAGCTTGAGTAACACTGGTTGGTTCCACTTGAGAAAGAAAACAAGAAAACAGACAATGCTTAAAGTCTGTGTGATTGTCCCTTTGCTGGTTTGAGACATAGGATAGAAAAGCAACATGTCCATATTTTGAACTTGTCACAGTCCTTCTAGTTCTAACAGGTGCTAGAGGATCACCAATAACATTGGATTGAGGATGAGCAATGTTGATCCTCTTTGTAGCATTGGGGTTGACTTCAATAGATGTATCAAGATTAGTCACAGTTGGCTCAAAATCACTATCATAGGAAGGTGAGGTGAAGATTACAGCTTTGGGTTGATGGTTACCAAGATATGAAGGACTTGGAAATCACGTATAGGGTTCACCAAAGTCTGTGGACACACAAGTAGAGATAGGAGACTCTTCAGGAGAAACAGTAGAACCTTCAGGAGAATCATGATTTCCACTAACTGTTTCTCTAGCAATCTCTTCACCAAGCCTTTCAGCATCTAGGTTAGCTTCATACTCTTGCTTCTGAAGTCTAGCAAGATCCTCTGCATAGTGTGACTCATCTTCACTCTTATCAGAAGTAACTTTGGAAGTATCACCTGCAAAATGGTTAGGGGAGAAGGAAGGTACAATAATAGGTTGTTCATCATCCTCAAACTCACTATCTGAGTCAGCATCCATGGTACCTACACTGTCAGTGGGAGACTCTGGTGTACCTGCATTCTGGTTAGCCACATGTCTAGTATAACCCAAGTAATTAGTTAAGTAATCCATGTCAAAAGACCAAACATGTCCTTGACCTTGCACATTGGGCTTATCTTCTAGATACCTCAGGTTAAGTGTCTCCTCAATCTTTCTAGCATTCAAATTATATACCCTGTAAGCCTTACTATGAGCCGAATAACCCACAATATACCCCTCATCAGCTTTCTCATCAAATTTACCCAATGGATCACTTGTGTTTAAAATGGTCACTTGACACCCAAATGGTTTGAGGTAATGTATAGCATGAACTTTCCCAGTGAGAAGTTCATAAGGTGTCTTGAAATGAGGTCTAGTAATGGATACCCTGTTCAGTACATAACAAGCTGTGCCAACTGCTTCAGTCCAAAACATGGTAGGTAATTTAGAGTCGGCAAGCATGGATCTTGCTGCCTCTATTAAGGTCCTATTCTTTCTTTTAGCTACCCCATTTTGTTGTGGGGTTCTTGGAGTGCTATAGTCCCTTTTTATCCCTTTAGACTTGCAGAGTTCTATTAAAACAACATTCTTGAACTCTGTCCCATTATCACACCGAATACCTTTAACCTTTTTGTTCAACTGGTTTTCGAAAAGGGTAATGAATTCTTTTAATACTTGAGATGTTTCATCTTTAGTCCTCATGAAGAATACCCAACAAAACCTGCTGAAGTCATCAGTAATTACCAAACAAAAATACTTGTGATCAATACTTCTGACTTGGGTTAGACCAAAGAGATCCATATGTATCAACCGAAGAGGTTCGGAAATCATGCTCACTGCTGTAATAGCTTTGTATGAGGCTCTGTGTTGCTTTCCTTTGCATGCAACACAATTATGTTCATTGGTGTAAACTTTGGAAGGAAGTCCTTCAACTAGACCAAGTTTAGAAAGTTTTTTGATGGTCTTGAAGTTCACATGAGCCATCCTTCTATGCCATTTTTTAGACTCATCCAGGGATGCTTTAGCCACCAAACAAGTTAGGTCACCTTCTGGTTGAATATCATTCATGTTGAATGTGTATAGATTGTGATTTCTAGGAACTCTCAGCAGAATTGATGAATCTTCTGGTAGTTTGAAGTCTTTAGATAACACAAGACATTCATCCTAAGAAAAGAATACTTTGTTCTTGGTGTCAAAAATTTGTGAGACTGAGAACAAGTTGAAGTGTTGCAGTTCCTTTACATAGTACACATTCTCAAAATCCAGTAAAGGTGTTTTGATGGTGCCTTTTCCAGTGATTCTACCATCACTTCCACCAAAAGTCACATTACCTCCTCCTTCTATGGGTACGAAATTATGCATCATCTCTCTGTTTCCTGACATGCTTCTTGAACAACCACTATCAACGATGCGAACTTCCTTATGCTTAAGAGGATGATCCTACAACAACAACAACAAATATATATACCAAAATTAGTACACTATAGAGGCTCAAGTCATCACTGACTTGAACCTGCCTTGTGGATCATTAGAGTAATGCCATGCAGATGTATAAGATCCACCATTGTTCTTGGGTTTCCATTGAAATTTAGGTCCCTTTTGAGTCCAAGAACAACCTGCTGAGGGCTTCACAGCAGTATTCTAATTTCCCTTCCCATCATACATTGAGTCAACACATCCAGGCCAATAACCATTTTGAAAATATGAACTAGTTGGTCTCACATATGGTCTAGCAACAGATCTTCTCCAAGGAAATGGAGAAGGCTTATTATGAGTTGCTTGTGGAACAAAAGGTGGAATATCATTGACATTTGTCCACATTGGTCTAGGTTTCTTTTGTCCAACACATGCACCCATTCTTTGCTCATGAAAATTACAATCCTTAATCAAATGAAATTTACTTCCACAAACAAAACATGTCTTCTTTTTAGAAGATTTATTCAAAGTGAAAGATGTTCTATTACATGCAAAATCATTCAAACCACAAATATTAACAGAATTGTTTTTAACAAAATTAAAAGCATTATTGTGCAAAGAATTAAAAGACAAGTCTTCAGAAGAAACTGTCTTGGAAGTTGATTCCTCAGCAGCAACTCTAAAAGGCTTGTAAGCAATCTTGGGTGAAGGCTTGGGCAAGGTCTTGGGAAGGTCTGACTTATCATTTGAATCACACCTGGTAGTAGAAGTAGACCCTTGGTCAGAGGACTTGTCACTGTCACAACAAGAGACAAACTCAGTAGATGAAGAATCAGGGTCTGGCAAGTCTCTTGACTTTTTGCCATAAAGATGGTGTGATCCATCAAAGTCAACAGTGATGGAAAGGTCAATGGGCATATGTTCACCTCTAATAGGTCCAGGGACAGCATGTAATGTTCCTTCTTTGACATAATTAGCTAAACCTGATGGTGTAGTTTTACGCCCATCATGCCTAGCTTCTATTCCTACATACTTTTGAAAACCTAAACCTATCCCTGAGGTCTCAGATTGACTACTATAGATATGTCTAGCTAGATTGCCACCTGATATTAACCATTCTTTATGTCTAGCTACTTCCTTATCTAGTTTCTCTTTTAGCACTTGATTTTCAGAAACTACTTCATCTTTCTCTTTCTCAGTACGTTTTAAATCAATTTTAGCACAATCTAAATCACTTTGTAACACCCTGATCTTTTCATCATAAGCCATTTGATTCTTTTGAAACCAAACTTTTTGTCTTTCTAATGTTTTTAAAGCCTGTTTATAAGCCTCAACTTCTACATAACATTCATTATATTTAGGTTTCAATTCATCATAGGCTTCTTTAAGTTCATTATATCTTTCACTACAACCAAAAACACAGTTATGTACTTGAGAGATGCCCATCAAGGCAATTTGATCATGCCTATCCTCTGAAGTACAACTTGCCAACAATCCAATATTCTCAGCACCAGGATCTTCATCATTCTCATGCTCATGCATCTTCCAGTCGACATGGTAATCCATGGTGACCAGAGCAGCTGAGGATCCAGCTTTGGATTTTCCGGCTTCTTGCTGATAGGAAGAATACCTAACCTCATCACAAGCCTTCCTATCCTTGCATTCTCTTAAGAAGTGACCCATCTGGTTACAAGTAAAGCACTTGAATTTCCTTCTGTCAAATCTAGCTGGATCTCTTCCTTGGAAACCAAACTTTCTCCCAGACTTACGCTCAAACTTTTTGATGTCCCCTGAAAGCATGGCCACTTGCCATTTCAAGTTCATCTCCTCCATATCAAGTGGGTCCAACTGTTCAAAATCCTCATAGGCAAGTTGCTGCTGAGTGTCATAATCAGCAACAAAAGAGTGAAGGACATCTTCCAACACACTACTAGCTTTAGGTTGAGAACTTGATGGAGTGCTTGTGTAAGAAGATGATGATGATGAGTAAGTTGGACTTGGAGCATGGGTCATCTTATTGGAGGAGGAGGCCTTGAAAAATGATGTGGGACTAGGAGTGGATGCACGAAAGGGACTTCTAACATCAGACTCAAGAGATTTAAGTCTGTTATATAGTTCATCAAAAGTGAGCATATCCAACCCACCTTTAGCCTTGAGGGCAATGCTTACTTGCAACCAAGATGAAGGTAAGATTGCAAGAACTTTGAATTACAGTCATCATTATCTGGCTTTGCCTTCAGCTGATTCAACTGACTCAATATCCTATGAAACATGTCATATCCCTTTTGGATACCTTGTTCTTCTTCAGAGATTTGGAATTCTTGAAACTGTTGTTTCAGCATTGATTTCCTCATTCTCCTGGAATCCTCATTCCCACCAAACCTAGCCTTGATTTCCATCCATATGTCCTTAGCATCCAGCATGTAGTGAAAATCACCCAAGTGATCTTCAGGTATAGCCTGAAGGAGAATAGTTCTCACTTTGTGCTCTCTTTGAACGGTCAGTATCTCTTCAGCAGATTTGGGAGGAACAATGGTAACATTACCATCAGGATCTGTGATAGTCCTCTTCAAACTGTTCCCCTTCTTCACAATTTCCCAAAGATTCCAATCAATGTTGGGGATCTAGTTTTGCATCTTCATCGCCCACAAATCGTACTCCTCCTTCTTGAGGTATGGAAACTTTGCATTGCTGTTGGAGAGACTGAGTTGTTGCAGAGAGGTGTTGTTTTGGTTGTTGGTGACTTCAATATCATCATCTGATCCAGGCATGGTGAAGGTTGTTTTGGTTGTATGGGTGTAGAGAAAAGACTGTTCTTAGTATCGTAGAGACTCTCCCGAGGCTCTGATACCACTTGTTGAAACTAAGACCTTGATAGATCTTATGAGCACTCGTAGATCGTTAGTTATACTTATGTAATCACAAACACACTAAAAGACAATCTCTATAACTTGTATTTAAGCGGAATTTAAACACAAGAACAAACACAAATAACTAAGAACTTCTTTGATCCTTTATGGATCTTTTAATAATACTAAAACCTTGTTTTTCAACTCGTACATTATTCATACTAATGTGTTCCTTTTATACACAAGGAACCCTAACCCGTTTCCCAAGAAACGTATAAACATAAAACTAAATAAGATATACGTTATAACTTCCTAATAAAGCTCATGCATATCCTAACTAACTATAGAATACGCGGAATATCTATCCTCGCAGAAACAAACTACACGTTTATATTACTTCAGCAGAAACTCTTCTTCAGCAGAATCCATGTACTTCAGCAGATTCCTTCAGCATTATTTTCAACAGAATTCCCACTTTGCATAATTCCCAACAAACTCGTCACACTGCTGAAACTTCTTAAGATACTCCACACAGTTGGGCGCCACCACTGATCCATTCAAAACTTCCAGTTCACCCATCAACAGATTCCTTTCACTAACACGATCTACCAACTCCTGTCATAACTTGGTTAGATCTGTTGCATATTGAATATCCTTAGCCGCGTCCATATGAAAATAAACCGATATCACATTAGCTACCAACCTTGAGTTAGCAGCCACGACTAGTTCCTCAAGAAGCACATGACGGGGCATTATATTACTTTGAATTGAAGATGTGTGTTTTTTGGTATGAAAAGATTTATGCCCAACTGGATATAATGAACACTTATATAGCAAAAACTAAGTTGAAATGAACGGTCATTAATTCCCCCCCGAAAGTAAAAGGTGAACTAAACACAATTACAGCTAAAATTGACGCAAGAAAAATATCATAATTAATCCTTAAGCCTAAGTCTTTCTTGGGGAGATAAGTTGGCCTGTAAGTTTAGGCAGGAAAGGGTAAAAGACAATATCAGGGACTAACTGTGTAATGGGAAAAAGACAAAAACTGTAAAACTAACGGGTACTATTTTGAGTTTGGGGAATTGGTTGATCGGGGACCAACTTTGAATTTTTTTTAGATGAAATAACCAAAATACCCATCGCGTGCAAGTCACATGGAGATAACGAGTAAAAATAACGACAACTATCTCTTGGGACCAAACGCACACCAAAGATAGCGATTTGGGGACTATCTATGAGTAACCCTAAAACGAGGGACTAAATGGGCGAATTAAGTAGAGCTTAGAGACCAACGGTTTAATTTACCTTTAAATAAATGAACACGTCTCGCTATTTTTATTTTATTATTATTTTTATTTTGGTAAAATGGTGGCACGGTTGCACGAGACTCCTCGCACGAATGATGTGCTACATCCTCAAATAACGACCACTTTTGCTTCTTTCTTTTAAATGACTTTTTTTACATGAAATAGTTATATGTGACTCTTTTGGTACCTCGTAGCAGCTCCGACCCCTATTAGTTTTGAACCTTCTAACATCTCGAGTTGATAATTCTCCTCACGCCTTTTCTTTTTCATTCACGATTTGATGTTCTATATTCCTCTCTAGTCTAGATTCCTTGTCGATTCTTTCCCTCGTTCTGAATCTCACTTTTCCATGCAACACATTCTTTTCGATCTTGTATTTTGAAGATGAATCGAAAGAATTATCCCTCTTGCAATACACTAGAGGCGCGACACGTGCAAAACAAAGACCAATCAAAAGCGGACACTTGCCATTTTCAAATTAGTTTTATTACAAGAAAGTGTGGTGTGCAATAGGGCGACGACAACAAAATATTGTGACCAAATTTTGTCACTTAAGCTACATCTTATGTTATCGCTTATAACAATTATCGTCATGTTTGGTGACATTTTTTTTTTGGTCTCTATAGACTAGGCTCCATCCTCCTTAGGCCATCCGGAGTGGATGGTGAATCCCTCATTTTTCACGCGCAAGCATCAAAACAGATGGGTCACGAGTGAATAGAAGAAAAAGATTGTAGTCAAAGGTAACTTAGTCACCCCACTTGAAAACCATGCACCCTTTTATGTTTAAATATCTTTTATTTGGTTTATAAAGTGTGTGTGACATTTTTATAAATTGTGAATTTCATATATATATATATCTCTCTTTTGTATTAGAATTACATATATATCCAATCTAACATAAAAATTACATATATATTCAATTTAAAACTTAAAAATAAATATTTATCCGACCCAACTTAAAAATTTCATATATATCCAATTTAAAACTTAAAATTATCATATATATATATATATACCTAAATACTCAATTTATATATAATTAAAATCATTAAATACATATTAAATATCATTTGATTTTAAGATGACAATTATACCATTCTCTTTTCATTATAATTACACATAGAGGTGTTTTATCGGGTTGGGTCAATTCTGGTTGAAGCTAAAAAAATACCCGAATCCGACTCTATTTAGAACCCGACCCGAATAGACCAAAACTCAACTAACCAAGGTTCTAAATAGTGTCGGATCCGGGTATGTTTTTTTAGTCTCGACCCGAATTGATCCGAACCCGACCAATCTGACCGGACAAATACCCGTATGTGTGACTATAATGAAAAGGGAAACAATTGTATAAAAGTCATTTTAAAATTAAATAATACTTAATACGTATTTTAAGGTTTTAATTATTGGACTTATATGATAATTTTAAGTTTTAGGGTGAAAGCTAAAGATACACAACACAGTTTTTTCAAAACAGACGATATACGCAATGAACTTTGAAAATTACCATTGTACGCAAAATACTTTCAAATTTGGAACAATGTACGTAATATGACCGGTAACTAGTAGGTTACCAGGTCACAAAGTTTAAAAAATGGCAGAAATGGTCCCTGTGGCTTGCGTTGACTTTCACAGGTCATCCCTTGACTTTATTTTCGGTTAAAAAAGTTTCAGTGATGGTCCTTATGGTCATTGACTTTCAGGTTTAGTCCAATTTTGTCCGTTTTTTTACGTTTTGTCGTTTTTCTTACGTTTTTATCGGTTTTCATCCGTTTTTGTCCGTTTTTCTTACATTTTTGTCCGTTTTTATCCGTTTTTCTTACGTTTTATCTATTTTCGTTCGTTTTTGCCCGTTTTCATCCGTTTTTGTCCGTTGTGTTTTTGTCCGTTTTTCTTACATTTTTCTTTGATTTTTGTCCGTTTTTCTTAAGTTTTGTCTATTTTCCTTCGTTTTTGCCTGTTTTCATCCATTTTTGTCCGTTTTTTTTACGCTTTTGTTCGTTTTTGTACTATTTCAACATATTGAAAAAAAAATTCCAAAAAGAAAAAAAAAAAAAAAATTCCAAAAAAATTTTGAAAAAAAATATTTCCGAAAAAAAATTTGAAAAAAAATAAAAAAAATTCCAAAATTGTTTTTTGCAAATACTTTTTTTCAAAATTTTCAAATTAAAAAAATTGTAAAAAAAAATTTTTGTATAAAAAAATATTTTTTAAATATTCTTTTGAAAAAAAAATCTTTAAAAAAAGATTTTTTGAAATTTTTTTTTTCAAAATTTTCAAAATGTCGAAATATTTTTTTTGTTTCAAAACTTTTATTTTCAATTTTTTTCGAAATTTGGACATATTAAAAAAAAATTGAAAACAAATTTTTTTTTGACATATTGAAAAATTTGGAAAAAAAATTCAAATTTTCTTTTAAGATCTTTTTTTTTTTTTTTTTTTTTTTTAATTTAAAAAACATTCTTTTTATGAAATTTTTTGTTCAAATTTTTTTAACTTAAAAAAATAAATATTCAAAGAATTTCGAAAAAAACAATTTAGAAAAAAATTTCCAATTTCTTTATTTTTTTTAAGTATTTGCAATTTTTTTTTGCAGTTTTTTTTTGAAATTTTTTGAAATAATTTTTTGGAAAATTTGTTTTCCAATTTTTTTTCAAATTTTTTTAATTCTTTTTTCATATTTGAGAAAAAAATTCAATTTTTTTTTGGAAATTTTTTTTCAAATTTTTTTAAATTTTTTTTCTTTTTCAAATTTATTTAAATTTTTTTAATATGTTGAAATAGTACAAAAATGTAAGAAAAACAGATAAAAATGTAAAAATAAGCATAAAAACGGATGAAAACGGGTAAAAATATAAGAAAAACGGACAAAAACGTATGAAAACCGATAAAAACGTAAGAAAAACGGACAAAACAGGCAAAACGAAGGAAAATAGACAAAATGTAAGAAAAACGGATAAAAACGGACAAAAATCTTTAAAAAACGTGTGAAAAACGAACAAAAACGGATGAAAACCTATAAAAACGTAAGAACAACGGACAAAAATAGATGAAAACGGGCAAAAACGAAAAAAAATAGACAAAAACATAATAAAAACGGACAAAAATCTAAGAAAAACGGATGAAAATCGAATAAAAACGTAAGAAAAAGGACAAAACGTAAGAAAAACGGACAAAAACAGATGAAAACGTAAGAAAAACGGACTAAATCTGAAAGTCAATGACCATAAGGACCATTACTGAAACTTTTTTAACCGAAAATAAAGTCAAGGGATGACCTGTGAAAGTCAACGCAAGCCACATGGACCATTTCTATCATTTTTCAAACTTTGTGACCTGGTAACCTACTAGTTACCTGTCATATTAAGTTTTGTTCCAAATTTAAAAGTATTTTGCGTACAATCGTAATTTTCAAAGTTCATTGCGTAAATCGCCTGTTTTGAAAAACTATGTTGCGTATCTTTATCTTTCACCCTAAGTTTTAGATTAAATATATAAAAAAAAAAAATTTAAGTTAGGTTGGATATATATGTAATTTTAAGTTTTATATTGGATATATATATGTAATTTTTAAGTTTGATTGGATGTATATGTAATTTTGATGCAAAAGAAGGATATATTTGAAATTCTCCATTTAATAAAAGGTGAGGGGAAGGTGACCAAAACAGATAAAAGGTAAGAGAAAATGAGATGAGAGAGAAAACTAAGATGATACTGAGATGACGGTGACCTGGTCACCAACCACTCCCTTTAGCTATATTGACAACTTTTATTTACTAGATATTTTAGTTATGTTGTAGTTGCACACAGATGCTGGGCTACAATTTAGATTATGACAATGCTACATTTGCATAATTTTTACAAAATAATTTTCGCACACGAATTAGGCTAGCCCCAATGATGTGAAATCGCTGTCGATCGAGCACATGGACGATCGTGTGAGTGTCGATCGCCTCACTGCCACCCCAATCGATCGCCTCCCATCTCACCCAATTAGATCGTGTAGCCGATCGACATTTCCAAAGCTATCTTGTGTACGTTGCAATCCAAAAAAAAAAAGAAAAAAAAAAAAAAAAAAAAAAAAAACATTTTACCCTATAAATACAACTAAAATCTCATCACAAATCTCACAACATTTTACACACTAAAACTCAAAAATCTCACAATCCTCTCTATAAAAAATTTCACAATCCTCTTTATAAAAAATGTCTAAGAAAACACCACCAACCAAAGGCCGAAAATCCCGTTTGTCACAAAACGTCCCGCATATTTTAACACCGGATCCGAATTTCCGGTTAACCGGTGTCTCACCAATAATCAATTTCCAACCCCCTGGTTTCGAATATCCATCCCAACAAGCTCCACAACAACACCCTAACAATCCATTTAGTATGAATCGTCCATTTGTTCCACCGCAACAAAACATCCACTACCAACAACAACAACAAAGCTACTCCCGTTGAAGCAACCAATCTATGTATGGGTCACACGAATCTGTGTACCGTCCAACAATGGATTCATCAACGTCTTCATATTCAAATTATCAACAATATTCTCCGGTTAACCGTATCAATCTTGAGGGT
The DNA here is from genome assembly GCA_019973895.1 of Chrysanthemum seticuspe. Taxonomy (NCBI): domain Eukaryota; kingdom Viridiplantae; phylum Streptophyta; class Magnoliopsida; order Asterales; family Asteraceae; genus Chrysanthemum; species Chrysanthemum seticuspe. The sequence continues at coordinate 343,292,483 of BPTQ01000007.1, read as the reverse complement.
TTTGATTTTGATGACCAATTGTACAACAATCCTAATTTTTATGCTGGAACCGGATCGGGTTATCCGGCTCAAGAGTATCACGGTTCGGGTACCGGTTCGGCTCATGGATCGTATCACGATTCGGTCAACCTTGATGATGTAGAAGAAGAAGAATGTCGAGAAGAGACGTCACCGGTCAAACCAAAGAAACGAGTTACAAAGGCGAAGAAGAAGGTTGTCGAGAAAGAAGGCAAGAATGATTCGTTGCCTTGGACCAAAGAAGATGAGATCGCCTTGTGCAACGCTTGGTGTGATGTATCCGAGAATAGTGTAATCGGAAACAACCAAAATGCTAGAGGATTTTGGCAGAAAGTCATTGCTTACTTTGAGAAGGAGGTTGGTGCAGAAAGAACGTACAACTCTATCGTTTCAAAGTGGAAAAATAGGGTTCGTCCTAGAGTTGGTCAATTTTGTGCCATTTACAACAATGCTGTCAGGAATTACGGAAGTGGTGAGAATGACCTCACCGTTTATACACGCGCGTGTGATGAATACCAAGTAGTGTGTGGTCATCCGTTTGTTTTGGAGCATTGTTGGAAGATTTTGAGGGACCATTCTGCTTGGAAGGATAATGAGATGCCGGTTTTTTTAAGCCAAGATGAGGGACACAAAAAAGCAAGGACTTCAACCGACTCGGATGTGCACTCGGATGTGCCTTCGTTTGTGCCTAATAGACCAACTGGTCGTGATGCCGCAAAGAAGAATAAAAAGAAATCTTCGGAGTCTTCGAAAGATAGGATTATGGAAGGTGTTGCCGAGAAGTGGGGCAAGATCAAGTCCGTGGCATTCGGGCAGAAGAAGGAGCTGGCAGACCTGCACTATGGTTTGAAGAAGAAAGAGCTAGAACAACGGCAAATCGAGTTGGAGCTACAGCAACAAAGAGAAGCAAGGGAAGACAAAAAATTGGCACTAGAAGAACGAAAAGTTGAATTAGAGGCTCAAAAGAAATATGATGCATATCTCATGTTCTATTGCACGCCAATCGACCCATCTTTGCCCGCAATAGAACGCCAAACAATGCAGAAACTCAAAGAGGCGATCAAGGCACGCCACAACCTAGATTTTGAATAAGTGTTGTAATGTTTTAATAAGTTTCGTAATGGTTTAATTTTATTTGAATTATTATGTAACGTTTTAATTATTAATGAAATTTTATTTTGTGTTAAAAATGTTTTTTTTTAAAAAAAAAAAAAAAAAAAAAAAAAAAAAAAAAAAAAATTGAACTTGGTCGCCCTTACTGGAGCACCTAATCGCCTGAAGGTCGCCGGAGAAAGAAAGCTGACGTGGCAGGGAAAAAGAGAGGGATTGAATCCCCTCATTGGGGCTAGCCTTATAATATTTCGCATTTTCACTTGACACTTGTCTGAAATGCACTAATCATAATGTATTATAATTCTCTTTCTTCCTTTTCACACTCCACATTTCGTTGCCACATTGTATGCGCGATGTTGGCCGGTTCATAATGAAGCTCGGATACAATTTGGATTATTTGAAAACTGTCGCTATATGATTCATTCGACATGATATCCTTTAAATTTTGGCGTTAAAGAGCCCTACTTTAAAATTACTGCACCAAGGTGTTGAAATCCTTGGGACAGTCGCCACGAATTCTTAGGGTGCGTTTGGTTCGCAGAATATTAGGGCCTACAACTTCTCTGAGCCGACTAGCATCCCTTTCCAACGCACATTTATCGAACAAAGAAGACGACACTACTACAAAAAAGGGCATAGAGCCCGGTTAAAAAGGTGCAAAGAGCCCGGTTTTGCATGAGGGCACAAAGGGGAGGGACTCTATGCGAAAACAAATAGAGCCCGGTTTTGAAAACGGGCTCTATTATATGTAATAGAGCCCGGTTTTCTATCAAAGAACATGGCTCTATGTGAACAAAAAAAAATCCAGCCATGAAGACGCACGGCTGATGCTAACTGCATACGCATAGCAGCATTTCAACTGCATACGCATAGCATCATTTTAAGACGCACGGATAATGCTAGCCGTGTTTTGACTTTTTGGCGTCCGGGCCAGTTAAGCTCCTTTTCTGGACCTGTAAACAGCTCCTTGCGAATTCTGTTTTTTTGGCCTGTTCTTTTCTGCCAGTTCATCGGTATTGGGAGGAGGAGTTATGCTGCTCATGGTAAATCTGTTGCGACATTTTCTTCAACTGATGATGATGTGCTTTTATTTGTCTGCCTTTGGAATGTCTGGTTGCATTGGTGGAAGCGCACCTGCAAAAAAGGATGATCCAAGTTAAAAATAAAACCGTAACCGGCAAAACAATAATCTGCAAAAAGGGATACAATTAATATTTAATCATTCGCTTGTACGGTACGCAAGATGGTAATATTGAGTAACGGGTCAAACCGGGTCTGCATTGACCCAGCGACGAACCTGGAAGTACTGTAATTAGGAATTGAGTAGCCATAGCAGTGATCATAATGTATTTTCTTATTCAGAAGCTAGAATGGATCCTCTCAAGTTTAGACAGAGGGGATCTGATTGAGGTTAATTTTATAAGTACGTAAGCAGTTTTTTCAGTAGATGTTGTGAAATATCTCAATAAATAGTGAGTTACTGTAAATAAGTGGACTAAAATGACCTCTGATGTAGTTACGTTCTTGTGAACCCTTTAGGATATTAGGTAAGTAACTAATACAAAATGGCTATTTGTAGAGTCATCTAACTGTGGATATAATATAGTTAAACAATGTTAACGTGCTACTATTGCCAACCATTCTAGCTTTTTAATTTATGTGCTCATTGTTGCCATATGTGGGTCTGGGAGATTGCCAATTGTGAATGTTAATGTCTATGATATTGTTTACAGTGAATTTTTTTATCAATATCCTTCAGTCATTAGCTTAGCATCTCTTATTGCTTTGTTCTTACCTTTCTTTTGTATCTTCTTTTCAGGAGATGATACCTCCTCGAGTGAGCCTATGCTATGCATCAAGAGAACCAAATTAAAATAAAACTTTAAATCACTCATTGAGTAGTTACTGTATAATTTATTTGGAATACAGTAATACATGTACAACGTCATAAGAAATCTACGCAATTCATTTTAAAACCAAATAAAAGCTCACATCAACAACAAAATTCAATAACATTCCCAAACTCTACAAATAATTTATAAACAATACAAAAAAAATATAAACAAACACAACTTATTAGATAAACTTAAGAACAACATTAATGAAATATTAAAAAGATTAATTGAACAACAACATCAATTATAGCAGTTTGATACCTCCTAATTGGATTAGTTTATTAATGGCTTGGTTGCGGGATGAAGGTGGCTTGTGACGGTAATGGTTTGCGACGGTGGGTGATGGTGCTGGTGTGTGACGGTGGTTAAGTGAGGGTAGGGTTATAGGGTTAGGGTTTGTGAAATGGAAAGGGGGAAAAAGTTGAGTGTGTTTTGAAGGTAATGAAAATTGGGGAGGGAATAAACCCGCTCAAAAGATTTGAGTTTGTTTCAATTTGAAGAAAGTTTACAAAAACAACACTTGATACAACCCGGTTTTGTAAATGAAAACAGGGCTCTAATGTGTTTTTGATAAAGCCCGGTTTTTTAAAAGAAAACATGGCTCTAATACAAGGAATAGAGCCCGGTTTTGACAAAGAAAACGCGGCTCAAATATTTGTTAACATAGAGCCCGGTTTTGTAAAAGGAAACATGGCTCTATACCCTTTTTAAAACATGGAATCTTCATAGAGCCCGTTTTTAACTAAAACCGGGCTCTATTAAGGGGGCTCTATTTCACAATCTCTAGTAATGCGACTATAGGATCAAATTCGCTTTCATGGTGAACTGGTCGTCCCATACATTCTGCTTGTCTCATATGTGCAGAACCATGTCTTTTACGGTTCCAGCAGAATGGGAATATCTTGGAATTGTAATTTATTGTAATTGTAATTGATGAAATTTGTCATTGTGTCTGATTGACTCGCAACGTAGTGTAATTGAGAAAAACATAAATAATAATAATAATAATAAAATAAATAATAATAATAATAATAATAATAATAATAACAAAAATAATAATAATAATAATAATAATAATAATAATAAATAATATTTTAATAAATTATAATAATAATAATGTATTAATATAATAAATAATAATAATATAATAATAATAATAACAATAATGATAGCAATTTAATAATAATAATAATAATAATAATAATAATAATAATAATAATTTAATAAATAATAATAATAACAATAATAATAATATTTTATAAATATTGATGCTTTAAAATTATAAAATACTAAATTACAAAGTAATTTAAAAATTTTCATCCAACTTGCTATGTAATTTGAATTCCTCACTTGATGTAATTGGAATAACTGAATTACAAATAAATTGTTAACCAAACAACCTATGTAATGTAATTTGAATTACAATTACATTCATCATGCAAACCAAATAGCATACGTAATGTAATCAGATTACAATTACATTCAATTACGTCAGATTACAACGAACCAAATGAGGCCTTTCATGAACTTATGAACCTAAAATAAATAAAATCTATCGCTGCTTTGAGGTCATATATCTCACACTTTACATGTCTAAGGTTTGGTCTTTTAGATATTCTTGTCAGCTTTTTGTATATTTAGGAACGAATACTTTTTGTTATACATTTGATATGTCTATAATTGTCCAATATTAAAAATAGATAATTAATTAATATTCTATTCCCGACGATCACTTTTATAAAAACAATTTATGTCCATTAGATTAGTTTTGTAGTTAATCTCCACCGTTCTAATTCCATGATTATCCAATCCAACAAACTAGAGACTACTATGGAGATCAAAATATTAATATATACATGTGCTCAATTTCATATCATTTCCGTCAAACCACATAATCTTAGTTTCAGATTTTTTAAAAGAGAATCTCAATTAACTTTCATAACATAAATTGAAAATAAATTGTATTTCCCATATTTGTTAAACTCTTACAACTTGTCTTTATATAGAAGTCCAAAAAATCATACTATTACATTTCAAAAAGCCCATACGATCATAAAGTAATGGAAGTACGAATATAATGCAATAACTAATTGATCTTTTGCATTTCAAATTGATGAATTTTAACTTTTAATTTATCCACATAAAAAAATCATAAAATGAGTTCACTCTCACCGTGTCATTCATTTATATGCTCTGCATTTTCGCCTTCTATACTTCTTTACTTAAACATTCCAACATGTTACCTCATGCTTATCAATTCATATTTAGGTGCTTTACTCTTTATTCATATTGCCTTTTGTTTATATTGCATGGGGACTCTAATCCCCCCGTCAACTTATCCTTATGACTTATATATCCTACGTGTCTTCTGGTTAGATTGATCGTCTATAATTTATACTAATTCTTTTACTCCAAACCAAACTATCGAAAGATCTTGAAAGTATATTTTAAGCGATTTTCCAATGATTTAGGGAGAAAATTCTAAAACCAAAATGATATTGTTCAATTTATATTTGGGTGTGGTTCTTGTAAAACTACACCTTAAACTAAAAAAATCGTAGGACACCATTTTTTACATAACTAGATTGGCGGGTTGTATATCTCAAATTTCCCTTGCATATATAGTTGCCTTTCTTTAGCATCACCATGATCAAATATATGTAAATGATAAAAATTGTATTGCATCTCCATTGTTACTTAGTATTTTGATATGTTTTTCATCGAGTAAATTGCAAAAACCGTCCTTGGTTTATTCAAATTGCATTCGTAATCCTTACCTTTTTGAAAGGCAGACGTCATCTTTTTCAGAAAACCTTTGGTGTAGATATCGTACATGTCAAAAGTGAAATGACTAAAATGTCGTTGCCTTTAGTGAGACTTTGCCATTTCATTTGCGAGAATTTTAGTCATTTGACTTTTAGGCAGGGACGATATCCGCAGCAAAGATTTGCCACAAGGACAACCTTTGCACGTTCAAAAAGGTAGAGAATGCGGCTTCAATTTGAACACACGATAGGCACAGTTTTTGCAATTACATGATACTTTTTACTGTTGGATTGATGTGCGACGTTTTTGTTGATTTTTTAAAGCATTTATTATGATAAAATTCATCATTACAAGGGTAACTACGATGAGAGTTTCAAACAACATAAAGCTTTATGTTTAGTTTAAACATACTGTTGTTTTAGTTCATGTCTATGTGACATGAATAAGTTTATATTTTTTATTTAATACTTGTATTTTGATGGAACATTTTATAAATATCTAAAAGGTTTATACGTAACAAAAGTAGGTTAATAAAATTAAAAAAAAAAAAAAAAAAAAAAAAGTTTATAAGTTAATGATTTGTATGACATGTAAGGTTTATAAACCTTTAAAAAGTTTTCACCATTGTGCATGTTTTAATATATCTATATATATTTAAATGTATCAATCTGGTCTACATTCAAAATAAGTTTCTAAATATAGTTTAGAAATTATTGCATCCGCCAGACCCGAGCAACGCACGGGTATTGTGCTATTTCCATTGGTTCATATTACCCTTGTGTAAAATTATTGTTACAAAGATTAAAGAAAGTAGAAATAAACTTATTAAGGATAATATTGCTGTTTTGCAAAAAAAAAATTAATAAATAAATAAAAATAAGTAAAAAAGTAAATAAAAACGTAAACAATAATGATATGTTTTATTTATTGTGTGGATAACCAATTATTTTGTGACAAAATGATATAATGAATTGTCAATCATTTTCAACGTTAATGACATGATATAGAACTAGTACGAATAATAATAAAGAAGACCATGAACCTCGTCATGTGAATTCAGCCAAGGCAAATAATATATCTAATTTAGCTTGAAATATTGTTTTACATATAAAAATTAAGGGGCAATTGCATATATATTTACTAAAACTTGCATATTTGCATATATACTCAAAATATGCTTAAATTGCATTGTACATCATGTATTAAAAAGTTATATATATTTTTTTTTAATGGCGGCAAATTTTATAAAAAACTAGCAAGGTGCTAGAAATTACAAAGGCGAATTAAGCCAAGCATTCCAACTACAAGACAAACTACTTCTATGCTTAAGCCAAGAAAAGGAGTACAAACGAATATAATCGAATACATCACTTTTCCTCAAGGAATGAGAGAAAAAAGTGACGCCATTAAGATACCGCCAAATGAACCATAAAGAAGCCGCAATAATCACGAATAAACGATGCTTTTTGTCTCTAGAAACAGGCCATGAATTCAACCAATCAATCCAATGGGCGTTGGAATCGAAAAGAGGAAAAGAATCCTCATACCACCTCCTAATAATCATCCAAATCTCCTTGGCAAAGATGCATTCGAAGAAAATATGGTTATTAGACTCCACGTTTCCGTTGCAAGTGGGACAAGAGATCATGTATTAAAAACTTATATTATGAGAAAATATGCAAATTTTTGAGTTTTAATAAGTATATATGCAATTTTCTCATAAATTAAAAAAGATATACTTACAACCACGTATCAACAAAAAAGTTTATATTATGAATTGATCTTTATCAACAAACATGGTCTACATGGACACGAATTTCATGCTACAACATTTTACGTATTGTGTCAAAGAGTTATAGTCTTGTAAAATAAAAAATAATTTAGAAAAAACAACAAGTGTATGTCGCAATGCATGGGAGTAATATTCTCTAAGTTTTCTATTACCCTCAATATATACATGTTGAATTAGCTTTAAAATAACCAAACAAAGGACGTCAAGTTTATCTTATTTGTATGATTAACAATAAAAAAGTATCTCATTTGCACTATAAATATGAACCACAATTTCGTTAAATGCATATATCAAACAAAGCTCTCAAAGCACTAGTATTCAGAAGATGAAGTCACGACTTTCTTTTATCGCTCTCTTTTCAATCATTTTGGTACACATATGCTTGCCATTTATACCTTACTCCAGGGACAGAACTAGGGTGGATCTCGGAGTTTCAGGACACGAATTATGTGACGTAGTGTTAAATTTTTATAAAAAATTTAGACTTTCAAAATGCAACTTATCTAAAAATTGTGTTCCTTGTTTTGTAATTTTTTTCGTAAATGCATGTGGTCAACTTGTCTCCTAATTCCGTCCGTGCCTCACTCCATATTCGTTTTCCTTGTTATTCTAATATTTACTTGTTTGTGTTTTATTCGAGCAGATTGTCATTACCATAGATGCTAGACCGAATCCACAGCTATATCAACATGACTTGTTGGTCCAAAAGGGTACTTCGGTGTCACCTCTTTCTAGTATGAAAAGCCATTGTCACACATTGGAGGAAGCAAGAACCCACGACAAGTCTTCCAACAAAGAAGAATTCGAGCCAAGGCCAAACATCTCTATTTATGACAATGGTGTTAAATTGAAAGGTACAAGGAAGTCGGAAGAAGAGTTCGAGCCAAGGCCAAACATCTCTATCTACAAAAATGGTGTCAATTTGAAAGGTACAAGGACGTCGGAAGAAAAGTTCGAGCCAAGGCCAAACAACTCTATTTACGACAATGGTGTTAAATTGAAAGGTACAAGGACGTCGGAAGAAGAGTTCGAGCCAAGGCCAAACATCTCTATTTACGACAATGGTGTTAAATTGAAAGGTACAATGACGTCGGAAGAAGAGTTCGAGCCAAGGCCAAACATCTCTATTTACGACAATGGTGTTAAATTGAAAGGTACAATGACGTCGGAAGAAGAGTTGAGCCAAGGCCAAACATCTCAATCTACGAAAATGGTGTCAATTGAAAGGTACAAGGACGTCGGAAGAAGAGTTCGAGCCAAGGCCAAACATCTCTATCTACGACAATGGTGTTAAATTGAAAGGTACAAGGACGTCGGAAGAAAAGTTCGAGCCAAGGCCAAACATCTCTATCTACGAAAATGGTGTTAAATTGAAAGGTACAAGGACGTCGGAAGAAGAGTTCAAGCCAAGGCCAAACATCTCTATCTACGACAATGGTGTTAAATTGAAAGGTACAAGGACGTCGGAAGAAGAGTTCGAGCCAAGGCCAAACATCTCTATTTACGACAATGGTGTTAAATTGAAAGGTACAAGGACGTCGGAAGAAGAGTTCGAGCCAAGGCCAAACATCTCTATCTACGAAAATGGTGTTAAACTAAAAGGTACAAGGACGGCTGAAGAAGAGTTCGAGCCAAGGCCAAACATCTCTATCTACGAAAATGGTGTCAATTTGAAAGGTACAAGGACGTCTAAAGAAGAGTTCGAGCCAAGGCCAAACATCTCTATCTACGACAAGGACGGCTGAAGAAGAGTTCGAGCCAAGGCCAAACATCTCTATCTACGAAAATGGTGTCAATTTGAAAGGTACAAGGACGTCGGAAGAAGAGTTCGAGCCAAGGCCAAACATCTCTATCTACGAAAATGGTGTCAATTTGAAAGGTACAAGGACGTCGGAAGAAGAGTTCGAGCCAAGGCCAAACATCTCTATCTACGAAAATGGTGTCAATTTGAAAGGTACAAGGAGGTCCGAAGAAGAGTTCGAGCCAAGGCCAAACATCTCTATTTACGACAATGGTGTTAAATTGAAAGGTACAAGGACGTCGGAAGAAGAGTTCGAGCCAAGGCCAAACATCTCTATCTACGAAAATGGTGTTAAATTGAAAGGTACAAGGACATCGGAAGAAGAGTTCGAGCCAAGGCCAAACATCTCTATCTACGAAAATGGTGTCAATTTGAAAGGTACAAGTACTAAGCCCGAAGAAGAGTTCGAGCCAAGGCCAAATATCTCTATCTACGAAAATGGTATCAATTTGAAAGGTACAAGGACTACGTCTGAAGAAGTGTTCGAGCCAAGGCCAAACATCTCTATTTACGAAAATGGTGTGAGTTTGAAAGGTACCAAGATGTCTGAAGAAGAGTTCGAGCCAAGACCAAACATCTCAGTTTACGACAATGGTTCAAGTTTAAAAGGTAAAAGGTCATCTAATGAAGAATTCGAGCCAAGGCCAAACGTCTCTATTTACGACAATGGTGTTAATTTGAAAAGCAAAAAGACATCTAACGAAGAGTTTGAGCCACGACCAAACATTTCGGTTTATGATAATTAATCGAGTTATAAAGATGAGAGAACGGACCATATGCTTCAGTTTACTATTATACATAGCTCTACAAAATAAAAATCTCAATGCGTAATGAGGTTAGATCAGTACCAGTTGATGTAAAATATCTATATGTAAAATATCTATATGCTTCAGTTTCATGTATTGAATGTGAGCATTAATGGCATTAGCCAAAAAAAACTCTATTATGCAAGTTATTTCAGCTTATTATCGTTTAGTTTCATGTATTGAATGCAAGTTATTATTCGTTCATGTTTAGCTTCATTTGAAAGCTTTTAAAGAGTACTAAATAACCTGGAATTAAACTTTAATTAATAAAGAAAATGAAAAGACGACTTATTTTCAAAGAATATAACTGCTGATGGAAATATGAAGAGACATTAGAGTTCTATAAACTGTTGTATTGTTTACCCTGATCAGCCTCATCTATTTTCTTTAACTTTTATCTTTTAAACACAAGCAAGCATGCCAAAGAAAATGAGAGCCGCAAAGAAGAAGAAGAAGTGAAGAACATGAAAGCAAGTTTTTCGACTCCGCCTGCAGGTGAAGTTATGGTCATTTTTCTTTAGTTCTATATGCTATTTTAGGTTATTATTTTTCTATTTCTGTTCTTTACTTATTTTACCTTTTGTTCAAAATTTTCAAGCAAGAAGAAAAAGTGGTTGCTGAGGCCGAGGCGGTTTCTGAAATGGCGCTATTATCACAAAACCTCGCTCGATGACCCGTCATAGCGAAGTTTGACCTCAGTTTTAACATCATAAGTCAAAAGTTAAACGAAAAAAAGGAATTAAGAGACGAAGAAAAAAACAGAAACCAGATTCAACAAACAATACAAATCCAAACCAAAACAACAAAGAAAGACAGCTATAAACAACCCTCCTGCCTCACGTAAACATAAACAACAACAAGAACACGAGCTGCTTCAAACTACAACCCAAATCCAAACCGTAACATAAACAATTAGAACATAGTGTTTAACTTATACATTCAAGTTAAACTTATTTTTAAAAAGAAAGATCAAAACAAGTGTTTGCATCTTTCTCTCTTTCGGTTAAAAAAAAAAAATCATTTTTAAATGATCTTGAAACAAGTCCTTTTATGGTTCGACTGAGAAAGAACAAAGGATAGGTTTTTTCGTGGTTTGTGTTGATTTGTAATTGTATATGGTTTGATATGAGCACGAAAGAGTAGAGGTTTGGTTGAGGATTAAAGAGCCAAAACAATAAAAATATGCAATCATAAACACCTGAGTAAGTGTTTGACTTGAGCTATAATTGTTGGGTTTTATGAATACATAACAATTATAAAACATAAACATCATCAAAGAAAATAGCGGAAGCAAGTAGGATCTAAATACATGTAGTCTAATTAACTGAATTAAAAGTATATGCGTACCTTTTGCGAATCAAGAAATACTAGTCAAGAACAAAGGAAACCCTAAACCCTAAAATTAGGGTTTATCAAATTCGACTAGACCTAGTCGATCACCAAGAATTACCCAAACACAAATGTATTTGCCCTTCGTTCTTGTACACACGTACTACAATCGAATCAACGCGAAAGCTAGGTTTTTGATCACGAATCAAACACACAACCTTGTTTTCTTGGAAATCAAAAATCCCAAAAGGTTGGGAATTGTTGTTTCGACCGAACACCACCACAAGGAGAAAAAAAGAGAGCTTTGGCTTTTTAGGGTTATAAGAGATAGAAAAATAAATCACAAACCATTTGTATTTATAGCCTAATAAACTTGGAGGACAAGTTTGAGTGTAATAGGGTTTACAAACCCAACCCACGATCAGTTATGGATCCAAGAGGGATTCTAGAACCTTCCCGACTTTTATTTTCATCTCTAGTCCTTTAATTTAATATTTAACGACCGTTAATCAAACCTCGTTAAATACTAACTCTCATTAAGTATTTTATTCGTGAATAAATAATTAAACATAACATTTTATGTGTTAATTATTATAACATTGATTCTCATATGTAATGTGTGCAATCCCGAAGTCTCGTGTTCGAATCCGGTCATACGTATATTAATTTATATCCATAACCTTTCAGCTCCTACTTGGATACATCATAATATAATAATGACATTGGTTTAGTCTAGCTTAACATGTCAATGCCCCCTGATCGAACCGAATATGGTTTTCTGGAAAAACCATTTAATGAATCATCAGTATACTTATCCTTTTGCTTTTAATACTTCATTAACTGTGAATATGGATCGAGTAATTTCACAAGTTAATATATTGTTTCTCGCTATATCTGATGGAACAAGATTACCAAATCATCTGAACGTATTCCAGATAGATCTTAGGTAAGGCCTTACAAACATCTTGCCAACCCTACAAGAGGCCCAAACAGTATTATGCTTTGAAACAAATTCAAAGGAACAAATTCTCTTTACTACAAGACATAACTCATGAACTTTGCAGCACTTATGAAAATAACCCTTATAACCACCTTTTACGGACAGCGTTAAACTATTTCACACAAGTGCACTACATTCATAACAGTTATCTGGTATCTCAAGTCTGAGGATAAATATCCATGATTTACTTAATGACAAGGATCCATAAAGTACAATCATGTTAAGTTAGGATCTGTCATATATTCAATTCATTGAATATCATGTGAATTTGGCATGTCCCACGCATCAATATACTTTAAGTATATTCTACCAAAACTCAGATTTGTCTTAATTCAATGACATTCACACATCATTGATCAACAACGGACTTTTAGAATAACATAAGTTATTCACGGATCAAACATGCAAATATAGGATATAATATTAAGAAAAAATGAAAAATAAACATAACCAATATTTTATTTCATTTAAATAATATTTGTTCAAAACATCCCTATCCGAATACTAAATAGATCAATGCATGATAATACTTGTTAATGAATTATGCCTCAAGTAATGACAATCATACTTGTTGACAAGGCATAATCTCAACTAACTTTGATCTATCGGAATTTTGAGAATACTTATTTCAAGAATTCAACTAGTGAAGTTTTTGTATGTGTGCATTCAAATTATATTGATATTGCCACATAATATTTCATAAAGTGTGTGACATCCTCAACCATCAATTTATGACAATCAAACATTCAAACATTTTAAAGTTTAAAGTATTCTTATTCTTTATTGTATAATGCAATTATGCTCTTAGTTGAGCATAACTAGTTCACATGGCTATTAACAAGGATGAAATCCTCCCATGACTAGTATTGAGTATCATCTCAATTAAACTAGAATCATTGTATTCAAACAACAATATGCTCTTTAAAATCTCTGTTAAGTTCAATATCTATAGTGTAATGTTCTGATGCCTTCCAAACTTTCAAGTTTGTTGGGTATGACAATTTTCACAATAATTGACATATTGTTCATCCATAAAATCTGGGAGCAACTCCAGGCTGAGGAATGTAATTCTAAATTCAAACATATTCTATTAGAATATTCATTACACCAGTTATCTAATAACATCATTAGATATCAATGTTGTCAAATCATCTTACCTTCAAGCAAGATACAACAATAACATGATGTACATGAAAAATCCTTATGGCAAACTAATATTTCATTCATGTTCTACATATCCATTTTCCAAATTATATATCATGTTCTATATTAGACTCATTTATTTAATACCGCACATATTTACTAACAATAAACATATACTTCAAGGTTGTATGTCTTATTTTTTAAATCTTTTAAGTGAAGTTCCATTCCAAACCAAAACTTAACATTTAGCTTAGATGGAATGTTACTACCCACAATATATAAGATTTAAAGAAAATAAACATAATACTCCCACTAGCTTTCAAGCATACTTAGAAATTATCTTATTTTAATTTTAAACCAAAACTTGGATTTAATAGTTAAACATAAGAATCGTTTCCTAGATACATGCATTTATCCATTCATGAATTATTGCATTTTGTATACTTCAAAGATTATTTTGAATTCAAAAACTTATTTCGATTACTTACCGTCCTCGCTCAAGTAATCAAACAAAAAAGAGTTTTGATATTCCATTTTCATTTTTCATATTAATAAAAATAAGTATGACAATTATCATCTTTATATATTTAATGTGTCTAGTAAAACATATTAAATTACAGTTAATTGCTTAAGTGTGATTAATAATCTAGTCACAAGTCATGCATTAAACGCATGTACAATGTTGTTGTAACACCCCCAATTTCGTGATACACAGCGGAATTCAAGCTGGGTGTTACTTCATGGCTCCACAGTTACAATAACAGAAAACGAACTATAACTGTGTCATTTCAAAATATTTATCATTCGATTTATATAAATATCAGAGTTTACAAAATGAGGTCCCAGTGGTTTTACAATTTATTAAATAAGTTTTCGAATGATAATATAGCCTTCTTGAGTATCCTTGCCCTTCCGGCCATCCTCATAAATTACGAACCTGAGATAAACATGCTAAAAAGTGTCAACACAAAGGTTGGCGAGTTCATAGAGTTTATGATTAAAACAGTTGAGTTCAATAGTTTCAAGTTTGAGCGATTATTGTAATAAATACCAATATCGATGAAATAAGTAGTGGACTACGTTGTTATGCACCCATAGTCATTTGTTTGCCCTAACCGGGTAAAAAGTTGAGTGAATCCATAGAATTTGTATGCAAATCAGTTGAACACAAGTTTCAAGGTTGGGCCACGTTGTTGCACCCATAAATTCAGTAGTTGCAGCATTTGTATCATTGCAACATAGTATATATTGCCTTAAGTCTCATGAACGCAAACCTTAACACGAACGGCGTCATAATAATGACGTAAGTTACAAACATCATAGTAATGATGTGAGCAACAATGCCCTCTGGTAGGAGTTTGCCATTCTCCTAGTAATCTCAAATAAAGTGCATTTGGTTACTTATCCGGCTAACACAAATGGGGCGTCAACTGCCAATAGATCTATTCACGATATTCGCATTCACTCGCAAGTGATTAATGGTTCATGATATGAGGGGCTTTTAGTGGCAACAATAAGTAACTTAAGCAATAGCAATTAGGATCTGATCGGTGCAAAACCGTCAAGTTTTCTCACACAAACCGGCCACTTGTGAATGGCCGACCGTAAGAAACTTAAAACGGCTCAAACACCAACTCAATGAAGATCTGGAGAGTATAGTGTTTCCCCGGGTCGTTATGTCCCAGCGAGCTATGCAATGGATCACCAAACGTATAGTGATCGAGAGATTTGAACGGAAAAGAGGATTTGATTTATTATAACTACAGAAAAAGCCTATAAATTACAACGGCTTAAATACAAATTAAAGAAAATTAAAAAGATAAAAACTATTAAATAAACGCTATCACTATATTTAAAATGATGTTTTTGATTTTATGTTTTATAAAACTGAATTAAAAACTACGCGACGTACAAATGAAAATGTGAAACTTACACAATATTAATCCTAAAAATATGAAAATGATATTTTTACAATCCTAATGATAAAAGAAAATTTTTAGAAACAGAAAATTATTTTTATAACTATTAAATTAATTATTATTAATTAAAAACTATTTTTAACTATTTAATAATAGCCTAAAATACAAGAAAATGGGAAATAAAGCTAGAAAAATAAAATTATGACTTGGAAAAATCTAGAATATCAAAAGAGAATTTTCAAAATTATTTTTGTATTTTTCTGATTATTTTTCTATTTTCTAGGAATTAAAAACTATTTAAAACTAATTAAATTGCTTAAAAATACAAATTTAACTAAGAAAAATTTGGAAAAATATTTTTTTGGCTTTTTATATTTATCTTAACTTAAGAAAAATGAAAAATTATTTTTTTGAAACTTTTCTTAATTTTTTGTATTAAATCCTAATTAAAAAGTACTAAAAATTGATTTAAATTAAGAAAAATAGCAAACAGGCTTAGAAAAATCTGAAAATTTCAAGAAAAGTCTAAAATAATATTTAGAATCTAGGAAAAATATAAAAAAACAGGGGTTGTGTGAAGGAAAATGCAACTGCTAGAGTAAGTGCTTATAAATAAGCACTTTTGAATAAGCAAATGCACACAACTGAGGACCAAACTGAAACAGAAGCTTCAATAAGCTAAAATAACTCAAAAGCAACTTATAACAACTATTCTTAACCTCTGAATTGCTAAATACCAAGATTTGATGAAATTGAGTTTAAGCACAAAAACAGATTCTAGGGGCCTACTTTGAGCTAGAAAATAAGCCACCAAATAAGTAAGAAACTGAAAAGCAAGATTGGCAACCTAAACTAGACCTGGCTAAGAGCTTGTAAACCAAAAAGGAGACCTTGGGAAGCTCAACTGAGCTTGTGGCAGGCCTTGCAACACCCCTGTGCAGACTCAGTGTTAACTGAGTCAGTTGCACAGGGCAATTGAGTCCCAATTGACAAGCCCATTTGAGGCTTAAATAAAATTAACAAAAATCCACAAAAATCACCATAAGAAATTAGACCAATGGAAGTTTTTAAAACCACAAGATTCACTTGATTTGTCCCAGAAATAAACTCAAGAAAATTCATCCCATTTGGGCTAAAAACTGGATTTTGCAATTTTGACTTTTTGAAAGATTTGGAGTTTTGACTTTTATGAACTTAGAAACTGATTTAAAGAACTGAGATTAATGTTAATATATGAAATGAACTTAATGCAAGCTAAATCTATGAATTTGAGACACAAAACAAGTTTTTGCTTTAATGAAAATCCAACAGTTAAGTATTTTAGACAGATAAAAGGTAATTTGGACTTTTAAGGTTTGCAACTGAGATTTAATGACCCAAATGGTTCAGGTTAACCTAGTTGAGACTGAGTAGACAAGATCTAAGTACAAACTACAATTCAAACTCCAATACCACTACTGACCCAAACACACCTGTTTCAACTGAAATGCAATTAAATCTAAACCAACTGTTGAACTAACTCTAGCAAACACTTAAACTGAATCTAAATATGCTAAATACAACTATATAAACAAGTTTGAACAAGTTATAACTACAAATACAAATGCAAACAAAATCTGCAAAATGGATGAAAACTGAAATTGAAATACTCACTTACAGATGACCAGCTGACTTCTCAGGCTAAACCAGAACCAAAACTAACCTAATCTAGTCTAATTCAACCCAATATCACCACTGCATCAACCTTTATCCATTTCCAAGACCAACTGCACCCATTTTGACTTTTATTGACCATAAACCAAATTTGCTTGAACTGATTCAGCAGGCATACCAAAGACTATAATAAGCTTAAATGAGCTTATTTGATTTTAACATGAGCTTATTAGAAGCTTGAACATAAAATTTGAAACTGAAAATGAGACAGTGAACAATAAACTTGATATTTGATTAAACTTTAAAATTGATACTCAAAAGCACAATACAATAATGTTTCAACTTAAATGTGATACAAACAAACTGAAATTACAACATTTTGATTTAAACTAATACATTTATAAAAAAACGACAATAAAGAAAATTATAAAAACTAGCTACCTCTTCTCCTTCTCTCATCCTTCCTTTTTATACACCAACTTGTCTTCTCTCTCATCTCTGAGTATATCCCACCATTATTCAGGGCCATTGGATGACTTCAAGCAATGTTGGCCATTGATTTCATTTTTGGCGAGAAATGTGTATTTTGACAGTTGGGGTTGAGTGCAAAGGAGAAGGGTGAATTTAATGTGTTTTGGAGGGAGGTGGAGGTGGAGGGAACAAGATAGTGTAAAGGTGAGGAGGGGGATGGGTTGGAAGTGTGTTGCAGAGGTGAAGCAGAAGCAGTTGGGAAGAAAGGGTTTTGGCGCGTTTTGCTTGTTTGACCAGTGAGAGTTGACTGGTGTTAAATATCAAAGGGGGGTCAAATGAAGGGGAGTCCAAAAGGGTTGGCAGGGTCCAAGGTGTAATGGCAGGTCCAAAAAGGGTGTGAAGGGTTTAATAACATAGGGACCTAATGTGTAATTTCTGGAAATCAAGGGACCTAGGCTGCCAAATCTGCAAAGTTGCTCCAAGGACTAAAAGTGACAAGTTTCAATAATGCAAGGACCAAACTTGACATTTTCCAATTTTCCAAGGGCCATTTTTGTCAATTTTTAAACTTGAAGGACCAATTTTGTAATTTCTCAAAACTTTTGATATTTTTCACCAAAGGACTAATTTTGACAAGTTATGATTTAAAAAGGACCTTTGGTGATTTTTCTTTTGAAATTAGGACTCAGGGACTATTTCTGACAATTTTAGAAACTTGGGGGACTGAAACTGCCAATTATGCAAATTTAGCTCATTTTTCATCTGATTTTAAACATTTTGCATCTGAAACACATAAAATGCAATTTTGAGATATTTTCAGTATTTTGATGCATTTCTGAGCATTTTTAAACGTTTTGCAGTTCAGATTGACCCAAAAATGATGAGTACTTACACACTCATCAGGATCGCATACAGATAGTACTTGTGTTCAAGTTTGTAGCAAAACGTATGAAGTGTGATTATGAACTCAAAGTAGTTTGTAAAAGCTTTAGAGTACTTGTGAAAGTAAAAATGAGTAGTTAAGCATGTATCTCCCCGAAAACAGTTTAAAAGCAAGTAAAGGTAGGGGCCATGAACTCACAGTAATATGTAAAAGTTTTTAGAGTAGTTATAAAGGTGAAAGCAATTAGTTGAGCATGTATCTCCCACAAAACATTAATAAACAAGTATAAAAACGGAGCTACGAACTCACAGTAATTCGCAAGAGTTTAAAGTAAATGTAAAAATATCAAGCAATATTTGAGCATGTATCTCCACCAAAACGTTCAAAATAAGGAAAAGAGGGGCTATGACTCACCTCGATGTTACAGTAGTCTGGATGGAAAACAAATTAGGTAATGTGAATAAACTGCTCCGACTTGTGACCTGAGTTAGTATGTCATGTTTTTAGTATTCGAGTTCAATTTTATGCGATGATAATGCTCTATCGATAGTTGGGTAAACATGAAGTGTCTTCAAAAATTAATTATACTTATCATACTTATTTTTATGGCTCGGATGATCGGTGATAAGTTTTATCAAAACCCAAGTTGTTAAATATGATATGTTTCAAAAATGTTATAATTTACAATTTTAAATATTTACAGTTTTTACCCTTGCACTTTCAAAAATGACACTTTAAGCCCTCAACTATGGGTTATTGACAAAATCAGCCCTTGTATAATTAACTTTTAAGAAATTACATTTTTAGTCCAAGAAAAACTTTATCTTTCAAAAGTTACAATTTTTATACTTGTAATCTTATAAGAAAAATTCACTTGTTTTTTGCCTAAATTGACAAACATGCGGGTAAATATAAGCGAGGCCTTAAAAGGTTTTTACTACGTTCTTGATCCCTTCAAGAGTTTGTCCGGTTATATTTCTAATGGTTCAAACTAGAGGTCTTAAGCTCTTACGGTTTGGTCGCAATGATTCTCTAAAGTAGGGGGTTAGGTGTCTTTTGTTGGTTTTTGGCGATAACAGGGCCAAACAAGGACAGTTTTTACACGAGGCAAGCTAGTGTTTCTACAACACATTTAACCCTTTAAACACTTTGCTGTGATATCTTCTAAATGGTATAAGCCTCATATCTTATTCGTCTTTGGTTAGAAAGATACAAGTCCACGAACATGGCCACTTGGCCACGACACGTTTTAAGAAAATTTCATTTTAACCCATTAACTTTTACGGTGTCACCTAGGGACATCGTAATATGTTAATTAACTCTTTTTAATTTATTATCTAACATTCTATAACTCCTACGACTCAAATTTTGTAAAATGCATACAAGGTCTTTTTATGAAAAGTTCACGAGTCACCTACTTTTTGGTTGATTATAAAAGAGACTATAAGTTATTTTAAAGACATTATTGGGGCGTTAAAATCCTTGCAGCGAGCCCTTTAAAACAGTGTAAATCTCGTACTTTACAACCCTTTAATTAGCAAGATATTAATTACGGAAAAGGGCTAGTTAGGCTATTCTTGCCAAATTGCAATTCTCGTTTTTAAACCATAAAACTTTATACCTTTTGCATAAAACCTTGTGAAATGTTGTTTTACTCATTTCTAATGTTTCTAAGATAGTTCATAATCAAATTTATCAAAAATCCCGAGTTTTCCCTACATACCTGTTATAAACTACTTTTGGTGTTTAGGACTTTTAGCCATAATGAAGGGCTGTTTTTAAGCATGGTGACT
Organism: Chrysanthemum seticuspe; assembly: GCA_019973895.1. NCBI lineage: Eukaryota > Viridiplantae > Streptophyta > Magnoliopsida > Asterales > Asteraceae > Chrysanthemum > Chrysanthemum seticuspe. Next base: position 343,272,101 of record BPTQ01000007.1, on the reverse strand, counting down.
AGGCTTTTCAACCGGGTTATGGGGGCGTTTTGTAGTATCCTAGGTTTTGTTTACAAAGGTTCTTTGGTTGGCCCTAATACCTTTAACCCGATGTAGAAAAATTGGGCGCAATAGAGGTGCCAGGCCTGATTTTATAAAATATATATAACATCTGTTAAGATTTTGGTTAAAATTAGCGTTCGTTTTGTGTTTTTAGAACCCGTGCTCCCGAGTTTTTGAAGAAAACGTCGTTTCGGAAAACTTTCGTGCTTTAACTTTTTCATGAAAGGGAGCAGAAAGGCCTCGTTTTGCATGCCTAAACATTCTATCACATAAAGTTTTGACATATTTTCAGCAACTTCTTTAGACCGTATCTTTTGACTCGTGTACTTGTTTTAAGTGATTCAAATTGCTACATTCTCCTTATAAAATCCTTTTTAACTGTATGTACTTGATATAAAAAATGATAACGAAATTGAATGAGTTTAAAAGACTTACAATCTTGGAAATCGACTAGAAATGAATTTCGACCGAAGGGGTCCTAAAGTGGAACCAAGCTATTTCCTTCCTCCTAGGCTCTATACTATCCTTCCTTGGCTTATATTAGGACCTCTAGATTAGTGAGTAACTGAGTGTGTGTATATTTATGGTGTATTTCGAATGGTGTGAGCAAAAATGAAAGGAGTGGCTTGCTATTTATAGAAGGGAAATGAGAGTGTTCTTGAAAGAGACTAGGTCACCATGTTGAGTTGTAGGAGACAAGATGAGGTAGTCTTGTGCCAAGTGGAAACCTTGTGTGGTGATGGTGAAAAAATGTGATGTGGTTAAATTTCTAACCAAGTAAATTTCCCACAATTTTTACTTAAGGTAAAATATCAAGGAAACATGATGTTGTGGCTTCTTATGGGACTAGTAGAAAGTTTGTGGTTAGGGATTTAACAAGTAGTTGCTTAGAACTAAAATGGTTAGGTTTTAGTTCATTTTGAACCATAGTGTAACTAGGGGTTCGATTTATATACGGAAGGAAGCAAGGGTTCCTTGAGGCTTTTGGAGGGTCCAAGTCACCATGTTTAGGATTAAGTGACATGGTGATGTGGTGTATTGGAGTGTGGAAGATGGCATGTGGTGAAGGTGAGGGTGGTGTGATGTGGTAGGGGTTTTAGCCAAGAATACTTCCCACAATGTTTGACCTAGGTGAAGTTCTAAGGGAACAAGGTGATGTGGTAATTTTTGGTGTAAGTAAATATTGGTGGTTAGGGTAATTACAAGTAATAGATGCTAAACTAAATGGTTGAGGTCTAGTTCAATTCTAACTAAGGGTAACAAGGGGAGACGTTAGGCTTAGAGGGTAGTACCTAGGGCTTAGTGTGTTGTACATGGAGTCTAGGTGAAGTAGTAACTTGGTTTTAGGGATTAGGTGAAGTTAGTTTATGTATTTAAATTTAATCTTATGTTAATGTAGCTTATGTATATTAAATAAGTATCCTTTATGCATAGGATACTTGTACCACAAGCATTAGAGAATTGTACATTAGGTTTGAAAACTATAGGAAAGTTAATTTTAAGTATCATGTGCTTTAAGGTTGGTACATTGAGGTTTATAATGTGATTTTATGTAAACATTAAGCTTTATGCATTAAGGACTTGTACTCATGCTTAAAAGACTTGTACTCTAGGTATAAAATGTTGTACTTCATTTTTTATGATTTGATTGTGTAAAATCATTGTTTATAATAAATTAGGGTTTCGTAAAAACTCCAATAGATAGAAAACGTTTGGTTTGAATGTTTAATAATCGTACATTTATGAAATAGCGTAAAGTGGTAAATAAAAGTTGAAAACTTTTATACTTGATGTATAAGGAATGAACTTAAGACATTCTGGTGTTGGTGTGTACATTTATTAAGAATGTGAGTTACGCCATATCAGTTAGTTGTTGTGATTAGATAAACAGATAACGTTTAAAAAAAAATTTTGACCTGAAAGATGGTTAAGTATTCTTTAGTTAGAATATCATACAAGTGGAAATTTACCGGTGGTTACAGTCTTACCCCCTTAAGTGGAATCTCGTCCTCAAGATTCACTCTGTTGTTGGTTATGGTGTGGGAAAAAGTGTGGATATCAATGGAGCATTGATTACATGGATGTGTATGTATAGTTTTCTGGTTACGAAGTTTTGCTTTTGAAAGATTGTTTTAGGAAATCTGTGAAGATGACTGTTTCCTTCATGACATGATTCTTCCTGAATTAGACATAGGTGATCAGGCTATGTATAATTGAGGAAAAATGATGTGATGCTTGATTCAGTCAAAGTAGTATTATGTTTCTCGAAAGTTTTAGATGGTGTTCAACGTTTTGCTTTAATAGAATGGCAGCCTAAACAACTTTTCAAAGTACAAGAAATATCTACTCATATAATGATAGTATATAGGATGACAAGATATAAATTCCTGGGTGGCGGCAAGAGAACTAAAATAGACAGAATATATTCTATAATACATGGGGAAAACCTTATAGGATAGTTAGCCTAATCCTATTATAATAACGAGGTATTGTTATAACTAGACGAAGGTTGTGATTATCATGGAGATAGTAAACATAGACTTTTTATTGAATATAAGGGTACTTATCTCAATTAGGTTATGAATTATGGAGGTCGTGAAAAATTCTAGAGATGATTAAAACCTAATTACAATGTCTTAGGAAAATTATATAAATCTCAAAAGTATAGAAGTAGGTACATGCTCGGGAAAATACATGTAAGCCGTAATGCCTTAAAATAGGCATATGCAGATAAGTTTATTTATATAAAGTATTCAGAAGTATATGCATATGTATCAGTATACTAAAATGTAGCATAAATTACCTAGAAGTCACGTAATTATCTGGAGGACGAAAGGCACGGAGAGCGAAAGGATATAAAATATTTTGTTTGTAAAAATAGTTATAGTTCGGACCTCAACTAGACCCGTTTCTCTATAACTGCGGCTCTAATACCAATCTGTAACACCTCCAATTTCGTGATACGCAGCGGAATTCAAGCTGGGTGTTACTTCATGGCTCAACAGTTACAATAACAGAAAACGAACTCTAACTGTGTCATTTTAAAATATTTATCATTCGATTTATATAAATATCAAAGTTTACAAAATGAGGTCCCAGTGGTTTTACTGTTCATTAAATAAGTTTTCGAATGATAATATAGCCTTCTTGAGTATCCGTGCCCTTCCGTGCCATCCTCATAAATTACGAACCTGAGATAAACATGCTAAAAAGTGTCAACACAAAGGTTGGTGAGTTCATAGAGTTTATGATTAAAACAGTTGAGTTCAATAGTTTCAAGTTTGAGCGATTATTGTAAGAAATACCAATATCGATGAAATAAGTAGTGGACTACGTTGTTATGCACCCATAGTCATTTGTTTGCCCTAACCGGGTCAAAAGTTGAGTGAATCCATAGAATTTGTATGCAAATCAGTTGAACACAAGTTTCAAGGTTGGGCCACGTTGTTGCACCCATAAATTCAGTAGTTGCAGCATTTGTATCATTGCAACATAGTATATATTGCCTTAAGTCTCATGAACGCAAACCTTAACACGAACGACGTCATAATAATGACGTAAGTTACAAAAATCATAGTAATGATGTGAGCAACAATGCCCTCTGGTAGGAGTTTGCCATTCTCCTAGTAATCTCAAATAAAGTGCATTTGGTTACCTATCCGGCTAACACAAATGGGGCGTCAACTACCAATAGATCTATTCACGATATTCGCATTAACTCGCAAGTGATTAATGGTTCATGATATGAGGGACTTTTAGTGGCAACAGTAAGTAACTTAAACAATAGCAATTAGGATCGCATACAGATAGTACTTGTGTTCAGGTTTGTAGCAAAACTTATAAAGTGTGATTATGAACTCATAGTAGTTTGTAAAAGCTTTAGAGTACTTGTGAAAGTAAAAATGAGTAGTTAAGCATGTATCTCCCCTAAAACAGTTTAAAAGCAAGTAAAGGTAGGGGCCATGAACTCACAGTAATATGTAAAAGTTTTTAGAGTACTTATAAAGGTGAAAGCAATTAGTTGAGCATGTATCTCCCCCAAAACATTAATAAACAAGTATAAAAACGGGGCTACGAACTCACAGTAATTCGTAAGAGTTTAAAATAAATGTAAAAATATCAAGCAATATTTGAGCATGTATCTCCCACAAAACGTTCAAAATAAGGAAAAGAGGGGCTATGACTCACAGTAATTCGTAAGAGTTTAAAATAAATGTAAAAATATCAAGCAATATTTGAGCATGTATCTCCCCCAAAACGTTCAAAATAAGAAAAAGAGGGGCTATGACTCACAGTAATTCATAAGAGTTTAAAATAAATGTAAAAATATCAAGCAATATTTGAGCATGTATCTCCCCAAAACGTTCAAAATAAGGAAAAGTGGGGCTATGACTCACCTCGATGTTACAGTAGTCTGGATGGAAAACAAATTAGGTAATGTGAATAAACTGCTCCGACTCGTGACCTGAGTTAGTATGTCATGTTTTTAGTATTCGATTTCAAGTTTATGTGATGATAATGCTCTATCGATAGTTGGATAAAAAAATGCATCGAACTTGACACTTGTTGTCATTGTGTGTAGTCAACTATTTTTTTTCATTGTAACACAAACCTTTTGAATTTTTGTCATTGTATGTAGCCAGTTAGGTGAATTTGTGTTATTGTATGTACCCAGTCAGGCTTAGCGTTACATCGTTAGTCCTTATTTACTAACGGTCGTTAGTAAATAACTTAAAAATTCGTTCTCTTACGTTTTTATTCGTTTTCATCCGTTTTTATACGTTTTCGTCCGTTTTTATACTTTTTTTTTCCGTTTTATACATTTTGGTCCAATGCTTTCATCCGTTTTTTACATTTTCGTTTGTTTACTTACGTTTTCGTACGTTTTCTTACGTTTTAGTCCGTTATTATACGTTTTCGTCCGTTTTTTTACTTTTTCGTCCGTTTTATACATTTTGGTCCAATGCTTTCATCCGTTTTTTACATTTTCGTTTGTTTACTTATGTTTTCTTACGTTTTAGTCTGTTATTATACGTTTTCGTCCGTTTTTATACGTTTTCGTCTGTTTTCTTACGTTTTCATCCGTTTTTATGCGTTTTGTCCGTTTTATTACGTTTTCATTCGTATTTATACGTTTTTCATCCGTTTTCTTACGTTTTCAACTGTTTTTATACATTTTCGTATGTTTTCTAACATTTTCATCTTTTTTTATACGCTTTCGTTGGTTTTCTTACTTTTTCGTTCATTTTCTTACTTTTTCGGACGAAAATGTATAAAACTTAAGAATACGGACAAAAACGTATAAAAATGGATGAAGGTGTAAGAAAACAAATGAAAACTTAAAAAAAAGACGAAAACGTATAAAACAGATAAAAACAGACGAAAACATATAAAAACAGAGGAAAACGTTAGAAAATCGACGAAGACATTTAAAAACTGACGAAAACGTATAAAAACGGACGAAAAAATATAAAACGGATGAAAAACGATTGAAAACGTATAATAACAGATGAAAACGGATGAAAACTTATAAAAACGGACTAAAACGTATAAAAGCGAATGAAAACGTATAAAAGCGGACGAAAACGTAAGAAAACGGACGAGAATGTAAGAAAACAGACGAAAACGTAAAAAACGGGAAAAAGCAACGGACGAAAAAGTATAAAAAACGGACAAAAACGTATAATAACGGATGAAAACGAATAAAAACGTAAGAGAACGAAATTTTAAGTTATTTACTAACGACCGTTAATATAAAAGGACTAACGATGTAACGCTAAGCCTGACTGGGTACATACAATAACACAAATTCACCTAACTGGCTACATACAATGACAAAAATTCAAAAGGTTTGTGTTACAATGAAAAAAAAATAGTTGGCTACATACAATGACAACAAGTGTCAAGTTCGATGCATTTTTTTGTCATTTTCCCAAAATTAATTAAACTTATCATACTTATTTTTATGGCTCGGATGATCGGTGATAAGTTTTATCAAAACCCAAGCTGTTAAATATGATATGTTTCGAAAATGTTATAATTTACAATTTTAAATATTTACAGTTTTTACCCTTGCACTTTCAAAAATGACACTTTAAACCCTCAACTATGGGTTATTGACAAAATCAGCCCTTGTATAATTAACTTTGAAGAAATTACATTTTTAGTCCAAGAAAAACTTTATCTTTCAAAAATTACAATTTTTATACTTGTAATCTTATAAGAAAAATTCACTTGTTTTTTGCCTAAATTGACAAAAGTGCGGGTAAATATAAGCAAGGCCTTAAATAGTTTTTACTACGTTCTTGATCCCTTCAAGATTTTGTCCGGTGATATTTCTAATGGTTTAAACTAGATGTCTTAATCTCTTACGGTTTGGTCGCAATGATTCTCTAAAGTAGGGGGTTAGGTGTCTTTTGTTGGTTTTGGGCGATAACAGGGCCAAACAAGGACATTTTTTACACGAGGAAAGCTAGTGTTTCTACAACACATTTGACCCTTTAAACACTTTGCTGTGAGATCTTCTAAATGGTATAGGCCTCATATCTTATTCGTCTTTGGTTAGAAAGATACAAGTCCACGAACATGGCCACTTGGCCACTACGCTTTTTAAGAAAATTTCATTTTTAACCCATTAACTTTTACGGTGTCACCTAGGGACATCATAATATGTTAATTAACTCTTTTTAAGTTATTATCTAACATTCTATAACTCCTACAACTCAAATTTTGTAAAATGCATGCAAGGTCTTTTTATGAAAAGTTCACGAATCACCTACTTTTTGGTTGATTATAAAAGAGACTATAAGTTCTTTTAAAGACATTATTGGGGCGTTAAAATCATTGCGTCGAGCCCTTTAAAATGGTGTAAATCTCTTACTTTACAACCCTTTAATTAGTAAGATATTAATTACGGAAAATGGCTACTTAGGCTATTCTTGCCAAATTGCAATTCTCGTTTTTAAACCATAAAACTTTATATCTTTTGCATCCAACCTTGTGAAATGTTGTTTTACTCATTTCTAATGTTTCTAAGATAGTTCATAATCTAATTTATCAAAAATCCCGAGTTTTCCCCACATACCTGTTATAAACTACTTTTGGTGTTTAGGACTTTTAGCCAGAATGAAGGGCTGTTTTTAAGCATGGCGACTAGGCTTTTCAACCGGCTTATGGGGGCGTTTTGTAGTATCCTAGATGGTGTTTACAAAGGTCCTTTGGTTGGCCCTAATACCTTTAACCCGATGTAGAAAAATAGGGCGCAATAGAGGTGTCGGGCATGATTTTATAAAATATATATAAAAGTTGTTAAGATTTTGGTTAAAATTAGCGTTCATTTTGCGTTTTCAGGACCCGTGCACCCGAGTTTTTGAAGAAAACGTCGTTCCGGACAACTTTCGCGCTTTAACTTTTTCATGAAACGGAGCAAAAGGCCTCGTTTTGCGTGCCTAAACATTCTGTCACAGAAAGTTTTGACATATTTTCAGCAACTTCTTTAGACCGTATCTTTTGACTCATGTACTTGTTTTAAGTGATTCAAATTGCTACATTCTCCTTATAAAATCCTTTTTAACTGTATGTACTTGATATAAAAAATGATAACGAAATTGAATGAGTTTAAAAGACTTACAATCTTGGAAATCGACTAGAAATGAATTTCAACCGAAGGGGTCCTAAAGTGGAACCAAGCTCTTTCCTTCCTCCTAGGCTCTATACTATCCTTCCTTGGCTTATATTAGGACCTCTAGATCAGTGAGTAACTGAGTGTGTGTATGTTTATGGTGTATTTCGAATGGTGTGAGCAAAAATGAAGGGAGTGGCTTGCTATTTATAGAGGGGAAATGAGAGTGTTCTTGAAAGAGACTAGTTCACCATGTTGAGTTGTAGGAGACAAGATGAGGTAGTCTTGTGCCAAGTGGAAACCTTGTGTGGTGATGGTGAAAAAATGTGATGTGGTAAAATTTCTAACCAAGTAAATTTCCCACAATTTTTACTTAAGGTAAAATATCAAGGAAACATGATGTTGTGGCTTCATATGGGACTAGTAAAAATTTTGTGGTTAGGGATTTAACAAGTAGTTGCTTAGAACTAAATTGGTTAGGTTTTAGTTCATTTTGAACCATAGTGTAACTAGGGGTTCGATTTATATAGGGAAGGAAGCAAGGGTTTCTTGAGGCTTTTGGAGGGTCCAAGTCACCATGTTTAGGATTAAGTGACATGGTGATGTGGTGTATTGGAGTGTGGAAGATGGCATGTGGTGAAGGTGAGGGTGGTGTGATGTGGTAGGGGTTTTAGCCAAGAATACTTCCCACAATGTTTGACCTTGGTGAAGTTCTAAGGGAACAAGGTGATGTGGTAATTTTTGGTGTAAGTAAATATTGGTGGTTAGGGTAATTACAAGTAATAGATGCTAAACTAAATGGTTGAGGTCTAGTTCAATTCTAACTAAGGGTAACAAGGGGGCGTTAGGCTTAGAGGGTAGTACCTAGGGCTTAGTGTGTTGTACATGGAGTCTAGGTGAAGTAGTAACTTGGTTTTAGGGCTTAGGTGAAGTTAGTTTATGTATTTAAATTTAATCTTATGTTAATGTAGCTTATGTATATTAAATAAGTATCCTTTATGCACAGGATACTTGTACCACAAGCATTAGAGAATTGTACATTAGGTTTGAAAACTATAGGAAAGTTAATTTTAAGTATCATGTGCTTTAAGGTAGGTACATTGAGGTTTATAATATGATTTTATGTAAACATTAAGCTTTATGCATTAAGGACTTGTACTCATGCTTAAAAGACTTGTACTCTAGGTATAAAATGTTGTACTTCATTTTTTATGATTTGATTGTGTAAAATCATTGTTTATAATAAATTAGGGTTTCGTGAAAACTCCAATAGATAGAAAACGTTTGGTTTGAATGTTTAATAATCGTACATTTATGAAATAGCATAAAGTGGTAAATAAAAGTTGAAAACTTTTATACTTGATGTATAAGGAATGAACTTAAGACATTCTGGTGTTGGTATGTACATTTATTAAGAATGTGAGTGATAACGCTACACGCGTCGTTCGGGGTCAAGGAAACTTCCTTTTCTTCGAGCAAGTTTTATAACACCTTAGGCAGTGAACCTAATCGTTGTAGTGTAGTAATTAGGGTAAGCCACGGGTATTGATATCGTTCTCTAGGGGAATAGGAATGCTAGTAAGGAGTTACTACGCTAAGGTTAAGGTTGAGGAAGATTATTTTTTATCTTTTTATATTTTATGAAAATGGAAAGGTACGAATCTCGGGTATTGGATTTGGGGGTTTGGTATTTCTACCGATTACTCTACTATTATCTAATTATCTAAACTAAGGTTGTGGGAGTCTATGTCTAATTAATGTGTGCTCGTATAATAGTTTAAAGATGTGTTTACTTAGTTTGTATTACTCCTTAATTATCTCCTATTGATGGTTGAGTGTCACGTCTTATTCCTAGTTGCGTTGTGAGTCTAAAGTTGTAGGGTATGCGTTTCTCCCTAACTCTTCGAACTTACCAAAGGGTCTTGTCTACAAACCCACTAGGGATTATAAACTCCTACTCTAAGGCGCTCTTTGGATGGTTTAGCCTACAATTACTCAGGTAATTATATTCTAAGGTTCACAAAGATGAATCAAGCATTAAGTACACAACGAATGACCTATCGCATTACTAGATCATTAATCAACTAAGATAAGAAACAACCAATCAATATTCAATAATTAAGTTTCATACTTCCTAAGCAAACACACAAATAATTTAGCCGGACATGGAGAACATGCAAGAATACACACAAATAATCAAAGACATAATTGAATTAATGAAGTAAAGACTTATCTTGATGTAAGATAGGGTTTAAAACCCTAAAATACTGTACAAGACACCTTAGGTTCGGTTTTAGGTTTTTACTCCAAAGACTCTCCACCCAAAGACTGAAAAATTCGGATTCTATATATAAGATTACAATTGCGACGGCGTCACCTTATGTTTAGTGACGCCGTCGTGTCGCCGCCATTAGGGTTTCGTCTTGGCCACGTTAACCTTGCGACGGCGTCACCTTATGTCCGTGACGCCGTCCTCTTCAGCTTCTGACGTCGTCTGGATTGCATCTAGGCCGTCTGAGTAGCGACGGCCTACTCTTTCACAACTAGACGCCGTCTCTTGAAAATATGAGTTTTGGGTTCTGGGCCGTCACAATAATTTTGGGACGGCGTCGCCAATAGCACCTGACGCCGTCGCCTTCTACTTTCAGCAACTGTGAGTGTCTCGATTTTGACTTTGGCCATTTTCTTCATATATTTGTGCCTTTTCGTCCAAATAAGTGTCATTCCAGCATTTTGCCTTCACGAGACCTAAAAAGTGAAAAGGAACGATATTAAGCAATAACGGATACAAAAGTGATCAAATAAGGACTTAAAGGACCCCTCAAAATGGTACCTTTTAAAACCTTATCAAATATCCCTACACTTGTTATTTGCTTGTCCTCAAGCAAATGTGCTTTTAGCCAATTAATTTATAAGTTAGGGGTCATGAAGCATTAATTCAAAACGGTCCACAACACATATAAGCCCGGAAAAAGTCATAACAAGCACGGAAATTACATACTAGCACCTCACATGGGGTGTTTGGATACTCACATCTCTCTCGGGTGTATATATAAAATATAACAATATAGGAAATGGAAGATAAACACTCATTAACCGGTCCTAGTACATAGATTACCATAGGCTTGAGAATAGATCAAACCTCCATCGCTTTGGCGTAAGCACCTAGGAAAGACTATCAAAGAGGTCTTTTAAAGGGTTGTAATGTTAGGCTTACGGTAAGGAAATAAGGGTTTGGTGGGATAGGCTATTTAGTGGTGGCAAGTCAAAAATCTTTATGTTAACTGCATATGAAGAATGGCGTTGCTAAGCCAAGACTCGACACTCTAAACTCTAGATAACTGAAATAAATAAACATAAATTTAAAGATAGATGTAGGATGGTAGCCCGTTTTTTTTTTTTTTTTTTTTTTATATACACTTTTACTCTACCATCCTCTACGATAACATCAAAATACTAGGGATTTAAAGGCACATCCCTACACTTGAGTTTTTTATTACTCTAACACTAATTTGACCCGAATTGAAAAGATCAAAACACTTGGGGTACATTATTACGCAAACAAAGGGAATTTGAATTTAACGTTCCCTTCCCGTCATTTCATAAACTTTAACTTTTCCCATGAATCCCAATCATCCCAAAACTGTATACAAAGGATATGACTCGACTTAGCAACTTATGCAAGCAACTAGATAATTGAACTAAGGGTTTAGGGTGATAACAAACATTTGCACTAAAAGTGAGTGCATAAGGGGTAGGCTAAGGCGATTTGGGTGTATATTTGGGGGTGGGGTGTAAACAATGCTCTTCATTGATATTCCGGAAAAACCGAAACATCACGAGAACCGCGAAAAGGATAGGCTCTGAGGGGTTAACTAGGGGTATCGTGTACTAAAAATGAGTACAACGCAAAGGGTGTGGGGGAATTACTCAACCGAAGTGGAAGAAGTAATTATATTACAGGTATCAAACAAGGGTTATCCTAATGCCTCTTATCATTTAGTTATTCCTAACTACACAAGTGTAGCCTCACTTGCGATCTCGGAATGCATCACAAAACAAGTTCTAGAATCTAATATACTACCGGTTCACACTCTAAGCATTAAAGATGAATGCTTTAATTCCTACTAATCTAAGGGCGATCCTCACATTTTGGTGGAATTTGGGTGGTAAAGGGTTTTGTGCTAGTCATGCAACTTCATATCCATGAGACGCTTTTGTTAAGACTAATGGCCCACTCTTATATGTCATGAAAAATTTTAAATTTGGTGCCAAAATTACCGTAACCGACATTTTCTCATGGTTTATTACACAATCACAATTGGACAAAGCAAATAGTCAAGGACAAGCATAGTTTCAAAGTTCTCGTTTTATTTTCCCTCCCTACACTTAAACTGAACATTGTCCCCAATGTTCCCCGAAAGTATCAAAGTTATGATAACAGAAGGTAATTAAAAACGAAAGAAACTAATACTCCCCTGATTAGCTCGGTAGGATCCGTGTAAAGTGGTGGTTAAATCTTTTTCAAGAAGAATTAATGCGTGAAAAGCTCCTCCCAATCTTATGTAACTTCTTCCTGACAAACTAAACATGCACACTTGAAGAAAACAAACAAAACCTTCGCGTAAAATCGGCGGTAATAATATATATAAGACTCGATTTAAACTAGGATATAATGCTTGTGGAATGGATGTTTACAGAATTTCTAAGAAAATTAAGACATGGAAAATTCCAAAAATTTATAAGTAGCTCAGAAAATGAGAAAAAGTAATCTGATGTTTTTACTCCTTCCTGACGCCGTCAGGTTGCAATCCTGACGCCGTCAGGTTATCCTGACAAAAACTGGTCTGCGATTTTCTGGAAAAAATTCTGGAAAATTTTACATCTTTAGAATCTGGAAAAATTTCTGCAAAACATCCATTATGACTCGATACAAGCATTTGACTCGAACAAACAAACATAAATATCTTTTAGTTAATTGTTATTCTCATGTTTACGTTTCTTTTGAAAACGTGTGTAATCCTCCCTACACTTATCCCTTATGTAAAATACCTTTATATGCAATTAAGACGAGGTTAAAAACAAAATAAAGCATTTTTACAAATTTTAACATGAGGATAAACAATTAATAAAAGATATAAGACACTAACAAGCAAACAATAAAGCATGGGTTGCCTCCCACGAAGCGCTTTTCTTTATTTAAGAGTCTTGTAGCTAGACTCATAGTCGTGCTCCTACGTTTTCTCATTACCGCCCTCTTGACGGTCTCTAATGGGGGATTCCATCTTATAGAAGTGCCCTAACATGCACTTCTTTAAGAGTTCATCCTCTCCCCAATTGGTTCTATATTTCGGTCCTAGGCTCAAGCAATCCTTATAGAATCCGAAAATCTTAGCCATAACATAATCAACACCTTTTTCCCTATCCTCATTATTCCTATAATAGACCGACAATTTAAGTTCCTTTTCATCATTAGAGAGTGATGAAAACTTCTCAATCTTAAACGGCATTTGGTAAGCTATGTCATCGGTCTCATTCTTGAATCGCACTACTCCTAACGAGGGGTCATAGGTCATCCCGGTGCTTTTTATGAAAGGTTTTCCTAGAATAACATGGGACAAACTAGGGTCTATGGCCGTGCTAATATCATCCACAATTATGAAGTCCGTAGGAAACGTGAAACTACCTACATAAACGGGCAATCCCTTAACTCTACCAAGAAAATTGCAACTAACATTAGGATCATTGGGGTCTTGCCTAGTTGGAATAGGCTTCTTCAATATCCAGTTGTAGTAGGTGCTAGTAATTATGTGGATTGGGGACTTGCGATCAATGTAAGCTTTTGCCACAAAAAGGTGTCCTATGACACATGGTATGTTAAGATTCCAAGGGTTCCCGAACTTGATTCGAGGACTTTTCCTAACATACATGTGACGGAGGTCACGCACTAAGTGAGGGTGGCGAGATAGTTCTTCTTCCGTAGGAAATTTGTTGAAATAGTCAATGTCTACTTCATCTACTTCCTCGGGTATTTCCTCATCCGTAAGTGTATAGTCCTCTTCGTCATTTGTTTCATCAGGTTCAACTAAGGCGATGGCATTGATGAATTGGACATGCTTTAGCTTGCTTGGATCCTTAATCTCTATGCCTGAAGGCTCGGGAGTTGAGATAGCACTAACCTTCTTATCACTATTAGCTATGGCTTTCAAAAGGTTGTCTATTTTCCTATCCATCTCGGCTTGTTGATTGTTAAAGCGGTCCGAGAGCTTAGCCATTTGGGTTTCTTGGGATGCAACTAGGTTTTGCAACATCCCTTCGATGTTTTGTTCGTTAGGACCGTTAGGTGGGGGCCATGAGAAATCATTAGAAGTGAATTCTTTGGTTTGTCCCCAATAGAAGTCGGGCTTGTTTTTCCATGCTTCACGGGTTTCATTGAAATTCCTAGGTCCAGGTGTTGTAGGGAATCTTCCTCCCGCTCCATTAATACGCGAGGATGCGTAGTCAACAGAAGCGTGTTCGGGGGATCGGGTGCTAGTGCGCGTGTTATGAGGATCACAAAACGGCTCGCACGAGGAAGAAGCTTTGTTCACATGGTGTGAAGACTTAGGATTTTCGTAGGAACTCATGAGGAATTTAACTTGATCTTCAAGTTCGATCATCCTACGATCGGGAGGAGGCAAGGAGATTGCCTTGACGGTTTTGGGCAGCTCACGGGGGTCATCCCAACTTTCGTTGTCATAGAGGGCGAGGTCCTCTATTATTTCCCATGATTCTTCTGCAGTGAGATCACTAAGTTTTCCACCGGCCGCTTGGTCTATGGATCGCTTAGTGGGGAAGTTGACATGATCATAAAAGATTTGGACTTGGAGCCAAAGATCAATGCCGTGATGAGGGACTTTATGAAGTAAGTCCTTGAATCGGGTCCATGCTTCGTAGAGAGATTCACCTTGACGTTGTTGGAACATCAAGATGTCATTCCTAAGCTTAGTGGTTCTCCCCGGTGGGAAAAATTGAGCAAGGAAGCGAGAAGTAAGATCATCCCAACTTGAGATGGAGCCGGCGGGAAGTCGCTCAAGCCAATTACTAGCTTGGTCCCGTAGAGAGAATTGGAAGAGACGCAGACGCGTGGTCTCCCGAGTAGTAGCATCAAGGTCGATGGAATCGACGATTTTGAGGAAATCCCTCAGATGCTGATTTGGATCTTCGGAACGAAGTCCATGGAATGCACATCCGTTTTGCACCAACCGGATGGTGTCGGATCGCAGGGCCGTAGTTTGGGCTTGGTCGGGAAGCTAAATGGTGTTCCTATAGCCTAGGTGGCTTGGTCTCGTGTACTCACCAAGAGTACGGGCTCTTGGCGGGTCATTTGGTGGTGGGTTGATGAATGGTAGTTGGTTATCACCTTCCATGATGAAAAGTGATGGAATTACGAACAAAGGTCACGAAGAAGGGGGATAGACTAAGAGAAAGCTAAAAATAAGAAAAAAGTTTACTTGATAGGAATCAAGCAAAGAAACCTAAACGAGGTGGACTACTAACTAGCTATTCTATTCCCCGGCAACGGCGCCAAAAACTTGATAACGCTACACGCGTCGTTCGGGGTCAAGGAAACTTCCTTTTCTTCGAGCAAGTTTTATAACACCCTAGGCAGTGAACCTAATCGTTGTAGTGTAGTAATTAGGGTAAGCCACGGGTATTGATATCGTTCTCTAGGGGAATAGGAATGCTAGTAAGGAGTTACTACGCTAAGGTTAAGGTTGAGGAAGATTATTTTTTATCTTTTTATATTTTATGAAAATGGAAAGGTACGAATCTCGGGTATTGGATTTGGGGGTTTGGTATTTCTACCGATTACTCTACTATTATCTAATTATCTAAACTAAGGTTGTGGGAGTCTATGTCTAATTAATGTGTGCTCGTATGATAGTTTAAAGATGTGTTTACTTAGTTTGTATTACTCCTTAATTATCTCATATTGATGGTTGAGTGTCACGTCTTATTCCTAGTTGCGTTGTGAGTCTAAAGTTGTAGGGTATGCGTTTCTCCCTAACTCTTCGAACTTACCAAAGGGTCTTGTCTACAAACCCACTAGGGATTATAAACTCCTACTCTAAGGCACTCTTTGGATGGTTTAGCCTACAATTACTCAGGTAATTATATTCTAAGGTTCATAAAGATGAATCAAGCATTAAGTACACAACGAATGACCTATCGCATTACTAGATCATTAATCAACTAAGATAAGAAACAACCAATCAATATTCAATAATTAAGTTTCATACTTCCTAAGCAAACACACAAATAATTTAGCCGGACATGGAGAACATGCAAGCATACACACAAATAATCAAAGACATAATTGAATTAATGAAGTAAAGACTTATCTTGATGTAAGATAGGGTTTAAAACCCTAAAATACTGTACAAGACACCTTAGGTTCGGTTTTAGGTTTTTACTCCAAAGACTCTCCACCCAAAGACTGAAAAATTCGGATTCTATATATAAGATTACAATTGCGACGGCGTCACCTTATGTTTAGTGACGCCGTCGTGTCGCTGCCATTAGGGTTTCGTCTTGGCTACGTTAACCTTGCGACGGCGTCACCTTATGTCCGTGACGCCGTCCTCTTCAGCTTCTGACGTCGTCTGGATTGCATCTAGGCCTTCTGAGTAGCGACGGCCTACTCTTTCACAACTAGACGCCGTCTCTTGAAAATACGAGTTTTGGGTTCTGGGCCGTCACAATAATTTTGGGACGGCGTCGCCAATAGCACCTGACGCCGTCGCCTTCTACTTTCAGCAACTGTGAGTGTCTCGATTTTGACTTTGGCCATTTTCTTCATATATTTGCGCCTTTTCGTCCAAATAAGTGTCATTCCAGCATTTTGCCTTCCACGAGACCTAAAAAGTGAAAAGGAACGATATTAAGCAATAACGGATACAAAAGTGATCAAATAAGGACTTAAACGACCCCTCAAAATGGTACCTTTTAAAACCTTATTAGTGAGTTACGCCATATCAGTTAGTTGTTGTGATTAGATAAACAGATAACGTTTTTATAAAAAAAAAAATTGACGTGAAAGATGGTTACGTATTCTTTAGTTAGAATATCATATAAGCTGAAATTTACCGGTGGTTACAGTTGTCCATATGATTTCTACACAAAGATTTAAACCAGTAGGGTTTTCCTTCTTTTGAAGAAACTCATCTTTATTAAGATAACCAAGTTTCTAAATTTGATTATCTTGATGGACAACATTTTAACATTCATAGTATGAATAATTTACCACAATTCAATATTAGGTAATATATCATTATGATTAACAGGTTTACCATGATCCTGTAATTCATGTTTCTCATCATATCAAATATCTGAGATATCCTTGCGGATCTATGAATGAGAATTTCATCATATTGAGGTCTATCATTTATGAATGTGAATTTCATCATCTTGAGGTCTATCATTTATATGCTTAGCCTCATCATGTTATTCACTAGTGTGTTTTAGAAGATTATGTGTTTTGTAATTGTAATTTAATCTTTTCAAGATTTAAACGAAAATCCTATTTGCTTTTGTAATTTAAAGACTATCTATAAATACTTTAGCAATTACAACAACACTAAATTGTTTTCTTTGGGGATATTACAAAACACATTGACAGTTCGTAAATCTTGTTCGTTAATAACCTACTCCATAAGTAATTTTAACAAATCAGAACTTCAATATAAGACTCAATGTGATTCATCACATTCCAAACTAAAATGGTCTTATTAATCTGTTAGGTTTGAGTTTTAATAAGTATATCCGGTCAATACTCAATTTACTAACCTTGATAACTTTTGAAAGAAAAGAAGATATAGTTATGTTGAATCGAACAATATAATAAATGTTTGATCTTTCTAACTGAACATTCCATATACATACAGTATTTCATTAAAATTAATATTGTAATAAAATCTAATAATATGTAAGATAAATATATTTCTTTTGGCTTACCTATTTACCAACCAAATCATCTTAATGGTAAAATAAAATTCCAAGCCAATTGCACACTTTATAACACAAATACTTTTGATCAAGTCACTTCATGTCCATGTCTCAACAAGAAAACATAAACAGTTATAATCCCATTATACGTTATAAGTCATTTACCAATGACTTTATGTCTTAATAAGAAGACATAATAAGTTAATGTATTACTTTATATTATAAGTCTTGTAATAATAAAAAGACTTCATTTTTGTGACTTTACAAAGAAACACATAAACATTTATAATTTAAAGTAATTATGAACACCACATCTTGGTTTTATTTAATTTATTTTCAAGTTAATATACTACTCCATCTATTTATGTCATTCTAAAAATACATAAATATTTAGATTAAAATAGTATTAGATTATTTTATTTATATATATCACTCCATGAAGTGTCCAACTTAAGAAACTGCAAAAGCAACCACGCTCAATCTCTAAACAAGTGGAGATTTACCTTGAGCTTAAAATCTAGCTAAGATCTGACTTAACCTAAATTGTAACTTCAAGTTTTTCTATAATTTGAATGACATAAGACATAAAAGTAGTCTATATTATAATCTTGATACATGTTCTTTAAACAAGACAATATTATTAGAACGTTAATCTCTTGCGATCTAGAGAATACATGAATCATATTATTATGTGTTGTTCCTTTGCACACAATAAATAATTCACCCACTTGTGCATCGAACAACATCATATAGTAGATAAACACCATGACATTCGTTTGTTTATGTGAGCAATATGATAGTGTCATAGATATATAAGCATTATAAGTAGATGTAGGACCACTTAATTATCAAGGAAACGTTCATGACTATCCTTGATAATATGAATGTCTACATTATTTAACGTAATGTATTATTTCAAGAAAATCTAGAAATAACCTGAGTTACTACCAAGATAATAAAGCTTGTAACTCCCACTCAATTAGACAACGTTACAATAATGTATTAATCAGTAATACACCACAATACTCCCACTGGATTTGACAACATAATAAGCGTTTCATTAACTAGTGAAAATAGCGTGTTATTACGTTGCTACCCCTTTGTAAGACCATTCGTAACAATTACTTAGGTACTAAAAGAGTGTATTCTACTCTGTAGATGATGGATCATCCATCAATGCTATTAACTTGAAAAATTGAGCATCCAATTTCTTCCTTAATAGTTTACCATCCCCATAATGGTGTGTAGCACCTTTAATTGTCAAAGCAAAACAACTAGATGAAATGTACTAGTTTGTCTTTTACTAATTTTGTGTTAATTAGTTTAGCTTCAAATTTAATAACTCATAAAACGTCAAACATGTTTTCTAGTTAACAAAAATGTCATATAAGAACTCAATCACCAACAGAGTGTAATGAAATCTCTTATAGAAAACAAGGTGTACAATTTTCTTAACTATTAAAGTTTGTTATGAGTTATATATTAGAATTTAGAAAATTCTAATGTTCCTATCATACCTTTCTCAATCATGAAAAGGAATAGGATTGAGTCTCACTCTTCTTCCAAGGAAAAGAGACTATGTTTGTTGGTGTGGTGAGCCCAGTAGCAGGGTTAGATAATCAATTCAGCAGAAACAAATACCACTAGGTGGTTACCGGATATCACTTGGAATCGTGTGATCACTTTCCAAAGTAAACTATTCGACCCTAATGCCTGGGTTACACGAATATCTACTTGGGATAAGACCAAATGCAGTTATAGAATTAGGCACAATTCAATAACCCTTGCGCTTATAAGTGTTTATCGTTTTCTGTGTGTGTTTCATGCATAATCAGATATCCTATTTATAGGACATTACTCTCAGCCATTCAAATGGAATTATGAGTATTAATCGGCCCATTAATCACCTCATAACTATCCCCAATATAGCCGTTAGTGGTTACATAACCAATTAAACATGGTCATTAAGCAGTTGTAACTGCCATTTAGCAGTACTTTAACACTAGCAGTACTTTCATACCTCTAGCAGTACTTTCATAGCACTTTAGTGGAAACACTGCTTCAGTGAAAACACTGCCTATCAGTGGAAACACTGTTTATCAGTGGAAACCACAAGCAGTACTTTCCACAAGCAGTACTTTCTACTAGTACTACCAATACAAACAACTATAAGAGTCAGGGTGTTCATGGACCTTATGGGTGTACACTCCATACCTCCTAACCCATTACAAGGTATGAACTAATCCCACAAGTGCACTAAATTTTCCAACAATCCTCCCCAAATTTAGTTCACTTCCTTTGCATAAAAACCAAACATTAAACAAAACATGTGCATAAACGAAAATGTTCTGAGGATTGAATTTCCATCTTAGTAAATTACACGTTCAAATATTCGAGAATCAGGGTGTTCTAAGAATTGAACCCTTCAACCCATTTGAATACCTGAAGATAAAATACATACAAGTTTTCAAACACTTAAAAGCTCCTGACACTATACAAGCCATGTGTCCATATCCAAATTCATAAATGTTGTAAAAGCTAAAAGTCCATAGCTTCCTGAAGCGGCAAAACTTCAACATTTACATAGGTGGTTCCTCTTTATTCATGCTCCTGCCAAGCACTTTTTCAAAGAAAATTAACCATTGAGAAGTAAAGACTTCATCCTCCTTTCAGCAGGTTCTGAGCACAACCTTGGGATGTACATAAAACATGTGCTCCAGTCCACTGAATGTTCAGCTTTCCACATTGAACTCTGTTAGGAATTAGAAATTCCAGGTATTAAAGAGTCGGTCACCTCAAGTATATGTAATCGTTAGAAAGCTCGTAGTCGTAGTTATTTTAAGTTAAGTAGTATTTAGTTAAGTAACACCGTGGAGGACGGACGGGTCTTTACCCACTGTATGCCTGATCCACAGCCCGATGTGTGGCGATTTATGTAAGACTATAAATACTCTCTACCTTCCAAGGTAGAGAGTTGGAGCTCATAATAATATCTTTCACTTTCTCTCACTAAGTTCCCTAAACCTCTAACTTTCTCTCTCTAGAATTCCATCTATATGCTACTTTGTGTTATGGTTTGATGTGTATGTGAAAAGTTATATCTTACATTTGGTATCAAGAGCCATGGTTAGATCATATCTTGCACATCTTTGGATTTATAGTGGTTTTTAGGTGGTTTTTGAGGTTGAAAAAGTTTAGTGGTTTTTGCATCATTTGGTTGATTTCTCGGATTAAAGTTCGGATTTTGTTAGTACTTTTATGTTTAGAATCATCACAAGTGTGTAGGTTATCATTTGGTAAGCTTAAATCATCTTGGTTGGGTTGTTTTTGGATTGAAAAGTGATGTTTATGTAGTTTTTTCATGCTAGCGACTTACTTCACGGATTAGTTTCTTCGTAGCGACTTGCTTTACAAATTTGTAGCGAGTTACAGTTCTAAACCTAGCGACTTAGATCTAGCGATTTACAGTACAAGTAGTGGACTCTCCACTACGGGTAGCGACTTGGTGATAGCGACTTGGTCGGTAGCGAGTTGCTCTTTAGCGACTTGTATCTTTAGCGACTTGAGTCGCGAATTGCTGCCAAAATTTTGCTAGCGACTTGAGGCTTAGCGAGTTACTACTTAGCGACTTGCATTTGTCTAGCGACTTGGGACTCTAGCGACTTAGTGGTGTAGCGAATTAAGTATTAGCGACTTAGTGCATTATCTTCTAGCGACTTAGTGCATTATTTTCTAGCGACTTGAGTGATTGTTTACGGTTTTCTCTTGATTTAGTAAAATCCCGTGAAAGAATCTATTTCCCGGTTTAATCATAGAGTTATAAAATCCCGTATAATCTGTTAACATGTCTACCAACGTTCCTACTATCATCTCCACTGTTGCCGAGGATGTTCAAGCAGCTGGCTCAGATACTCGTCCACCCATGCTTGACAGAACTGACTACGATTCTTGGGCTCAACGAATCAGATTGTATTGCCTTGGAAAGGAAAATGGTGTCAACATTCTCAAATCCATTGATGAAGGACCATATCGAGTTGAGACGACTAGAGACATACTTGATACTAATGAAGATGGTACTCCTGTTTACGGAATGGACAGACCTAAGATGTATGATGAGCTTGATGATAAGGATAAAAAGAGATTTGATGCAGATATCAGGGCTTCAAACATTGTTCTTCAAGGTCTTCCTAAAGACATCTACAAGCTGATCAATCATAACACTGATGCTAAGGCAGTTTGGGATAATGTTAAGATGCTTCTCTCAGGTTCAGAATTAACTATGGAAGACAGAGAATCCCAACTCTATGACGAATTTGAGCACTTCAAGATGAAACCAGATGAGAATGTCTATGAGTACTATGTGAGATTTCATAAGTTAGTAAATGACATGAGGAACATCAGAATGACTATGCCTAACATTCAGCTGAACTCAAAATTTGTGAACAACATGAATCCCGAATGGCACAATTTTGTTACCGCTGTGAAGCTCACTAAAGGATTGAAGAATACAAACTATGAGCAACTCTATGCCTTCCTCCTTCAGAATGAGAGACATGCTATGTTTGAAAAATTGATTCTCAATCAGTTCAAAACCAACCAGGGAGAGACAAGCTCGTCTAATGACTCTACATCTTTCTACTCAAACATCGGAATCACAACCAAAGCATCACAAGTCATACCCTTGGGTAATGGTAATCACAAACTCATTCCTGATCCTATGTACAAACAAGCTGATGCTGATGCTCACGTGGGTAACTTCATTAATCAACTAGCTCTTCTCATTAGTCAAAACATGAATTCTCTCCCACAAACCAACAACAACCTCAGAACAGCATCTAACCCACACAATCAAGCCACTGTTAAAGATGGAAGGATCGTGGTGCAACTAGTTCAAGAAAGACAGTATGATCAGGTACGAGGTGGAGCTGGGAGAGGTTATGTTGGCAACCAGAATCGAGGAAGGAATGGTAACCAAGGTCAAGCTAAGCCAATCAAATGTTATAACTGTGGTGGTGAGGGACACATTGCAAGGAACTGCACATCTCCAAAGCGTCCACAGAATGCTGATTACTTCAGAGATAAGATGCTGCTGGCTCAAGCTCAGGACAATGGTGCTGCTTTGGATGAAGAGGAATTGTTGTTTCTTGCTCAGGGCAATGCCAAGACCTATGATGCAGATGTGGATGAGCAGCCTATTCAGGAGATAGGTCACAATCATCAGAATGCCTTTCAAGTCGGTGACTGTGATGCATACGACTCTGATGTGGATGATGGACCTACGGCACACACAATTTTTATGGCTAGCATTTCTCCAATGGTTTCTCCCAAGGTCTCTTCTTCATCACTAGCTGGCCCATCCCATGACAAGCTCATCTCAGAGGTATTAAAACTATACGATGATGCTGATGTGCAACAGATGCATGACAAAGTACAATCAACTGAAACTATTGAATCAAATATTGAAAATATGGGTAATATCGATATTGTCCCATATGATCAATATGTGAAACAAAGTGAAAGTGAAGTTGTACCAAGTGATGCATCTTCTGCAGTCAACAATGACTATGTTTTTGATGAATACACTACATGTGCCCCTGATGATTCTGTAATTTCTGAACTAAATGCCTATAAAGAACGTGTTGCTATTTATGAACAACGTGCTAAGTTTGAGTTGACCACTCGTAAGCAGGAAATGGATGACCAAGTGAGTACAGTAATTAGAAAAAGTAAGTTTAGAGAAGAAGTATTGAAACAAGAATTAAATTCCTTGCAAGAAAAACTTTCTAAAACAGCTAAACAAAAACAAGAACTTCAAGAAAATGTGAAAATGCTTAAGCAAGAATTTAATGCAAAGGAATCAAAACTCTTGAGAGATTTTTCTAATCTGAAAACTTTGAAAAACAAACTTGAAAACAAGTTGTACATACAAGGAAACACCATTCAGACTGCTCACATGGTCACTAAACATCGAGTCTTAAGCGATAAGCATAGCATTCCCCTTGTTGAGGAACCAAATCCAGAGGTAATTAAAAAGGCTAGAAATGCTCATAAGGTGCTTTATGATGGTAATGAAATCCTTAAGCCTAGGCAGAAACCTAGTTGCGTTGAGTGCACTGAGGAAGATAAGAAATCAGATGAAGTCACTAGGGAAAGGATGAACAAAAAACTAGATGACCCTAAATGCAAAGAGAAAAAGATCATTATCACTCCCCATGACTACAAGAAGGAAAACTGGATTTCCTTGAACATGTTTAAGCCTCAAACATTGTTGACTCCCGAACAAGTTTTCTGGAAAAAGGATTTAGATAAGCAGAAAGCTGAAAATATTGTTGAAACAAACCCCCCTTTATGTAAAATGCCTAGAGCGACTGTGTATCCTCCTAATACACCAATGCATCTTGTTCCTAGAAAAATTGCCACTAAAAGCAAGACCTTAATTAGTCAATATGTTATATTTCAACTATTTGTTGATTTTGAGAAAACTTGCAAGAAAAGGATCACACCCACTGGTATAACCGAAGGAGAAAGGGGTTTTGAGCAAATGAAAGAATGTTATTTAACTGAGGTCATGCCTTTCTTTAAACTACTGAAAGATCACTTTGAGAGTCTTAAAAAGGGGATAGAAACTGATATCAAGGGAATGGAAAAGGAATTTGATGCAATGGTAGCTGAAGTTAGTGATTATGAGCGTGCACTAAAATATAATGAGATTGAGAGGAAGAACTTGCATACCTTAAATGAGACTCTTATTACTGAATGTGTTGCTCAAGATATTTTTTTCACTGCTTCAAATTGCTCTATTAATGCTTCCAAATTTCATGAACTATCTGTTGCCCTGAAAGTCTCCCATGATCGTGTCATTGAGCTTGAAAAAACTAATTCTAAACTAAACGAGAAAATTGAACTGGATGATCACGACACTTTGGTTAAACATTTTTCTAAACTAGAAGTTGAGTATTTTAATTTACAACTAAAATATCAACATCTCAAAGAAAATGTCAAAACTTCAAATATCAAGACATCTTCAGATGCTCCAGAGTTTGATGCAGTTTTTCAAATTAACAAACGTGATGAACAGATTCAAGCTCAGTGCAACACGATCAGAAAGTTGAAAGCCCAAATCTCTCAATTAAAGGGTCAAACGAACAATATGACAGGCTCCCAAATGCCTCCTCCTTTAGATTCTCAGAATTCTCAAACGTTTCATCTTCAAAACTTAGTAAATGCTTTACAAAAGGAAAATGAAAGTTTTCTAGAAGAAAATGAAAAGGTTAAACGTCATTTCAATGAGTTATTTGAATCAATTAAAGTCACTCGTAACAAAAATAACGATCAAATAGCGTCATTGCAAAAGGAAATTGAGAATCTTAAGAGTCAGGTAAAAGGGAAAATGCCAATGACCAATGGGGAGAATGTTGTATCAAAGGTTCACTCTTGTAATAAATATGCTTTATCTGTGACATATGTCCCTCCTCATCTAAGGAACAACAAACTTGCCATTCAAACATACTTCTCATCCCTTAAGGATTGCCTAGAATGTCTGCGTGAGATTGTTGAAGAGGATAAGCTAGAGAAACCTCATGATAATGCAATTGGACATGCATGCTTATATGCCAAACGATCTCAAGAAATCTTAGAATGCTTGATCACAATATGCCCAAAGTCATTAGGTGAGAGAGTTAATCCTTTGATTCCATGCTCAATGCCTAACGCTAAGTATGATATGCATTCGATTCCCAATGTTTTGAATGTGAACCGTAGTGTGCCTTTAAGTAGTTCAGATTCCAGATCTGTCAATGCTAAGAAAGAGAACTCAAGTGTGCCTTCTAGGAGTACAAATCACAGTACCTCTAGCTTTAAGAAAGTGAACCTTAGTGCACCTGCATGTAGTTCAGACCCCAGTACATCTAAACAGGTGATGCAAAGAGTAGTTAAACCAACTAATGTTCCCATTCCCTCTACAGGAGTAATCAGTGACATTAAACGGAGCAGGTCAAAGTCTCAAGACAATACAAGGAATGATAGGACCTCTCAAGCTAAGAATGTGCACTGGAAGAGAGTAGAAGAACAATCTAGGAACTTTAAGCTTGAATTGAATAAAACGAATCGTGTTGATTCTAGTATTAGCCATAGGCGTACTGTAATTAATTCGAATTCCGATACTATTTGCAAACCTTGTACTAATGTCTGCTTGAATTCTGTTTCTAATCATGAATGTGGTGTTACTGTTCTGCCTAATGATGTTAATTGTCCAGTTAATATTGTTAATGCTAAAATTCATGCTAAGAAGGCTAAAAGGCAAAAACGAAAGAAAGTTAGAAAACAGTGGAAACCCACAGGAAGAACATTCAGTAAAATAGGCTTTTATTGGACACCTGTTGGTCTTAAGACTAATCAGATAATGCCCACTAGAAAATGGATGCCTACTGGTAGAACTATTTCCTTAAGAAGTGATCACACTGTGAACAGGGCTAATACTGACACTAGTACTGCATCTATTCACAACGATTCCATTGCCTCACTTTCTGATATGAATGCTTCTATTTCTGATGTGGGTGTTCCAAACATTGTTACTAACCAAATGGAACCCATTCTTGCATGAGGATCCCAATTATCCAGTTATCCATTCTTGTCTGTGTTCAACTGCAGATCGTTCAAATCGTTCTGTGGTACCTGGACTCAGGCTGTTCCAAGCATATGACTGGAGACCGGTCGCGGCTCATGAACTTCGTGAGCAAATTCATCGGGACTGTTAGATTTGGTAATGATCATTTCGGTGCTATTATGGGTTATGGAGATTATGTTGTTGGTGATAGTGTCATCTCTAGAGTTTACTATGTAGAAGGTTTGGGTCATAATCTGTTCTCTGTTGGTCAATTCTGTGATTCTGATCTAGAAGTTGTCTTCAGAAAACATACCTGCTTTGTTAGAGATCTTAATGGTAAGGAACTGTTAAAAGGAACTCGTGGGTAAAATCTTTACACCATCTCTATCGATGACATGATGAGGGCTTCTCCAATCTGCTTGTTATCAAAGGCTTCAAAAACAAAGTCATGGTTATGGCATCGTCGTCAATCACTTGAACTTCGGCACCATCAACGATCTTTCCAGAAAGGACTTAGTTGTAGGTTTACCTAGACTAAAGTATGAAAAGGATCATCTTTGTTCAGCATGTCAATTGGGAAAAATCAAGAAGTATGCCCATAAACCCAAACCTACTAACTCTGTCACAGAAGTTCTTCATATGATTCATATGGATTTATGTGGACCAATGAGGGTGCAGAATATCTTTGGGAAGAAATATGTGTTAGTTGTGGTTGATGATTACTCTAGATTCACCTAGGTCAAGTTCTTAAGGACAAAGGATGAAAC
Organism: Chrysanthemum seticuspe; assembly: GCA_019973895.1. Lineage (NCBI taxonomy): Eukaryota > Viridiplantae > Streptophyta > Magnoliopsida > Asterales > Asteraceae > Chrysanthemum > Chrysanthemum seticuspe. The sequence goes on along the minus strand of BPTQ01000007.1, from coordinate 343,245,079 downwards.
TCCTGATATCATCATCAAACTCATCAAACAGCTGCAGGTTCGACTTAACAAAACCGTCAGAATTATCAGAACAGACAATGGAACTGAGTTTGTCAACAAACAACTTAATGAATTCTATGAAAGCGTTGGAATCAGTCATCAAAGAAGTGTTCCACGAACTCCTCAACAGGACGGTGTAGTTGAAAGACGAAATCGAACTCTGGTTGAAGCCGCTAGAACAATGCTGATTTACTCAAAGGTTCCAATGTTTCTCTGGGCTGAAGCAATCGCCACTGCATGCTACACACAAAATCGTTCCCTAATTCACACTGTACATGGAAAAACTCCATATGAACTTGTCCACAACAGAAAACCTAATCTCTCTTTCCTTCGTGTGTTTGGTGCATTGTGCTATCCAACTAATGAGGGTCAAGACTTAGGGAGACTTAGGGCTAAAGCTGACATTGGAGTATTTGTAGGATATGCATCAAACAAAAAGGGATACCGAATCTACAACAAAAGAACCCGAAATATCATGGAAACAATTCACGTTATGTTTGATGAGCTGACCGGTCAAATGGCTCCTGGACACTCCAGCTCAGGACCCACACTTCAAAACAATCCCATTGGATCATCTCTTGTTCCAAAATCTTCTCAAGAAACTCCATATGTACCTCCATCTGAAGATGACTTAAAGAAATTGTTTGATCCTATATTTGATGAACTGTATGATTCAATTACTAATGAGGTGTTGATCCCTACAACAGAGGATGCTCATATTCCTGTGAATGAAGTCAATCCTTCAGTCTCAATATCTTTAAGTCAAGAAGCACCTGCTGCTGATCCTTCAGTCTCATCAACAAATCATCATTCTTCAAATGTACATCATGGAAATGTTTCTGGCATCAATGATGAAGTTAATCCCTTTGCTACTCCTGAAGATGCTCCATTTGAAAACATATTTGCTACTCCTGAATCATCAGCAGAACCATCTTCTTCAGGAGACATCGACTCAGCTACCTCAGTTCCTCAACAACTGCCACATGAACACCTCAGAAAATGGACTCACGATCATCCATTAGACAACATCATTGGAAATCCCTCTCGTCCTGTATCAACCCGGAAACAACTTGCAACCGATGCCTTATGGTGTTTCTTCAACTCCGTACTATCTAAGATCGAACCAAAAGATGTTAAAACCGCCATGAATGAAGACAGCTGGTTCAATGCCATGCAAGATGAAATTCATGAGTTTGATCGACTTGATGTATGGGAGTTAGTACCTGCTCCAGACTGTGCTATGATTATTGCCCTTAAATGGATCTTCAAAGTGAAACTTGATGAGCATGGTGATGTGTTGAAGAACAAGGCCTGATTAGTTGCTAAAGGATATCGTCAAGAGGAGGGTATAGACTTTGAAGAATCTTTTGCTCCAGTTGCTCGAATCGAGGCAATCAGAATCTTTCTGGCTAATGCTGCTAGTAAGAACATGGTAGTATATCATATGGATGTGAAGACGGCATTTCTGAACGGAGATCTTAAAGAAGTCGTCTACGTCAGCCAACCTGAAGGATTTGTGAATCAAGAGCATCCTACTCACGTTTATCGTCTGAAGAAGGCTCTTTACGGTTTAAAGCAAGCTCCAAGGGCATGGTATGATACACTGTCAAAGTTTCTTCTATCAACCGGATTCAGCAAAGGAGCAGTTGATCCTACCTTATTCACCAGGAAGTCAGGCAAACATTTAACTCATGTTCAAATTTATGTTGATGATATTATTTTTGCCTCGACAGACCCAATGGAATGTGATCGTTTTTCAAATGAAATGAGTTCAAAGTTTCAAATGTCAATGATGGGACAAATGTCATTTTTCTTGGGATTACAAATTTCACAAAGTCCCGGAGGCATTTTCATAAATCAATCTAAATATGCAACAGAGATTTTAAAGAAATTTGGATTTGATTCTAGTGACCCTGTTGACACCCCCATGATTGACCGAACCAAACTAGATGAGGACCACTTAGGGATCATGATTGACCAAACGAAATATCGTAGTATGATTGGGTCCCTGATGTACCTCACTGCTAGTAGACCAGACATCTTGTTCGCTGTATGCATGTGTGCTAGATACCAGGCTAAGCCTACTAAAAAGCACCTTGAAGCAGTTAAACGGGTCTTTCGGTATCTCCAAGGAACCATCAATATGGGTCTTTGGTACCCGAAGGACACCGGTATGTCACTAACGGCCTATGCAGATGCCGATCATGCAGGTTGTCAAGATACACGTCGAAGTACGTCTGGAGGTGCTCAGTTTTTGGGTGATAAGCTTGTGAGCTGGTCTTCAAAGAAGCAAACGAGCACTTCTATTTCCTCTACAGAGGCTGAATACATAGCCATGTCATCCTGTTGTGCTCAAATCTTATGGATGAGATCTCAATTATCTGACTATGGCTTTGTATTCAACAAAATCCCTCTGTACTGTGATAATAAAAGTGCTATTGCTCTCTCATGCAACAATGTTCAACACTCAAGAGCAAAGCATATCGACATTCGACATCATTTCATCAGGGAACAAGTGGAAAAAGGTGTGGTGGAACTATATTTTGTGAGGTCTGAATATCAGTTAGCAGACATCTTCACCAAAGCTCTTCCAAGAGAACGTTTTGAGTTTATTCTTCCACGTCTTGGCTTGAAAAGCCTTCAACCAGAAACTCTCAAACGTCTTCAGGAGGAAGACGAGGAGTAAAAAGTTTCCTTCATCTATCTCTTGTAAATATTTATTCGAAAAACAAAATACAAAATTATAAAACCTTAAAAAAAAAAAAAAAAAAAAAAAAAAAAAAATATAAAACTTTCAAAATCCATAAAAATTTGAAAAAATTCGAAAAATCTTCAAAAAATATTGTCATTTTGTCATGTTTCTCTCGATTCGATAATATCTACGGTCTTGATGTTGTCATTCAAAGAATGACACGGGACTTTAGATGTTGTTCGAATTTAAAAAAAAATAATAAATAAATAAATAAATAAATAAATAAATAAATTTTTGGGAGAAAGAGAAAAGAATGGTTTATTGTCATTTTCAGGCAATAACCCGGTTTTAAAAGAAAGAACAGAGCCATGTTTTATCATGTTTTCAAAATTCAATGCTCTGATTCTATAAACATTTATCTACTGAAAACTAAATGCTTTAAAAAATAACTCGATCTCTATTTTTGATAATCATCAGGACCTATTTGTCAAAATCTATATCTCTCAATCAACAACATATGTCATTGATTGAGGGGGAGAATGATTTCAATTAAATTAAAAAAGTTATTTGGCATTAAATTGTTTTCAAAAGATATACATGCATGTTTATCAATGGAGTTTAAAAGTCTTAATATCTGATCCTTATCAGTTAAAACACTTTCATAATCAAGTCACAATTCTCCTTAAAAGCTTTCAAAATCAAATTTAAATCAATAAGAGATCACAAATCTCAAATAATTTGATAATTGTGATCGGGGGAGAAGGTGTGATTTAAATTGTTCTTAAACTGATAATTCGGTAAATGGTTTTATAAGGATGTACACGATGTCCTTCCCGCATGTGATAATTCGGTAAATGGTTTTATAAGGATGTACACGCTGTCCTTCCCGCATGTGACAAACGATTTCAAATTTCAATGCACATGTTGAGGGGGAGCATCTATCTTAAACCTATGATTTGAAACGTGATCATTTATCTCAATGTGCTGGTTCCCTCTAGTATGTGCAAAACTCTTTTCAAACCTCGAGGCACATATTGAGGGGGAGCAAATTTATGGAAACCCCATCCTTCCTGGAAATGCTTTATCTACTTGATTTGATCAAGGAAGTGATGGTGATATTTTTTAGAAAATGGTAATCAAAGAAGTAATTTCTTCCTCTTGCCTCCGTGTGCAAAACGATTTCAAACATTTGATGCACATGTTGAGGGGGAGCACTTATTCTAAAAATATCAAAAACAATTCAGGTACAAAATGCTTTGATAATATATCACAAGTATCTGAATTGATTTTCAAATGGTTTTCAAATGGTTTTCAATTGGTTCCATATGGCAGATGAACAATACCAAATTGACCGACCAACTTTACTTTATGTACGGTGATATAAGGATGATAAGGTTAGGTTTTTGTTCACATGATCCGCCAGAACCGGAGGGATCTACCCAGGGACAATCCACTAGTTAGTGTAGAAGTCCTTAGGTATGATGATAAAAGGAGAAAAGTGAGATATGGGAAGAGTGCAGACTGAGACTGAGCTAGTACTGGAATAAACCCAACAAGGTTCTAGCTATGAAGTCTCGGTAAGCACTGAAGGGGTTGAAGAATTAAAAAGAATTGAATGAGAAAAGGGTGAAAACAAATAGCCCTCCATTTATTCAACCTTAGGGCAGAAATCGGGTTCACTTCATATGCTACTGATGGTAACATCGGTATTGAAGATAAAGACGTCATGGACCCAGTGACGCACTGCACTTCAACTTTCCAAACCACTCAAGTTCCTCTTAAAAGGACTTGTTTCATTCTCACGGGGAACCGACATTATCTATCGACTTTCTCTTAGAGATTGTTGATATTGAAGAAGGAGACCCTCTCCCTAGTCTCCGGCACAGGATCCAAATATGCACAAATTGAGTCTAGAGCCACGAGATCATCAATAAATCTCATTAGGACACTTTCAATGAAGACTCTCTGTTTCACATAATGTGGAAAGAGAGATTATATCTTGAGTCCTACGCATTATCCTTGTGGTATTGCCAGAACATCTGAGTGATGTGTTTACACATTCACAATGAAGATGGAAAGCCTTCTGGAGCCAACATCAAACAAGCTCCTGGTAGGTGGCATGTGAGATCTATTATATGGATCAACCATGTGACAACTGAACAGAAACAATGGGGTGATTCAATTTCTTGAATCAATCCTGGTTCAGGTTAGGGATTGACGGATACCTTTGAAAAACCGGTCTTTGTGCTTAACAAACTTTCTCTTTAGCACATCGACCGTGTACTCATTTTTTTCAAACCAAAAGGTGTTTTTATGATTGATAATTGATTTTCAATAAAACCTTCGTTGTATTGCAAAAAAACAATTTCTATTGAGCAATACACGATTGTTTGTCAAATCTCTTTTCATCAATCAGTGGACTTAAAATTCGCTGGTTCGCTCACTCTGTGTTGTCTTCTTTGAGACGTTCCGGTTTGAGAACAGCTAGAGCAGCTGCGAAACCCTGTCAAGGAAATTCTTCGGAATTATACCTGATCACAGGCAGTACATGTACTGATCAACGGGGAACCGTGGGCCGTGTACCTCAATTCAACGAAAGTGATCAAAGACACTTTTGTGCGATTTATTGCTAACTGTTGTATGCAGGTACGGCCGACGTTTGCAGCTGATCAGAATGAAGCGGTCAATCCATAGCCGCATGCTCACTTAATACATTCATCTCAAAAGAAATCATGATTAGTGCATCAATGACTCTGATATTTTCACTCCATGCTTCTGCTACGCTGCTGCCAATATCATGATTCAACAAATGCTTCCGCTACTCTGATGTGAACATATCATGATCCAGAATGTGAGCATATCGGTCCTAATGTCACAACATCACATAATACCAACACCACAATGGATGTCACAGAGATCTTTGATTGCTGATGATCTCTATCACGTGGATCAGTAAAAGACCTCCACCTGAAGTAACCAAACATGCAATGTGAAGAATCAATGACTACGAGCTTAGGAACAAAGGACTACATCAAGAATGCAAGAACAATTTTTAATGTAATATCTATTTGTATTCAATGTAATTTTGGTACATGATTGAGGTGACCTCCCTTAGGGGGAGATTGTTAGGAATTAGAAATTCCAGGTATTAAAGAGTCGGTCACCTCAAGTATATGTAATCGTTAGAAAGCTCGTAGTCGTAGTTATTTTAAGTTAAGTAGTATTTAGTTAAGTAACACCGTGGAGGACGGACGGGTCTTTACCCACTGGATGCCTGATCCACAGCCCGATGTGTGGCGATTTATGTAAGACTATAAATACTCTCTACCTTCCAAGGTAGAGAGTTGGAGCTCATAATAATATCTTTCACTTTCTCTCACTAAGTTCCCTAAACCTCTAACTTTCTCTCTCTAGAATTCCATCTATATGCTACTTTGTGTTATGGTTTGATGTGTATGTGAAAAGTTATATCTTACAAACTCAGCTCCTAAGTTTCCTCAGGAGGGAGTTGGGTGTCCTAGCATTCAGTGACTAAGTTGGACTTAAAACCATCCCTTTAGCAGACTTTATAACCAAGTCTCTAGCCAGTCCCTTCGTCAAGTGATCAGCTAAATTTTGTTGAGATCTAACAAACTCTATAGATACCATCCCATTCATGATAAGCTCACGAATCATGCTATGCCTGACACCTAAGTGTCTAGACTTACCATTGTACATCTGGCTATAAGCCTTAGCAATTGTAGCTGCACTATCACACCGGATAGAAATAGGTGCTATAGGTTTAGGCCACAATGGAATCTCAAGAAGCAAGTTTTTCAACCATTCAGCTTCTTTACCAGCAGCTGCTAAAGCCACAAATTCAGATTCCATTGTTGAACTGGTGATGCAAGTTTGCTTCTTGGATGCCCAAGAAATTGCACCTCCACCAAGTAGGAATACCCAGCCACTGGTAGACGAATTGTCTTCAGTGTTACTGATCCAACTTGCATTAGTGTAACCTTCCAACACTGAAGGATAACCAGTATATGAGAGACTATAATCCATAGTTCTCTTAAAATACTTCAGTACCCTGTGAACAGCTTGCCAGTGATGAGCACTAGGATTACTAGTATACCTGCTTAATTTTCCCACTGCAAAACCAATATCAGGTCTTGTACAAGTCATGGCATACATCAAGTAGCCAATTACCCTAGAATACTCAAGTTGAGATACAGCTTTGCCATTATTAGGCATCAGCTTCTCACAAGTATCCATAGGTGTACTAATAAGGTTTTAAAAGGTACCTTTTTGAGGGGTCGTTTAAGCCCTTATTTGATCACTTTTGTATCCGTTATTGCTTAATATCGTTCCTTTTCACTTTTTAGGTCTCTTGAAGGCAAAATGCTGGAATGGCACTTATTTGGACGAAAAGGCGCGAATTTACGAAGAAAATGACCAAAGTCAGAATCGAGACACTCAAAGCTGCTGAAAACATAAGGTGACGGCGTCACAGCTTATACGCGACGCCATCAGAGGATTTTGTGACGGGAAAGAAGCCAAAACTCCTATTTTCAAGTGACGACGTCAAGTTATAAAAGAGTAGGCCGTCGCAACTCAGACAGCCTAGATGCAATCCAGACGGCGTCAGAAGCTGAAGAGGAAGGCGTCACAATCATAAGGTGACGCCGTCGCGAGTATAACGTGGCCAAGACGAAACCCTAATGACGGCGACATGACGGCGTCACAAAGCATAAGGTGACGCCGTCGCAGATGTAATCTTATATATAGAATCCGAATTTTTCAGTATTTATGTGTAGTCTTTTGGAGTAAAAACCTAAACCGAACCAAGGCTGTCTTGTACAGTATTTTAGGGTTCCAAACCTTATCTTACATCAAGATAAGTGTTTTACTTCATTAATATAATTATGTCTTTGATTATTTGTATGTATGCTTGCATGTTCTCCATGTCCGGCTAATTTACTTGTGTGTTTGCTTAGGAATATGAAACTTAATTATTGAATATTGATTGGTTGTCTCTTATCTTAGTTGATTAATGATCTAGTAATGCGATAGGTCATTCGTTGTGTACTTAATGCTTGATTAAATCTTTGTGAACCTTAGAATATAACTCCTTGAGTAGTTGTAAGCTAAACCATCCAAAGAGTGCCTTAGAGTAAGAGTTTATTATCCCTAGTGGGTTTTGTAGACGAGACCCTTTGGTAAGTTCAAAGAGTTAGGGAGAAACGCATACCCTACAACCTTAGACACACAACGCAACTAAGAATAGGGACGTGACAATTCAACCACCAATAGGAGATAATTAAGGAGTAGTAAAACCTAAGTAAACACATCTTTAAACTATCATACGAGCACACATTAATTAGACATAGACTACATACACCTTAGATTAGATAATTAGATAAGTAGAGTAATCGGTAGCAATACCAACCCCCCAAATCCAAACCCCGAGATTCGTACCTTTCCTTTCCTTAAAAAATTATAAAAAGATAAAAAATAATCTTCCTCAACCCCAACCTTAGCGTAGTAACTTCTCACTAGCATTCCTATTCCCCTAGAGAACGATATCAATACCCGTGGCTTACCCTAATACTACACTACAACGATTAGGTTCACTGCCTAGGGTGTTGAAAAACTTGCTCGACGAAAAGGAAGTTCCTTTGACCCCGAACGACGCGTGTAGCGTTATCATGTACTCACAGGAGTACAATCAAAGTAATTGAATTTCCTCAGCACCTTCTTAATATAATAAGACTGAGAAATAGAAATTCTATTACTTTCATGTTTAATCCTTATACCAAGGATAACATCAGCCTCCCCCATGTCCTTCATGGAGAACCTTGATGACAAAAATTCCTTTGTCAAGTCAACCTGATTTTGGTCAGTGCCAAAGATTAACATGTCATCAACATATAGACAAATGATGACTCCTTTACCAGATTCATCAAATTTTCTATATACACATTTGTCAGCTTGGTTAAGAACATAACCACTAGACAAAACCACTTCATCAAACTTTTGATGCCATTGCTTAGGTGCCTGCTTCAGTCCATAAAGAGACTTAATCAGTTTACACACCTTGTTTTCATTGCCAGGCATGATGAAGCCCTGAGGTTGGTTCATATAAACCTCCTCTTCCAATTCACCATTCAAGAAAGCTGTTTTCACATCCATCTGATGAATAACCAGATTGTGAATAGATGCCATAGCAATCAGCAGTCTTATGGTACTGATACGAGCCACAGGGGTATAAGTATCAAAATAGTCTATTCCTGAGGTTGGTTCATATAAACCTCCTCTTCCAATTCACCATTCAAGAAAGCTGTTTTCACATCCATCTGATGAATAACCAGATTGTGAATAGATGCCATAGCAATCAGCAGTCTTATGGTACTGAAACGAGCCACAGGGGCATAAGTATCAAAATAGTCTATTCCTGAATTTTGTTTAAAGCCCTGAATGACTAGTCTAGCCTTGAACTTTTCAATAGTTCCATCTACCTTCATTTTCCTTTTGAAAATCCATTTGCAACCCAGAGGTTTGCAACCAGGAGGTAGATCAACCAACACCCAAGTGTTGTTGCCCATGATGGAATCCATCTCATCATTGATTGCTTCTTTCTAGAAAGCAATATCCTGGGACTTCATTGCTTCTTCAAATGTCTTGGGATCATCCTTAACAATGAAGCAATAGGAGTATTGGTCTGAAACCTCATCCCTTGTTCCTTCAACTAAGTATAGTTGAAACTCAGGTCCAAATGACTTTGGAGTCCTAACCCTTTTGCTCTTCCTGAGCACAGGTTCAGGTTGTTGTACCACAACCTCATCAGGGACCACAGATGGTTCATCATCAGGGACCTCTGATACACCAGTGTCATGAGTTCCATTAGGAATCCTCTGACTTGGTCTAGGGACTGATGAGAATCTATTCTCATCAAAGTCTGCATCCCTTGATTCAATAATGGAGTTAATTGAAACATATTCATTAGGTTCAATAACATAGAACCTAAAAGCCTTGGAATGCTCAGCATATCCAACAAAGATGCAATCAATGCCTCTTTCACCCAAAGTTTTCAACTTTGGATCAGGGAGTCTTACAACAGCCCTACAACCCCAAACCTTGAGATAATTCAGGTTGGGTTTCCTTTTAGTCCAGAGTTCATAAGGGGTAACCTTGTTCCTTTTGTTAGGAACTCTATTTAGCAAATAGCAAGCTGTTAACATAGCTTCACCCCAGAACCCTTGACTCAGTCCTGAATAGGACAACATGGAATTAACCATCTCCTTCAGCACCCTATTTTTCCTTTCAAAAATACCATTTTGCTGAGGATTATAAGGGGCAGTTGTTTCATGGATAATTCCAACAGACTGAAAGTACTGAGTATCCATGTACTCACCTCCCCTATCAGTCCTTAATCGTTTGATCAAAGACCCAAGTTGTAATTCAAGTTCAGTTTTAAACACTTTGAATTTATCTAATGCTTGATCCTTGGTATGTAACAGATAGACATAACAAAATCTAGAAGCATCATCAATAAATGTCACAAAGTACTTCTTATTTCCTAAAGAAGGAGTGGCATGCAAATCACACAGGTCACTGTGAATAAGCTCCAAGATCTTAGTCTCACGACTAACACCCTAAAAGGGTTTCTTGGTTATCTTGGTCAACATGCAAGTTTTACACTTTTCAGTGTCCATGTCAAAATCAGGGATTAAACCATCCCTAGACATATCTTGCATTCTTTTATAGTGAACATGGCCAAGTCTAGCATGCCAAAGGGTAGAGTCAGTCTGGTCATATGTGGTCACAAAAGCTGAAATAACACTATCAGTGGTAACATTAAGCCTGAACATTTGATTACATAAATAACCAAAACCAATAAAAACACCATGCTTGGAAAGCACAAATTTATCAGACTCAATAGCTTGTTTATAACCATGATTATTCAAATTACTACTTGAAACCAAGTTCTTCCAGATATCAGGAACATGAATAATATCAAACAAAGTTACAATCTTTCCTGAACTAAACCTAAGATCTACACAACCACGACCATGCACCAAGGCTGTTGACTCATTTCCCATGTGAAGAATAGAACCATCATTCAGTGACTCATAAGTCTTGAACCAGCTTCTATCTTTACACACATGAACTATTGCACCAGAGTCAACCCACCACGCAACATCATCATCCTGCACATAAAAAGATTCAGATACATATGTAACATAATAAATCTGAAAAGACTTATTAAACATATTCTAACCTTTCAGTGAGTCGGCTGAACCACCACTTCTGAACCATTAGTGCCTGATCCATTGGCTTTACCACCAATTTTAACACCTTTGCAGTCCCTTTTAATGTGACCAGTCTTGCCACATTTCGAACAAGTAGGAGTTGCCTTCTTGTTAAGATCTGCCTTTGTGTTATCATGATATTTGCGTTTGCCTTTGTTATCATTGTACCTGGTGGAGTTGTTATGCTCCACCATATTGACAACAGATGCACCAGTAGCATTGCTACTCTTTGGCTTGTCATTATCCTGCACCTTGAGAGATTCCTCAATGTGCAGATGACTGCCCAACTCAACAAGAGTTAACTCCTCCTTCATATGTTTCAAGGTATGCTTGAAATCATTCCATGAAGGAGGGAGTTTGTCAATGACACAAGAGACTTTGATAGCCTCATCCATGTTCATTTGGTGTTGTGTAAACCTTCCAAGTATTCCAAGAAGGTCATTGTATTGTTCCATAACTGGTCTTGAATCAGTCATTTTGTAATTTGTGAAATTACTAACAAGGAACTTCTTACTTGATGCATCCTCAGCCATATATTTGGCATCCAAGGAATCCCACAGTTCTTTGGAAGATTCAAAGTTCTGATAAATATCAAACAGAGAATCAGACATACCATTCAGAATAAGACCTCTTCATATGTAGTCATCATTCTCCCACTTGCTTCTCCTTCTGATCTGCTCAACCGTAGCATCATCCCTATCATCAGGAATTGGATTATTCAGCACATAAACCACACTCATACTTGACAGTAAGAAGTGCATCTTCTTCTGCCACCTCCTAAAATCCACCCCTTCAAACTTATCAAGCTTGGCAAAGTTTGAAGCCATGTGTTTCATTGCAGCAGTTGCCATTGATTATCACAAAATAGTTTACTTTGATTGTTGGTGTGGTGAGCCCAGTAGCAGGGTTAGATAATCAATTCAGCAGAAACAAATACCACTAGGTGGTTACCGAATATCACTTGGAATCGTGTGATCACTTTCCAAAGTAAACTATTCGACCCTAATGCCTTGGTTACACGAATATCTACTTGGGATAAGACCAAATGCATTTATAGAATTAGGCACAATTCAATAACCCTTGCGCTTATAAGTGTTTATCGTTTTCTGTGTGTGTTTCATGCATAATCAGATATCCTATTTATAAGACATTACTCTCAGCCGTTCAAATGGAATTATGAGGATTAATCGGCCCATTAATCACCTCATAAATATCCCCATTATAGCCGTTAGTGGTTACATGACCAATTAAACATGGTCATTAAGCAGTTGTAACTACCATTTAGAAGTACTTTAACACTAGCAGTACTTTCATACCTCTAGCAGTACTTTCATAGCACTTCAGTGGAAACACTGCTTCAGTGGAAACACTGCCTATCAGTGGAAACACTGTTTATCAGTGGAAACCACAAGCAGTACTTTCCACAAGCAGTACTTTCTACTAGTACTACCAATACAAACCACTATAAGAGTCAGGGTGTTCATGGACCTTATGGGTGTACACTCCGTACCTCCTAACCCATTACAAGGTATGAACTAATCCCACAAGTGCACTAAATTTTCCAACAATGTTTGTCTTTTTAGTAAAAATTTTCTTGATCAAACATTTGTTTAAAAACAAAACTAGATCAATTTACCAAAGCCCAATCCACGTTTATGGTTTAATGTTGCATTAATACAATCAAAAGAATTAACAAAATTCAATTTTAATACTTTTGATAATTAAATCTTTCAAGAAAATTAAATACCCTTTGTAAATATTCATATTAACCATAGAATTTTTCTTGAAACTAGGACCCAAATTGCCATAGTTCCACCACATTAGTTGATTTGCTAGTGATGAAAGTATTCAACATGGTAATTGTCAAACAATAATTGACAAAAAAAATTCAATTCCTAAGTATCGGATTACAATTTGCCAAGTCTTTATGCAAATGTAAGCATGTTTTACCCCATCTTATGCCTTAAGTCATAGATCTCACTAACTAACTTAATTAAGTAGTCTAATTTAGAAACTGCAAATTATTCCAGTTGAGGTCTCACACAACATGGAGATTTACCTTGTCATTGCAATCTAGCTAAGATCCCACATAATATAAATTGCAACTTCAACTGTTTCTTATCATTAGATGGCATAAACTTAAATTCAAATGGTACAATTTTTTATGTGTAATCAAAGCTTATGTATGAAGCAGCATGCACACATCTTCATAACATAAAATTTATAAAACCTTTACTCATTAGTTTTAAATTTATTAAGATGAAATCAATAGAATTTTAATCGAGACGTGGAGAAACTTACCACTTTGCCTTCGGAAGCTTCGTACATATAATAGGAATACTTGGCAACTCCAAATATGATGCACAAGCGAGCGGTGAATCAAGTCAGCGCGAAACATATTAAAAAACCCTCATCATTCGGATTACAATTTAATGCGTACCCATCCTAAAACTCCCCACACAGTTTGTCATAATGGATGCACCGTTCTAGCTATTTGGTACAGTCGCAACCGTCTTTTAAAATTCAGGACTTACATCTTAAACACAAATCCAATTTCACCATTATTTAGTCCGGTTAACTTTTCTTTTCATGAAAAAAACCCGTTTGCTTACAAACATGTCAAACAATTTTATAAATAAAAGTAACAATTAACCAACTCAAATAATGCACATATATCATAACAATTAACATATGTAAAAATAAATAGCTACATGCATAATTTGTTCGATAAAACCCTAATAATCAATTCTAGGTTTATAACAATGCATATATTAACTAGGGTTGTCACCTACTAAGGTAAGTGAACCATATACATCGACGGGTCGATTGCATAAGCCATCATATACCACATAGCACATAATTGATTCATTAGATATATTAAGATCTTCCCCAATTCAATATTTATCAAACGAATTACATGTGAATTTTCTTAACAATTAATCACATAAACATATACTAAACGCTTTAATCATATAAGCAATAATCCATGATAAACATGCATGTTTTTACCATGGATTCTACATAACAATTATTCAAGAATTTCCAAGATACGCATAATTATGTCACATAACGATTATACATAATTATTCACATAAAAATTACATGCAATCTTAGGGTTTCTACAAGTTTTAACAAAACTAAAACCTAATTAAATAAATTAGGGTTTTTGAGCCATAATAAAAAAATTAGGGTTTTTAATTATTAAAAAAAAAAAAAAAAAAAAAAAAAAAAAAAAAAAAAAAAAAAACCCTAGAAACCATAAACATGTAATAATCACACAAAGGTTCAATTTTTATGTGTTTCGGTAATTAATTACATAGTATTAACGGCTCATGATGCCACTGTTGGGTTTTATAAATACATAACAATTATAAAACATAAACATCATTAAAGCAAATAGCGGAAGCAAGTAGGGTCTAACTACATATAAACTATTTAACCGAATTAAAAGTATATGCGTACCTTTTGCGATCAAGCAATACAACTAGTCAAAAAGAAAGGAAACCCTAAACCCTAAAATTAGGGTTTATCAAATTCGACTAGACCTAGTCGATCACCAAGAATTACCCAAACACAAATGTATTTGCCCTTCGTTCTTATACACATGTACTACAATCGAATCAACGCGAAAAGCTAGGTTCTTGATCACGAATCAAACACACAACCTTGTGTTCTTGGAAATCAAAAGTCCCAAAAGGTTGGGGATTGTTGTTTTCGACCGAACACCACCACAAGGAGAAACAAAGAGAGCTTTGGCTTTTTAGGGTTATAAGAGATAGAAAAAATAAATCACAAACCATTTGTATTTATAGACTAATAAACTTGGAGGACAAGTTTGAGTGGAATAGGGTTTACAAACCCAACCCACGACCGGTTATGGATCCAAGAGGGATTCTAGAACCTTCCCGACTTTTATTTTCATCTCTAGTCTTTTAACTTAATATTTAACGACCGTTAACCAAACTTCGTTAAATACTAACTCTCGTTAAGTGTTTTATTCGTGATTAAATAATTAAACATAACATTTAATATATTAATTATTATAACATTGATTCTCATACGTAATATGTGCAATCTCGAAATCTCGTGTTCGAATCCGTTTATACATGTATTAATTTATATCCATAACCTTTCAATAATAATATGCATAAACATCTCAACCCACTATAAAAAAAAAAGGCACAACTCCAATTTGTTTTTCTAACCTTTTCAAGAATCTCGCTCTTAATTAGGGCATCCACTATAGTGGGTTCATGAAAAGGTCTAAAAACATGAAAAGGTTTATATTTCATTTCAACCATAGTGGAAACTCATTTCATGTTTATGTGGCATGAAGAGGTCTTAATTCTTAAACCTCTTTATAAATTCAATACATTTAATGCATTTTGTTCTATAAGACATTTTATGAAATTGTAAAGGTTTATTCCATAGTGAATGTAGGTTTATAATATCAAAAGGTCTAAAAGTTAATGAAGTTTTATTGTATAAACTTTTGTAAAAGGTTTATCATAATGGATGCTCTTAGTTCATGCAATGAATGAATCAGTTTCTAGAAAGCAACCCCATTTTAAATGAATACGATTAAACAGCACCAAGAAATTTCATATACAACTTAAACAAAATAACTTTTAATCGTTTCCCTGTGGACCAAGCTATGGTCAATTTTTTATCTATATTCCTATTTGGGTCTTGTTCGACTCCACCGTGACACTTAATCTCCTTTTATTTTTTAAAGTACAATTGATTGATGCTTTTGTCTCATTAGCAATGATAGTAAATGTCTAAATATCATCTTTTATTGCTTTGGCTTACCTGCAATTGGTTAACAAAGCTGGAACTTTTAAATTGTTGGACAGGTTTCGGTTAATTTAAATCATAGGTTCAAAAATTGTTACAATTTTGGGTTTATTTTGATTTGAAATTTGTATAATCAAATTGAGTTTCATGTATTGAATGTAATGGCATAAGCTTTCAAAAGAAATCAATTTGTCAACTTGGCCCGAACACCTTTTTACCTGAAATACATGAACGATTTTTTTGTGATGAACAAAGCCATTGCATCGCACGAGCCATGATGTCTCGTGATGTCTAAGGTTTTACTTTGTAACCAATGTTTAAAGTTTTCTTTTATTTGGATATTTGCATTATGATATCTGAGCTCGATTGGGTTAATTTTTTGATTTCGCTCGATGACCCTAAAACCAAATACTAAGCGTAGTTAGTGTATAAATTATTTGGGTTGAATGTGAGTTCAACTATAGGTGGTAATTTGTGTCTAAAATTAAAAAAAAAATGTTAATATGGAAAAAATAAATAAAATATGTGTACATTTATTCACATTTTTTTAAATGGGCATGTATCACTCATTTAAAAGTTAAATGAAAATTAATAGGCATAGATTTGGGATCAAATGAGATCATTGTTAAAATTGTAAAAATAAGATCACTAGAAGAACCAATGAGAGTAGGCCAAGTGTCCCATTAATTAATTAAGTAGTGTTATTTAAAAAGTAATTAGCAATTAAATAAAAAGGACAACTTGGGAAATTCACAAATTCATTAAATGCATATTATAACCTAATGTTATACGGAGTACCATTTATTCATTAACTTATTTTTTCTCTCTCTCACCAAAACAAACGGTACCAAACATAATATCATCCTTCATCTCTCTCCCATCTCATTTTCCGGTTACTAAAATCAGCCTCTATATGCTCTTCATGCCTGAAAACCTTGGACGTTTTTAGATCCGTTGATCTGTTATTAGCCACATATCCAGTCCATTTTCCGATGATCTTCTGTTTGCCACATCTAAATCCACATCTCGTTTTAAGATCTGCTGTTTGCAGATCAATACCACATCTCGTTTAGATCCGGTGACATGGTTGTGTTTAGATTCGTCGTTTAGATCGATATACAGATCTTTGGCGTAGTATATCCGGTGTACCGGATTTGTTACACAGATCGATATACAGCCCAGGCTTATTTTTTTTTGGCGAGGACTCGTTTTCCGGCAAGGCTTTGTGTTTTCCGGTGGATGTTGGGTAAAACGCGACAAAACCCCTAAGTGTCGTTGTGATCATTTGGGTGGATTTGGTGATCATTTTTTTCCGGTGGATGTTGTGATCATTTTTTTTGGTGGAATCAGTGATATTCATTTGGGTTCTGTTTTGATCTATTGATATTCATTTGGGTTTTGTTTTGATCTATTGTTTTATCGAGTGTATCATGAGCGAATTTGGGTACACGATGGTGGAATCAGTGTACCGGAATCTGGGGGTACAAGATGGTGTACGGTGTACCGGAATATGGGTACAAGATGGTGGAATCGGTGTACCGGAATCTGGGTACAAGATGGTGTACCGAAATCTGTTGGTGTTCATTTTGGGTACAAGATTGGTTTATGTATCGGATAGGGTTATGTTTTGAAGATATATATATATATATATATATATATATATATATATATATATATATATATATATATATATATATATATATATATATATATATATGTATCTGATTGGTTTATGTACACCGTAATCGGCTGTTTTTCATTTTTGGTTTTGAAGATTTATTGTGCAGTTTTTGGTACACACATCTGTATATGTATCTCATATGTTTATGTATCAGATTCTTGGTAAAACGCACGGATTCCGGTGTATCGGAATCTGCTGCTGTTAGTTTTTTAGATAGGTTCATAGTACACAGATTCTGGGTATGTATCTCATTGAAGTAGTGTAGCAGTTTTTGGTACGATATGTATATGTATCTCATCTGTATTGGATTATAGTAAAATGCACGGATTTCGGTACACCGGAATCTGCTGCTGTTAGTTTTGTTTGGTGATAACGGAATCTGCTGTTGTTAATTTGAAAAAATATTGATCACATTTGGGTTTGAATTCTCCAAAATACCCTTTGAAACCCTATTTAATTACAATGATGTTACTCATTTAATGCTAATCTCATCCAACACAAATACAATGATCCAACGGTCCATATTGGGTCTTACTTTTACAACTTTAAGCTTGATCTCACATTAACCCTCCCCAATAGGCATATATCTTAACTACATTATAATGTATTTAGGTCATTTATTAAAAAATAAATCTTAAAAAAATAAGCCTACACACTTACTATAAAAGGAATGCATAAAATTCAATGCATCACATAATTTAAAATTAAATGCATACTTTTTCATTAAATTAAATACAGTTTTCAAATCATTTACAGTCCATTATTAAAAATGTGTAACAACTAAAAATCATTATTATCAGTAATGATTATTAAAACATATAACCGCATCCACTATATAAATACACACAAACCATTTTATATCTCTCTCACACACATCTAAAATATCAGTAATAAGACAGAGTGTACCCGCCGCCATAAAATTTAGTTACAGGGTACTCGCCGCCGTATTGCTCGGATACCCTGCTTTTTCTCTCAATTTGAGAACATTACAATTGTTAAAAAAAAAAAAAAAAAAAAAAAAAAAAAAAAAAAAAAAAAAAAAACTTATAGATAAAATATATGTTACGTTTGAGAAATTTATTTCGTTGTTTTGGATCTTTTCTAAAGCGATTCGTATAACATTAGTCTGTTTGACCCGTGCCCGTTTAGACCGATCCCGTTTGAACTGTGACCCGTGTCCGCCTGTTTTGCCACCGCTAAGTTCAACCAATCAATTATCTAAACAAATAATTGGCTTTCTACTAATGTAACGTACCACTTGATGACTTTTATAATGAAAATTTAATTATAGCCATTTTAACTTAATTGGTTTCTACCCACTTTTTAAGTTCATATCTTCTATACCATTGATTAAAGTGTAAGTAAATTATAATTTGGTTTAGTATATGTGTTAGGATGAAGATGTTCACCCGCACGTTGCGGTGGGTTCTAAATATATATCGTTTGACATCAACATATGTTTGCCTTTGAGTGTGTTTGAGTTTATGTATTTGTTTTGTTGATAAGGTAAAAATGTTGGCTCATATCCTGCACATTAACTGTTCACGTTTATGCGTTACTTGTAGTCAAATACAAAATCTCATCTTGTAACATGCTAAAAGTTTAGTCATTTAGAGCCCGTTTGGTTTATAGTGGGTTTATGATTAGGATTTAGGTTTCGATTTAAATTTGGATTCGGATTTAATGTAAGAGAGAAAAATATTATTTAATATTATTAATTATTCTACATAATAATTTTAGAGCAAAAAATATTATTATTTAAAATAAATAGGGAATTGCATATATATCTTTGCAAAAGCTTAAAATTGCGTATATATCCAACTTAAACTTTTAATTGCATATATATCTTTGTAAAGGCTTAAAAATTGCATATATCCAACATAAACTTATAATTACATATATATCTTTCCTAAACCTTAAATATGTCATATA
This sequence comes from Chrysanthemum seticuspe, assembly GCA_019973895.1. Lineage (NCBI taxonomy): Eukaryota > Viridiplantae > Streptophyta > Magnoliopsida > Asterales > Asteraceae > Chrysanthemum > Chrysanthemum seticuspe. Next base: position 343,225,647 of record BPTQ01000007.1, on the reverse strand, counting down.
TATCTAAACATTATTTAATTTAAATTTACAAGTCTAGAATACACGACAATTATAATTATAAAAAAAAATATTTCTAAAATAAAAATTTTTTATTTATTTATAAACTTGTTGGCAGTAGTAATATGCTTTCATTGTAAACATATTTTATCTCTAATGTATAATATATAACAATCATGATATATTTGATGAGTTTATTTCATGTATTTGTATTATATATAAGATAAGGTAAAAAAAATTCGCGAGCTTAAACATTATCTTGATATATTGTTTTGGCCATATAGATTATTTGAACCTCGAAACATCTTACCCTTAAAACAAATGTTGTTATTGCAATTTTAAAATTGTAATTACATTAATTTAGAGTTTAAAGTATATTAAATAATCATTTAGATATATTTGATTTTTCTTTATTTATAAACTTGTTGGCAGTAGTATATATGCTTTCATTGTAAACATATTTTATCTCTAATGTATAATATATAACAATCATGATATATTTGATGAGTTTATTTCATGTATTTGTATTATATATAAGATAAGGTAAAAAAACTTCGCGAGCTTAAACATTATCTTGATATATTGTTTTGGCCATATAGATTATTTGAACCTCGAAACATCTTACCCTTAAAACAAATGTTGTTATTGCAATTTTAAAATTGTAATTACATTAATTTAGAGTTTAAAATATATTAAATAATCATTTAGATATATATGATTTTTCTTTATTTATAAACTTGTTTGGCAGTAGTATATATGCTTTCATTGTAAACATATTTTATCTCTAATGTATAATATATAACAATCATGATATATTTGATGAGTTTATTTCATGTATTTGTATTATATATAAGATAAGGTAAAAAAACTTCGCGAGCTTAAACATTATCTTGATATATTGTTTTGGCCATATAGATTATTTGAACCTCGAAACATCTTACCCTTAAAACAAATGTTGTTATTGCAATTTTAAAATTGTAATTACATTAATTTAGAGTTTAAAATATATTAAATAATCATTTAGATATATATGATTTTTCTTTATTTATAAACTTGTTGGCAGTAGTATATATGCTTTCATTGTAAACATATTTTATCTCTAATGTATAATATATAACAATCATGATATATTTGATGAGTTTATTTCATGTATTTGTATTATATATAAGATAAGGTAAAAAAAATTCGCGAGCTTAAACATTATCTTGATATATTGTTTTGGCCATATAGATTATTTGAACCTCGAAACATCTTACCCTTAAAACAAATGTTGTTATTGCAATTTTAAAATTGTAATTACATTAATTTAGAGTTTAAAGTATATTAAATAATCATTTAGATATATATGTTATATTAGAGGTTCAGAAGGATGTATATGTAATTATGAAGGTTTAGAAAGAATATATATGCAATTATTAAGTTAAGTTGGATATATATATATATATATATATATATATATATATATATATATATATATATATATATATATATATATATATATATATATATATATATATGCAATTTTTAAGCTCTTGAAATAATATATATGCAATTATAAGTTTAAGTTAGATATATACGCAAGTTTGAGCTTTTGCAGGAATATGTATGCAATTCCCCCTAAAATAAATGTAAAAAGAGATGAGAGTTGTGTAGTATATATGGCCCACAAAAATTACTAATACCGACTAAATCACACCAAGTTACATATCTTTCAATCTATCATAGTTGAATCCATTCCCCATCTCAAAAAATACAACCAAACAAATGTTTTTTTTTTGAATGGCGGATTTATTAACGAGCTTAGCAAAACGCTAAAGCTCACAAAGAAACAATTACAAGAGAGCAGTCATTGGGCTTTTAAGCCAATCTAACCAATCAAGTTTTTTTCTAGCTCTAGTATTACACCAAATAAAAGACTGGGACACAATAAGATCAAATAACGATGCCTTAGATTGATGCTCTGAAGAGAATAGCAACTTATTACGATAACTCCAAATGAACCACCAAGAAACACAAAACACGGCTTCCAAGTAATCTTTCACCTCCTTCCTTAATCTCAACCCTTCGAGCCAAATAACCCAACCTTGATAGGACGAGATACCACTATCCAAAATCCCCCACCACCCTAGAACCTTAGCCATGATAGAAGCAGCAAACGAACATGAAAAGAACAAGTGGTCAGAAGATTCAACCCCTTCGTTACATACCGGGAAAACCATAGACGGAATTTCCAAACCTCTAGTTGACATATTGAATCTCGTTGGAAGCTTATTTGAAGCTAAACGCCAAGCAAAAATATTGACTTTAATAGGGATTAATTTTACCCATCTCGTATGCATCCCTTCCATATCACATAGCCCCTCATCGATGAAGCACCTAGCCGAACACACATTGAACTCTCCATCTCTCTCGAGATTCCAAACCCACTTATCATGATCTTCAATAAACTCAAGTGAATCAATTAAGTTAGATACCTCTTCCATTTGTACACCTTCTGCTCCCCCTGGCAATCTTCTAAACCCATGAAGGAGACCATTGTGAACTTTATCACGGATAGACACCTCTTTGTTTTTCTCTAGAGAAAATAAACGCGGATATTTTTCATCCAAAGAACCTTCCCCTATCCAGTTTTCTAGCCAAAATAAAGAGTCACTACCATTTCCTACCTTCTTTTTCATACACACATATAAATCGACACCTTTTTCTTTAAGATTAGAAAAACATCGAATACAATTGAGCCAGATTGAAGACTTACCCAACTTAACGTCACGATCCAAATTACCCATACACCCATGAATAGCCTTGATGACCAAAACCCACAATGCTTCAGGCTGCACCTTGAACCTCCAAATCCATTTAAAAAGTAAAGCACAATTCATAGCAAAGAAACTGGACATACCTAAACCTCGAACTTCTTTACTAGCAACAACGCTATCGCAACTAAACTATGACACCTTCCTCGTAGCAGGCTCCACACCTAAAAAAAATGCTTCTACACGATTCAAGACGTTTAAGAACTCCTATCAGAACTTTGAACATCGAAAAATAGTATAGCGGAATTGTACTTAAAAAGATTTTGTACGAGTAAATCTACCCCCAATAGAGAGTGTCTTCGCCTTCCATTTAGATAATCTAGCCATTAATTTATCGATAACCACATCCCATGAATGAAGACTGTTCATTTTACCACCCACCATAATCCTAAGATACTTGAAAGGAGTTTTTGAAGCTTCACATCCAATCATTTGAGCGCCTCTATTTACCTCGACGTTCGTCACACCTCCAACACCCATAATATAACTTATGAATATTAATCCGAAGACCCAAAGCAAGATAAAAATCATTGTAAAATACTTACTAACTGTTGTAAATTCTCTTCCCTCCATTCCCCAATAAACACCGCGTCATTTGAATAAAAAAGATGGGATATATGAACCGGCTCATGAGAGCCTACAGAGATTCCTTAAAAAAAACCTCCATCCATGGCACGAACAAAAGATATATGCAAGGCTTCCATAACCAAAAGAAACAAAAATGGGGAGAGCGGATCTCCTTGACGTAAACCTTTCTCGAAATAGAATTCCTGAGTAGGGCTCCCATTCACAAAAATCGAAGCACTTGAGGACTCAAGACACCCTTTTATCCACAACCGCCACATATATCCAAATCCAAAGCGGTTTAAGATCATGTCAAGGATTTCCCATCGCACCGAGTCATAAGCTTTTTCAAAATTGACTTTAAAAATCATGGCCTTACTCTTTTTCTGATTACACCAATCTATCACCTCACTAAGAATCAACGGACCGTCAAGAATTTGACGACCACGAATAAAAGTAGATTGCTCTTTACTAACTAAGCTACCAATAACCGAGCTTAGCCTATTCGCTAGGATTTTTCCACAATCTTATATTGACATCCTATAAGACTAATGGGACGAAAGTCCTTTACGAATTTGGCGTCATTAACTTTAGGTATCAAAGCTATAAAGGATGGGTTACATCCCTTAGGAAACGAACCTGATCGAAAAAAGCTTTTTACTGCCCGACAGACATCTCCACCAACCACATCCCAAAACTTCCTTACGAACTCAAAGCTGATGCCATCAGGACCTGGAGGGATTTATTATTACCACAATCCCACACTACTTTATTTATTTCCACGTCGGTAACCTCTACTTCTAACATCTCTTGTTGACTTTGGTTAAGCGAAACTATAAACACCTCATCATTATGAAACCGCATACGATGATTTGGATTACTAGAGAAACGGTTAACGAAGTGTTGAAAGAATTCTTGCTTAACTTTATAGGGATCCATAATCCACTCTCCATTCACCGAAATACCTCTAATAGCCATTTGATTTCTTTTTTTTTTAATGATGCCATGAAAATACTTCGAGTTTTCGTCACCTTCAATAACCCATTTCACCTTCGCCTTTTGCATCAAGTATTTATCCCTCAAATCATCCAAAACCCGCAAATCCTTCCAAAGGTCCCTTCTAGAATTCAGTAGATCTTTTTGACCGGCACCTTGATCTATTTGTTTATCTACATGATGTAGTTTTTCTTGGATTTCTTTCCTTCTGTCTTTAGCATTAACTCTATTTTGTTGAACCTAAGAGTTGATCTTCTTTTTCAACATTTGAAAATTTTTCTTCAAATAAGAGATCTCATTAAGATCCACAACAACTTCATTGTGCCAAGCATCTTTCACCTTCTGAACCTACTATATCGAACCACGAGTGAAACATCTTAAAAGGAATTGGCCCATAATCAATGTCACATTCTTTGAGAATAATTGGTCTATGATCTGAAAGATGTCTCGTTAGAATAATGCCCGTTATAGCGGGAAATTGACATAAAAGGCCTTCCGACACCAGAAATCTATCCAACTTACTCATTTTTGTTGTATTTTTGACAGCCAGTGTAAACGAAAAGCCACCAAGAGGCACATCTATCAAACTCAAACTATTAATAAAGGAATTAAACATCGAGGCCCCTTGCTTATTAAACACCGACCCATGTCTTTATGAAGGAACACGAACTTCATTGAAATCTCCCATCACAATCGTCTCTCCTTGCCATCTGCTTATAACTCCATGCAAATAATTTCAAAGCATTCTTTTTTCAAATAAATCTTGAGGGGCAGACACACCAATCATTAAAAGCTTAGACCCCGTTGGCTTCTAAACTCCCTCAACCAAAACAAAATAATCTGACACAACAACATTAATTTTATAAAAAAAAGATTTGTTCCAAACACAAAGAATTCCACCTGAATTCCCAACTGAGGGACTATGTCTGAATTCGAAATCCATGTTGCCCCAAAGAGAGCGAACAACATTGTCATCCATCTCCTCCATTTTTGTCTCTTGTAACGAAAGAAAACTAATTTTATTCTTACAACATAACTCCTGTACCCATTTTTTTCCGCCTTAGGTCCAAGACCTTGAATATTCAATGAAAGAGCATTCATTGATAACACCCATCATCTCCTTGTCTTGAAATAAGCTTCTTAATATCGTTAATACACCCTTCAATAGAGAAACCCATAGTTTGGCCAATCTCCACAAATTCGTTCAACTTTTCAAGTAAGGATGACTCCGTCCTCAGACATTTCCCCTTTGGTAACACAGGATCTTTATCACTACTACCTCTGCCTTTAACTGAATTCGTATTGCACTCTGACTGTTGCTTTTTCTCCACTAGTTTATTTGTTTGTTTCGTATTTGAGAACGTCTCTTGTACTTGGTCAATATTATTCTCATTTCATTCATCTACTCCTCTTGCTACATTATCTTCTGCAGCAAAGTTGGAGAAGCCAGGAGGTTTAGATTGATCATCGCTCACCACAGTATTAGCTTCTGCATTTTTAACATTTTTTTTCATCAAATTGTAAATTCCAAAAGGATCGTCCGAATTTCCCTCTCCACCATCACCCTTCTTAGTATCCATCTCCCTCTTACCATCACTATCAATACTTCCATTACCTTTAACACCTAAGCAAATATCAGTATAGGGTACTGACTTTTCACTTTCATCATCTCCACTATCGGAATTTGTGTCATGTTTCTCCTCCATAAAATCTGGAATCCATCCTATAATTACACGAGCTCTAACCACAGTTACCTTACCTTTGATGATTATTTTGAAAGATTCCATTATAAAATCTTCAACTTTAGTCACCAGACACAGTCGTTTACGCCATAAATTGTTATCATCTGAATCTTCAGAAAATACCAACTCTCCCCACCTTTTAGCAACTTTCATGAATGTCTTATTAGTCCAAGCAACTGATGGAATTCCTTCAACATCCACCCACAACACACGTTCATCCACCCGAAAGTCATTTTTCCATGGTTGAACAACAGAAAACCATGTATCCAAACCTATGTGTTTTTTAAAGCGATCACGTGCATGATCATCCATAAATTCCAAAGACACCCAAAAACCTCCAAGTTATTTGATGTTACTTCATCTTTAAAAACAACACCAAGATTAGGTAGATTATTAAAGTTTGTTGGCAGCAGAATTCCAATGCTATAACCATGTTCTCATGATTAAACCATGTTTAAGTATATAATGTTCTTGAGTAATACAGAGCATCTAAAGCATTTCCGTTTTTATAGTGAGTTTGTTTGTTTTATCTTTTCAGGTTTCTGATTTCTTCGTGAAGTTAATACAAAGGGTTGCACCAAAGAGTTACCAACAGGCTAATTTGGTGAAGTTTATGTTATTGGCAAGTTTCTAGAGAACTTCTCTGGTGGTCAGGTACATAATTTTTACTTGGAACATTTAAAATTTTGCTGATAATTTTAACCTAAATGCAAATCTTTATGGGTTATACACATTATTTCATTACTTTTGTTGTCTTATGCTGCATGTTTAACATGTACGTTTAACATGTTTAACATGTACGTTTAACATGTTTAACATGTTTAACATGTACGTTTAATTCCTGGCAAGGTCTTTCGGAGTGCCTGGGAATCATCTTGGGCAGCAAAGTCATTGTTTCTGATGGACCTGTAAGATTTTCTTCAGGCATTTATTTATCTGTTTATGTGAAAAACAAATAAACTCAAAATTTTGTGTTTTTACTGTAAGTGATTAATTGTATTGGTGATGGGAAATATGAACATTATATCCTAAATAGAGGTGATATGTATGGGTCTGACAAGTTGTATTATGAGTTGCGAGTCAAAATTTGTTTGGTTTGGAGGATGCATGTCATATTTAAGTATGAGTTAAGGCGAGTCAGGCTGGTTTGGGTTTACCCGCTTACACCTTTTTTAGTCTCAGTCTCAATAATGTTTTAAAAAAATGAATGTGTTAAACAAATACCCCAATCCCGCCGGGGTGGGGTATTTTGCATGTGTTATGATTATTTTAAAAAAAATATTATTGCAATAACAATCTATAACCTTGAATTGAGGTAGGAGGTTGCCGTTATAAACAGACTTCACTCTTCAGAAGACTTGCAACTTGTTTGACTTGTACACCTTTTTTTTAGAAGCAAATTGACCCGCTCATCTTACAGCGAATTTGTTTGATTTGACTCGTTTGAGAGTTGAGATTGCCTCTTATAATAATCACTAACCCTTCTAACATTTGTTTCAAGACAAGAAAGACACTTCTATCGAGTATAATTTGTTTTTTAATTTATGATATTTCGTATCAACATGATTGCAGCAAACAGCCAATGGTACGCTAGCGATTCAGCCAAAGAGGAGCAACAATTTTGAGAAATCAGGTGGCCAGAGTTCCCTACAGCAGCAATTTATTTGAGTTCACCAGTAAGGGTAGTAGCGCTCATTGATCAACTACACAACATATTTATAAACCATTGCTACTTATAGATTCATATAAAGAGTTTAGCTCAGAATATTCAGATTTGTTGTAGAATCCTATCCTACTATATATGAAATATGTAGTAGTATTTTATTCTGTAACAGTGATCTATCAATGCATATGAATACTAAGACCCGAATTGAATTAGTTTTATTAAATTTTCATCATATCTTTGCATACTGATCTATGAAGCACATATGTTACCTGTGAAATATTCATATTTTCATGGCTGTACGAGTGTAAGTTCTTTTCTACTTTTCATCGAGCATTCTGGTATCATGTTAAATTGCTTGACCTTGCTTTCTTGATTATTACCCACGAATTGCCACTGTTTATAATTAGGGTTGACAGGCTGACTAGCAAGTCAAAATGGCTTCGCGTTGAAACATTTGATATGTTAAAATATGGGTTAAAATGAACCGGGTCAGGGGTTGATTAGCTTGCTCTTTTAAATTTTTGGATAAAACAACCTAGGAGGTTCTATGTGTTATAAACATCATTTGAGAGACAACTCTCTACTCACTTGTATCGTTAAAAACATAGTGCATTTTAAACCAGTTATATGCTTATAAATGGGTTCATTATGTCACCTCTAAGTTTATGTAGATTTCTTATTTGAGTTGTTTTTATGTTTTATGTAGGTTGATACAGAGCCCTTGGACGAAGATAAAGAAAATAATGGCGAAGATGTTAATAGTAAGAAAAGTTTTCATTTAGCTTGTTGTCCATAACATTTTTTACACGAACTTATACATTGCTTGTTTTCTAGGTTCTACCAGTCGGGATAAGGAAGAAGGAGTTCTTTCAGAAGAAGACATACTTCCATGGGAAGGGATTGACTGTGACTTCAAGTATGAAGAGGTACTGAACTACACATAAGTTAACGGAATGATCAAATTAAGAGTTAATTACATAAATCGTCCTTGTGGTTTGGTCAAAATAACGAATTTTGTCCCTATACTTTTTTTTCAGTGCGTTTCGTCCCTGTGGTTTGTAAATCTTACGAATTTTGTCCCTCGTCCAAAAATGTCCGTTAAGTGTTTTGCACCGTTAGTCCTTCGTTAGTGCAGTCCGTTAAGTGTTTTGCACCGTTAGTCCTTATTTTTTAAAATGTAGTTTTTCCCAATTAGTCCCTCCGTTAATAATAGTTATCGCCCGGTTTTTTACGTTTTTGTCCGTTTTTATCCGTTTTCATTCGTTTTTATCCGTTTTCCCCCCGTTTTTATCCGTTTTCCCCCCGTTTTTTTCGTTTTTCGTCCGTTTTCGTCTGTGATTATATGCTTTCATCTGTTTTTTACGCTTTTGTCCGTTTTTATCCGTTTTTTCTGTTTTTTATCCAATTTCGACTGTTTTTTTACATTTTCAATCGTTTTCGCCAGTTTCTTTTTACATTTTTGTCAGTTTTTTTACATTTTTTCCGTTTTCGCTGTTGTTTTACGTTTTTGTCTGTTTTTCTTACATTTTGTCCCTTTTTTTATCCGTTTTGTCCGTTTCAAAAAAAAATTTGAATAAAAATTTCAAAAAAAAATTTGAATAAAAAAAATATTTTTCAAATATGTTTTTTTTTATAAATATGTCCGTTCTTTTCAAAATATTTGAAAAAAATGTTTCTTTTTACATTTTTGTCAGTTTTTTTACATTTTTACCGTTTTCGCCGTTGTTTTACGTTTTTGTCTGTTTTTCTTACATTTTGTCCGTTTTTTTATCCGTTTTGTCCATTTCAAAAAAAAATTGAATAAAAAATTTCAAAAAAAAAATTTGAATAAAAAAAATATTTTTCAAATATGTTTTTTTTTATAAATATGTCCGTTCTTTTCAAAATATTTGAAAAAAATATTTGAAAAAAAATATTTTTGTTCAAATTTTTTTTTTTGAAATTTTTTATTCAATTTTTTTTAAAAAAATTTGATATTTTTTTTTCGGAAATGTTTTTTTCCAATATTTCCAATATTTTTTTCGGAAATGTTTTACGTTTTTCTTTCCAATAATTTTTTCGGAAATGTTTTTTAAAATTGGATAAAAAACAGAAAAAATTGGATAAAAACGGACAAAAGCGTAAAAAACAGATGAAAGCATATAATCACAGACGAAAAGGGATAAAAACGTAAAAAACGGACGAAAAACGAAAAAAACGGGGGGAAAACGGATAAAAACGAATGAAAACGGATAAAAACGGACAAAAACGTAAAAAAACGGGCGATAACTATTATTAACGGAGGGACTAATTGGGAAAAACTACATTTTAAAAAATAAGGACTAACGGTGCAAAACACTTAACGGACTGCACTAACGAAGGACTAACGGTGCAAAACACTTAACGGACATTTTTGGACGAGGGACAAAATTCGTAAGATTTGCAAACCACAGGGACGAAACGCACTGAAAAAAAAGTATAGGGACAAAATTCGTTATTTTGACCAAACCACAAGGACGATTTATGTAATTAGGGTTATTTATTGATATTTGTTCAGCTTCTTGGTCGAGTCTTCCATATTCTACGTGACCATAATCCTGAGCTTGTTGGAGATAGACGAAGAACAGTTATGAGGCCACCACAGGTTCTTCGTGAAGGAACTAAAAAAACCGTTTTTGCCAACTTTATGGAGCTATGCAAATCGTATGTCAGCTTAACTTAATATCCTCTATTTTTTCTCTTTTGTTAGACGTGGCAATATTTACCAATTCTTTGTGAGTAAGTCGATTTGTGCCGTGTTTACTACTATGAGCAGAATTCAACACTGAAGGAACAGATTTGATGAAATCAAAATCAAAAACAGTTTCTACTTTTTGAACAAAACCAAACAGTCCTAAGTGTAATAAGCTAAAAGGGAAGAAGAACCTAAGAAGCTACTTAAGCTACAAAGAGATTATACTAACTATTTTAAATCTAACCTAACTTGAAATGATTAAATAAGCTAAAAATTAAATGAAATAAGCTCTAAAAAGAGCTGTTGTAGCAACAGTTAGAGGGCAGCAATGGGGCACTTTGCAAGCCCAAAATCCTAATAAGCACTAATGGGCAAATAAGGATCAAATAGGTAAAATCTATCCTAGAGGCTTACTAAAGAAGCAATAATCATCCAATTCCATCGCAAGAGTAAGCAGAAAAAGTGAAATGAATAAGCTATGATGGACAAAGATCTTACTGTGATGCAAGGCAAAACAAGGTCTGAACAGGCAACTTTAAGCTACTAGCAACCTAACCTAGAGATTTTTTTTGATTTTTTTCCTTTTGAGGAAAGTAAAAAGAGATGGTGAAATTACATTTTTTAATTTTTAAAAATTTTTATGACAACTAAAAATGGACTTAAAATACTGATGAAAACTGAGAAAAATGAGTTTGGACAGAAAATGAATTTGAAGACAGATTAGACTTTTGACAGAAAACTCTTGCTTTGACTATTTTGAACTTTGATTGATCTTAAATGATTGAAAATGATATCATAAGCTGTATGCAATCCTAATTATGCTAAGACAACTACTTATCCAACTGAATGGAAGAGATGCAAGCTGGTATGACAGTTTTTATGCAGAAAAAAATTGAGATAAAAAGGATTTTGACTTTTTGTAAAACTTACCTATAAGATTATGCTATAACTAACCTGAATGAACTTAATACAAACTAATTAAACCAAATTTACCCTCTATAACAGCTTTAAAGACAAAAAACTGAATTGATCGAAACAAACCTTCAAAAATCCAAAATGACTTTAACTTTTAAAACATGATGAAATTTGATATAAGCTGAAATGATACACTCAAACAAACATTAAAACTCATTTTATAACCATTTTAAACCAGAAATAAACCTGAATTGACCTTCAACTTTGACTTATATTGACTTTTTGTGAAATTGAGAAATTAAGACAATCCAAACATGAATAAGCTCAATCAAGCTATAATAAACTTAATTGATCTTATATCAACAGAAATCAAAACTAATGAACAGTAATTAAGAACAATTGAAAGATTGAATTAAGCTTGAAACAAGGTAAAGTGAAACTGAATTTGTATTTAACAAAATGAAGTTACAAGGCTGAGACAGAAATTACAACTAAGTTTAATCTATTAAAAAGCAGTAAAAGACATTATTAAAATAGGTGGAGGAAGCCCCTGAGGCGGGTAGCAGCCCAAAGGAGGAAACTGAATACACACCGACATAAGATGAAGAAACTGATGTCAAGGATGAGCTATTGTCATCTTCTCCACCTTTAATAATGCTGAAATGGGACTAAATGTTGGATCTAAATTTAGAACTCAGGAAAGTAGTGATACTTCTATAAGCACGAGCTGATGTGACTAATGCTATACTAACAGGTATACTAAATCATTACTTAAATCATATACAATATACATACCAAAATAGATTTCACTACAATTAGGACTGCAATAGAAGGATAACTAATCTCGCTAAGTTTCAACTTTTCTAGACAGATAGTATTTACGAATGTTTCATTTCCAACAGCTTTTAAAGCATGACACTATGTATTGTGGTAGTCGTCTATAGCTGTCTTATCGACAAGACCTGGAACCGTAGCCTTTATAAGTATGCCTTCAGCCTGAAGAGGAAGCAAGATGATGGAAGTTCCTTAAGAAAAGATTGAAACCGAATGAATCAGGTGTGTCACTTACTCATAAATGTGTTATATCTGCACAATTCAATCCCAAACACCCCATAATCTGCACTTTGCAGTATTTCAATCATTGGATCTGCAGAAAGCAAGACCTTTCCATTGCCAACAGAGGCCAATACAAAATGCATTTAGGTAACCTATTACCTTGTGGCTATTGTATTCTTACTGCACTAGCACTCATACTGTGCTTGTCTTGATAAACAATACACACACTCCCTTGCTTATATAAAAAGTTGGTTTTTAATGTATTACAGAAATAATAAATTCTCTTAGATTCATCTTCAATAAGACTTCTGTTAGTGTTGTGATACGCCCAGTAGCAGGGTAAGATAATCAATAACTGTTCAGCAGAAATGTGCTACTCTTCAGCAGAAACAAACAAACTGTTAGTAGTAACAGATACCACTTGGTGGTTACCGGATATCACTTGGAATCGTGTGATCACTTTCCAAAGTAAACTATTCGACCCTAATGCCTGGGTATCACGAATATCTACTTGGGATAAGACCAAATGCAGTTAGAGAATTATGCACAATTCTATAACCCTTTCGCTAATAAGTGTTTACGTTTTCTGTGTATTTTTCATGCATGTTCAGAGCTCCTATTTATAGGAGGTTACTCTTGACCGTTCCAATGGAATTATGAGTATTAATCGGCCCATTAATAGCCTCATAATTATCCCTATTATAGCCGTTAGTGGTTACATGACCAATTAAACGTGGTCATAATGATGCAGTTGTAACTGTCATTTATCAGTACTTATATCAGTACTTTCATAGTGCTTTCAGTGGTTACACTGCTTCAGTGGAAACGCCACTGCTTCAGTGTAAACACAACTTCAGTGAGATACCACTTCAGTGGAAACACTGATCCTGCTGAAGTACTGCTTCAGTGGAAACACTGATAATCAGCGTTAACCACAACAGTACTTTCACCAAGCACTACCAATACATACCACTATTAGAGTCAGGGTGTTCATGGACCTTATGGGTGTACACTCCGTACCTCCTAACCCATTACAAGGTGTGAGCCATCCCACAAGTGCACTAAATTTTCCAACAATCCTCCCCAAATTTAGTTCACTCCCTTTGCATGTAAAATAAACTTTAAGCAAAACATGTGCATAAACAAAAATGTCCTGAGGATTGAATTTCCATCTTAGTAATTACACGTTCAAATATTCGAGAATCAGGGTGTTATAAGAATTGAACCCTTCAACCCATTTGAATACCTGAAGATAACTACACACAAGTTTTCAAACACTTACAAGCTCCTGACACTATACAAGCCATGTGTCCATATCCAAAATTCATAAATGTTGTAAAAGCTAAAAGTCCAAAACCTTCCTGAAGCGGCAAAACTTCAACATTTACATAGGTGGTTCCTCTTTATTCATGCTCCTGCTAAGCACTTTTTCAAAGATAAGTTAACCATTAAGAAGTGAAGACTTCATCCTCCTTTCAGCAGGTTCTGAGCACAACCTTGGGATGTATATAAAACATGTGCTCCAGTCCACTGAATGTTCAGCTTTCCACATTGAACTCAGCTCCCAAGTTTCCTTGGGAGGGAGTTGGGTGTCCTAGCATTCAGTGACTAAGTTGGACTTAAACCCAGCCCTTTAGCAGACTTTATAACCAAGTCTCTAGCCAGACCCTTCGTCAAGTGATCAGCTAAGTTCTGTTGAGATCTCACAAACTCTATAGATACCACCCCATTCATGATAAGCTCATGAATCATGCTATTCCTGACACCTAAGTGTCTAGACTTACCATTGTACATCTGGCTATAAGCCTTAGCCAATGTAGTTGCACTATCACACCGGATAGAAATAGGTGCTATAGGTTTAGGCCACAATGGAATCTCAAGAAGCAAGTTTTTCAACCATTCAACTTCTTTACCAGCAGCTGCTAGAGCCACAAATTCAGATTCCATTGTTGAACTGGTGATGCAAGTTTGTTTCTTGGATGCCCAAGAAATTGCACCTCCACCAAGTAGGAATACCCAGCCACTGGTAGACGAATTGTCTTCAGTGTTACTGATCCAACTTGCATCAGTGTAACCTTCCAACACTGATGGGTAACCAGTATATGAGAGACTATAATCCATAGTTTTCTTCAAATACTTCAGTACCCTCTGAACTGCTTGCCAGTGATGAGCACTAGGATTGCTAGTATACCTACTCAATTTTCCCACTGCAAAACCAATATCAGGCCTTGTACAAGTCATGGCATACATCAGGCAGCCAATTACCCTAGAATACTCAAGTTGAGATACAGCCTTGTCATGATTAGGCATCAGCTTCTCACAAGTATCCATAGGTGTACTCACTGGAGTACAATCAAAGTAATTGAATTTCCTCAGTACCTTCTCAATATAATGAGACTGAGAGATAGAAATTCTTTTACTTTCATGTTTAATCCTTATACCAAGGATAACATCAGCCTCCCCCATGTATTTCATGGAGAACCTTGATGACAAAAATTCCTTTGTCAGGTCAACCTGATTTTGGTCAGTGCCAAAGATCAACATGTCATCAACATATAGACAAATGATGACTCCTTTACCAGATTCATCAAATTTGCTATATACACATTTGTCAGCGTGGTTAAGAACATAACCACTAGACAAAACCACTTCATCAAACTTTTGATGCCATTGCTTAGGTGCCTGCTTAAGTCCATAAAGAGACTTAATCAGTTTACACACCTTGTTTTCATTTCCAGGAAAGATGAAGCCCTGAGGTTGGTTCATATAAACCTCCTCTTCCAATTCACCATTCAAGAAAGCTGTTTTCACATCCATCTGATGAATAACCAGATTGTGAATAGATGCCATAGCAATCAGCAGTCTTATGGTACTGATACGAGCCACAGGGGCATAAGTATCAAAATAGTCTATTCCTGACTTTTGTTTAAAGCCCTGAATGACTAGTCTAGCCTTGAACTTTTCAATAGTTCCATCTACCTTCATTTTTCTTTTGAAAATCCATTTGCAACCCAAAGGTTTGCAACCAGGAGGTAGATCAACCAACACCCAAGTGTTGTTGCCCATGATAGAATCCATCTCATCATTGATTGCTTCTTTCCAGAAAGCAATATCCTGGGACTTCATTGCTTCTTCAAATGTTTTGGGGTCATCCTCAACAATGAAGCAATAGGAGTATTGGTCTGAGACCTCATCCCTGGTACCTTCAACTAAGTATAGTTGAAACTCAGGTCCAAATGACTTTGGAGTCCTGACCCTTTTGCTTTTCCTGAGCACAGGTTCAGGTTGCTGAACCACAACCTCATCAGGGACCACTGATGGTTCATCATCAGGGACCTCTGATATACCAGTGTCTTGAGTTCCATTAGGAATCCTCTGACTTGGTCTAGGGACTGATGAGAATCTATTCTCATCAAAATCTGCATCCCTTGATTCAATTATTGTGTTAACTGAAACATGTTCATTAGGTTCAATAACATAGAACCTAAAAGCCTTAGAATGCTCAACATATCCAACAAAGATGCAGTCAATGCCTCTTTCACCCAAAGTCTTTAGCTTTGGATCAGGGAGTCTTACAACAGCCCTACAACCCCAAACCTTGAGATAATTCAGGTTGGGTTTCCTTTTAGTCCAGAGTTCATAAGGGGTAACTTTGTTCCTTTTGTTGGGAACCCTATTTAGCAAATAGCAAGCTGTTAACATAGCTTCACCCCAGAACCCTTGACTCAGTCCTGAATAGGACAACATGGAATTAACCATCTCCTTCAGCACCCTGTTTTTCCATTCAGAAATACCATTTTGCTGAGGAGTATAAGGGGCAGTCGTTTCATGGTTTATTCCAACAGACTGAAAGTACTGGGTATCCATGTACTCACCTCCCCTATCAGTCCTTAATCTTTTGATCAAAGACCCAAGTTGTAATTCAACTTCAGTTTTAAACACTTTGAATTTATCTAATGCTTCATCCTTGGTATGTAATAGATAGACATAACAAAATCTAGAAGCATCATCAATAAATGTCACAAAGTACTTCTTATTCCCCAAAGAAGGAGTGGCATGCAAATCATACAGGTCACTGTGAATAAGCTCCAAGATCTTAGTCTCACGACTAACACCCTGAAAGGGTTTCTTGGTTACCTTGGTCAACATGCAAGTTTTACACTTTTCAGTGTCCATGTCAAAAGCAGGGATTAAACCATCCCTAGACATATCTTGCATCCTTTTATAGTGAACATGACCAAGTCTAGCATGCCAAAGGTTAGAATCACTCTGATCATATGTGGTCACAAAAGCTGAAATAACACTGTCAGTGGTAATATTAAGCCTGAACATTTGATTACATAAATAACCAAAACCAATAAAAACACCACATTTAGAAAGAACAAATTTATCAGATTCAATAACTTGTTTATATCCATGATTATTCAAAATACTACTTGAAACCAAGTTCTTTCTGATATCAGGAACATGAATAACATTAAACAAAGTTACAATCTTTCCTAAACTAAACCTAAGATCTACACAACCACGACCATGCACCAAGGCTGTTGACTCATTTCCCATGTGAAGAATAGAACCATCATTCAGTGACTCATAAGTCTTGAACCAGCTTCTATCTTTGCACACATGAACTATTGCACTAGAGTCAACCCACCACGCAACATCATCATCCTGCACATAAAAAGATTCAGATACATATGTAACATAATAAATCTGAAAAGATTTATTAAACATATTCTGACCTTTCAGTGAGTTGGCTGAACCACCACTCCCTGAACCATTAGTGCCTGATCCATTGGCTTTACCACCAATTTTAACACCCTTGCAGTCCCTTTTAATGTGACCAGTCTTGCCACATTTCCAACAAGTAGGTGTTGCCTTCTTGTTAGGATCTGCCCTTGTGTTATCATGAAATTTGCGTTTGCCTTTGTTGTCATTGTACCTGGTAGAGTTGTTATGCTCTACCATATTGACAACGGATGGTCCAACAGCATTGCTACTCTTTGGCTTGTCATTATCCTGCACCTTGAGAGATTCCTCAATGCACAGATGACTGCCCAACTCAACCAGAGTTAACTCCTCCTTCTTATGTTTCAAGGTATGCTTGAAATCTTTCCAAGAAGGAGGGAGTTTGTCAATAACACAAGAGACTGAAATAGCCTCATCCATGTGCATATTGTGTTGTGTAAACCTTCCAAGTATTCCAAGAAGTTCATTGTATTGTTCCATGACTGGTCTTGAATCAGTCATTTTGTAATTTGTGAAATTACTAACAAGGAACTTTTTACTTGATGCATCCTCAGCCATATATTTGGCATCCAAGGAATCCCACAGTTCTTTGGAAGATTCAAAGTTCTGATAAATATCAAACAGAGAATCAGACATACCATTGAGAATAAGACCTCTGCATATGTAGTCATCATTCTCCCATTTGCTTCTCCTCCTGATCTGCTCCACAGTAGCATCATCCCCATCATCAGGAATTGGAGTAGTCAGCACATAAACCACACTCATGCTTGACAGCAAGAAGTGCATCTTCTTCTGCAACCTCCTAAAGTCCACCCCTTCAAACTTATCCAGCTTAGCAAAGTTTGAAGCCATGTGTTTCATTGCAGCAGTTGCCATTGATTATCACAGAATAGTTTACTTTGATTGTTAGTGTTGTGATACGCCCAGTAGCAGGGTAAGATAATCAATAACTGTTCAGCAGAAATGTGCTACTCTTCAGCAGAAACAAACAAACTGTTAGTAGTAACAGATACCACTTGGTGGTTACCGGATATCACTTGGAATCGTGTGATCACTTTCCAAAGTAAACTATTCGACCCTAATGCCTGGGTATCACGAATATCTACTTGGGATAAGACCAAATGCAGTTAGAGAATTAGGCACAATTCTATAACCCTTTCGCTAATAAGTGTTTACGTTTTCTGTGTATTTTTCATGCATGTTCAGAGCTCCTATTTATAGGAGGTTACTCTTGACCGTTCCAATGGAATTATGAGTATTAATCGGCCCATTAATAGCCTCATAATTATCCCTATTATAGCCGTTAGTGGTTACATGACCAATTAAACGTGGTCATAATGATGCAGTTGTAACTGTCATTTATCAGTACTTATATCAGTACTTTCATAGTGCTTTCAGTGGTTACACTGCTTCAGTGGAAACGCCACTGCTTCAGTGTAAACACAACTTCAGTGAGATACCACTTCAGTGGAAACACTGATCCTGCTGAAGTACTGCTTCAGTGGAAACACTGATAATCAGCGTTAACCACAACAGTACTTTCACCAAGCACTACCAATACATACCACTATTAGAGTCAGGGTGTTCATGGACCTTATGGGTGTACACTCCGTACCTCTTAACCCATTACAAGGTGTGAGCCATCCCACAAGTGCACTAAATTTTCCAACAACTTCTTTACATCAAATACCTTAGATGCCCACTGGTTCAATTACATTCAAGACTCTTCCTGCAGGATTTCAATCCGTAGCTAAAGGCCTTGCAGGATTTCAATCCATAGCTAAAGGCCTTGCAACTGGAAAACTTCAAGCGGACTTTCGTCATCGCCTTCTATCTTTATGCCCAGATGTAGGTTTGGCTGCTGAGTGAAGGTATAATTTATGGTTTGTTGAATGTCATGATAAACAAAATGGCTGTATTTTAATCCATGTTTCCTTTCGTACATTTGATAAATTAATTAGTAAATGTGCTTACTCCATCAACCTCGATTCATTGTAATATCGGGCCTCAAGCTGTTCATCTTCTTGCTCTAAAGGAGGTATATTATCTCAATACATATTGATTGCTTCCAGCGTCGATATATACATTAAATTTAAACAGGATGCGGGTTAATATAACTTGCTCACTTAAACAAATTTGCCAAGCTAATTATGAATGAATTGGTATTACTTGATAACAAATTGGACAATCACGATTTATTTTCTACATTATTTGCGTCCTCTACTATCTATTGATATGTTCAAGTTTTTCCCATACTCTCGATAAGGTATGCTATCTTAAATTCATAGTTTATTGTAGTGTAAAGTTAATATTAATACTTTATTGACCTACCTTTGATTAACTGCAGCTTGTGCGCATGGGATACACCAAACAACAAGTTACCCGTGCTTTTTCTAAGGTTGCCAAAAAGTCACCAAATGAGGAAACTTCTTCATTGTGGCTAATGATGGATTTAGGGCTAATGATTAAGTTGATAGTCCGTTCAGACACATTTGATGACTGATAAAGAGTATTGTGCATAGTATCAACCGTGGGGTTTAGAATAATGGATGCAGGCTCGAACTCAAAGATACCCTCCTACACCAGGTATAGAAGATGATGGTTTTTCCGTAATCCAAATGGTTCTAAAACCATCATGGAAAAATCATATTGCACAGTACTAAATGTAAGTTCGTTATCTTTACATTTGTACAAATTAGACGGTTTGAGCTATATTTCTTTTACTAACGATGTTTAATATTAAAAATTTGTGCTAAATTGTAAACGAGTGTATGAGTTGTAAAGTTTACAAGTCTGACTTTTTTTGTCTCTTGCTATGTAGATCGATGGTGAAAATTTAGAAGATGTAGGTATTATTGTGAATATGGGTGAGGGTGATGATTCCGAAGACGATGAAGGCGATAACACGAAGAGACACAACGATTATGATTTGGATGAGATAAATGACATGGAAACAAATGACGAGGAACTTGTGCGCAAAGTAAGACAAGAAATTCGTGCTTAAATGGGAGTTTTAAGGTCCTTTCGGTTTTGTCATTTCTCATTTCATTGTAACAAGATTTTATCAAAATACAACTTTAAATTGCTAATTCCATAATGCATATTGTTCCTATAAAGCCGTGTAGAATAATGATCCATATATTTTCTTATTGCTTCAGATTTTTCGTTTTTTGTTTTGCTTTGGATACATCATTACCGAAGAAGCACATGTAAATAATGCTGCCATTTGTGTAAATACGGATGAAGAAGCTTTGAAGATAATGGTAAAGCTACTATTTGTTCATATTTGAGGGTAATATCAGGTAAACACTTCTTTTTTGCATTGGCATATGGCTACAGGAAAGTCAAATAAAATGGAAAAAGAGTTAAGCAATGCCACACATGTTAAAATTCTTATTTTATAGGGTACAATGAAGTTAAATATTATTCCTTCCCTGGCAAAGAGGGCAACCTCACAACCCTCCAAAAATAAGTAATCACAAATCGTTTGCATGTATCAGTTGCCAAATTCCTAACTGTGAAATCAGATATATGGTGACCAGATATTCCATTCATGAATTATGATAACAAACAGAAATGTAGCAAGTTCGAAGTGTGGATGTAAAGGAAGCATTACGACTTTAGCAACAAATTAACTTTATGATTCTTAATGTGAGACCATAAGCAGAGTTTAAAGAGATTAATAAAGTTATTTTTTTTTTCTAAGACCACTAAATGAATTAGCAATGAATTACTAAAGGCAACCAGACAATGTTTAGCCACAAATGAAACAAATCGATGAGAATGGCTATTTATGGTTTGAGGTACTTCTCATAATCTTATATCAACAACATAAATCTAGCTTTTTTCATGACGGACAGTTAGCTATGCATCTTAGCTATTATGAGATATTACCTTTTCACAATATACTATTGATTTTGCATCACTTAATTCATACAAATAAATGCCTTTCAGGTTCTACATTGCGACCATCTGTTATTTGCTATTGCAGGAAAACCTGGTGCTACTCCGGATCTTTTATTTTGCCACCAGATATCAATGTCAATGTCAATGGTCCATTGATGTCACCCAAGTTTTTATCATGTGATTATATCTTAAAGTTATATTTCTTAATTTCACCTCTTCTCTTTTACAAGGTTAATTTTAAAATGGTTAAATTATTTGAATGATAGAATTAACTATGCATCAGTAATGAAAGTTCATTCTTCTTTACTTGATGACTTGCTCTTTTAATTGTTCTACAAAAGGCGATTGGGTATATAGTTTTGGAAAAACATGTATGGTTAACAAGTGCCAAATTATTTCAAATGTCAATTACAAATTGAATTTCCCGTAGCCGCATAAATAGTCTTATGCACTACCTTTGTGGCTGGAAACATGTCAACCAGTTAGCATTACATAGTCCTAGGTACTACCTTGACTCGATTTGACAATACCTTAAAACTGAGCCGTTTGATACAATCCATTTCAAATCAACACCGAGTTTTGTCATTTTATGCTTTCCAAACACATTATCATTACATAATTAAATTAAGGTTAATGTTGAAAGAAACTAGAAAAGTTAGGAGGTTGTATGAACTTTAAATTTGACCCGCTCAACCCATTTGACCCATTCCGCTTAAGTATGTTTTATTATGGCATGACCTTTTAAGAGGTAAATGTATGAACATTCATATTGTTGGTTCTCATATAGGCTTATTATTGAAGTAATGAATGTAAGTGCTTTAGATGATCATACTTAGAGTTAAAAAATGTATTGTTAATGATTGTTTAATCAAGTCCTAACAAGAAAGGCAAGAGACAATGGGGTTCAACACTACAAGATGTATAACTATATTAAAGTCAAGATTTTATATCTATTTATCTACTTGCCCAACTTCACTTTCCCCGTTTTAGTGATTGCCTCACCAGTACTCTATATTTGACCATGCTAGACTTCCATAATCATTTCCTTGATATTGCTATTGGATGATTATTACATTTGTGTTTGGGTGAAATTTTAAACTTTTAGTAACTGAAATAGCATAAAGAAATTGAAGCAGCTTCATTTATGAAGAATAATGTAAAACACGTTTGGTATTTCTTTTTGGGTAAAGGGTTATCCTGGTAAAATATATTAAAACCAAAAAGTTAAGTACAATGGTGTGTGGCTAAAGTATTACATTAACCTCAAGCCCGCGCTTGATAAACAAAATAAACCAAATTAAGTCTTTGAGACTCAACTACTCGACTTAGCATCAACCATTGTAAATAAAATGCAGTATCAGTATTACCATCATAGGGAATAACATTCTTGACGATGTAGTATTCAAAATAATAAAGACAGCGTCCAGATTTTGTATGATCAGAATAAATTTCGTTTTCCAAATCTTGGCCTATAACTTGTGAAGGGTTTCAAGATTAAAAAGGGACTAGATGTTCTTACTATGCAAGTTGGTGCGTCTATATATATATATATATATATATATATATATATATATATATATATATATATATATATATATATATATATATATATATATATATATATATATATATATATATATATATATATTATGATAACATCAGTTATAGTGGTAAATTATTTAATTTAACTTTTAATTACTTTTTAGTATATATTTGTTCTACTAAAACCTAAAAATAAAAACCACAAGTTATACCCGTCCATCGGACGGGTTTTGACACTAGTATATATATATATATATATATATATATATATATATATATATATATATATATATATAGGTTTGGGTTATTATGAAAAGTTTCTTATAATGAAAAGAATGAGAAGGCATGTGGAGGTGACATGTGTCACCTTTGCCACATCATCATGTCACATCACCATACCCCACCCCCACCCCCCCCCCCCCGAAAAAAAATTTTTCCCGCCAAAAAAAAATTTTTTTTTTGGGCAAAAATTTTTTTTTTCCCGCCAAAAATTTCCCGCCAAATTTTTTTACTGCATCACAATTATGAATTTAGTGCATCAAGGTTATAAATTACTGCATCACAGTTATAAAGTTACTGCATCACAATCATAATTTTAGTGCATTAATGTTATAACCTTGATTTTAGTGCATCATAGTTGATGCACTACTAACTATGATGCAGTAACTTATAAAAAAGATGCACCAAAACTTATTAGTGCATTAAGGTTATAAGTTACTACGTCACAATTATGATTTTAGTGCATTAAGGTTATAAATTACTGCATCACAATCATGATTTTAGTGCATTTAAGGTTATAACCTTGATTTTAGTGCATCATAGTTGATGCACTGAACTATTAACTATGATGCAGTAACTTACCAATGGAGCATTAGTCCAATGGTTGGAGCACTTGTGCTTGAGTCAATTGACCCAAGTTCAAGTCCCATCCTTGGCATTTGCTTCATATAGGTACCCACCTCCGCAAAACCTGTGGGCACACTGGAGAGACTTTGTGGAATAAGAGCTTAGGGGTCCTAGTCTTGGCTCGTACTCACTCCAGTTGGTGCCCCACTAGGCCAGGAGAGTTTCCGGAGCTATTCCTTGTGGGGTGAACAATGGCTGGTGCCAAAAGGCACCTGGGGTCAGGGTGTTCCCGCCAATCTACACCTTTTGTAGAATGATGCAGTAACTTATAATAAAGATGCACCAAAACTTATTAGTGCATTAATGTTATAAGTTACTGCATCACGGTTATAAATTTACTGCATCATAATCATGATTTTAGTGCATTAAGGTTATAAATTACTGCATCACAATTATGATTGTGATGCAATATTTTTATAACTGTGATGCAGTAATAAATTTTGGCGGGAATTTTTTGGCGGGAAAAAAAAAATTTTTTTGGCGGGAAAAAAATTTTTTTTTGCGGGGGGAGGGGGGGCGGGGGGGGGGGGGGTGGGGTGGGTGGGTGGGTGGGTGGGGTGGGGGTGGGGGTGACACATGGCATGGTGATGTGGCAAGGGTGACACATGTCACCTCCACATGCCTTCTCATTCTTTTCATTATAAGAAACTTTTCATTTTAACCCTACCATATATATATATATATATATATATATATATATATATATATATATATATATATATATATATATATATATATATATATATATATATATATATATATATATATATATATATATATATATATATATATATATATGGATGAGATCAAATAAAAAGAGGATTTTTGGTAAAAAGAATAAGAAGAATTTTGGAGCCTTAGATTTAAAATCAATGGATGAGATTAAACAATACACTTAATTAAGGCTATAAGGGCAAAATTGTCTTTAAATAAAAAGACATAAACACACAATATAAAATATATCTATCTCTTTAACCGATCATTCATTTTTCTCTCATCTAACTACTTTCTCTCTCACAATGAAATCCGGCAATCTCAATAAATTCCGATCATCTCAATAAATTCAGATCATCTTAATAATTTTCGATCATTTTATTCAAATCCGATCATCTCAATAAGCAAAGTGTGAGTAGATCTGACAGTTACGATTCCAGATCTGATAATTTGAATCTCAATCAACTATGTCAGATTTGGTGTATTCGAGTCAATGTGGTAATGGAGGTTATGGTGGTGGTTATGAGAGTGCTGATGAGATGATTATGGTGGTGGTGATGGTATGCTAATTCCCCCTATTCATTTTTCAAAACAACAACTGTCTATGAAAATTGAGTAAATGTGCATTAATTTTCGTTGGAAATTAGTAAAATCTTGATATGTTTAGGTAATTATGAGTTATGTGAAATAAGAATGTTTTGTGTATTAAAAATGGGCTTGACGTGCGATACTTTCTTAAGAAGTTAGCTAAAGTAATACGTTTGGATAATCATGAGCTGTGTAGAATAACAGTGTTTTATGCACAAAAATTGGTCTAAATGTGCATCACTTTTGTAGGAAGATAGTAAAAGTATAATAGGATCGGATAATCGTAACTTGTGTGAAATTAACTGTTTTGTGCATTAAAATGGTCTAAATAAGCATTAATTTTTGTAGGAAATTAGTAAATTGTGAAACAATTGGATAATCGTGAGCTTCTAATCGTGAGTTGTGTAGAATAACACTATTTTGTGCATGAAAAAGTGGTCTAAATGTGTATTAATTTTTGACATAGGTTAGTAAAAGGGTGATATGTAGGGATAATCATGAGTTGTGTGAAATAATATTGTTTTCTACATTAATAATTCGCTAACTGTCCATTAGTTTTCATAAGATGCTAGTAAAAGTGACGCACTTCGGCGATCTGCTTGTTTGGAATAACACCGTTTTGTGCATTGAAATTGGTCTAACTATGAATTCATTTTTATACGAAGTTAGTAAAGGTGACATGCTTAAGCAATCGACACTTGTGTGAATTAACATTATTTTGTGCATTAAAATGATCTAATTGTGCATCTGTTTTCATAGGAAATTAGAAAATGTAACATGAGGAAATCAATACACTATTATTTGAAATGACACTATTTGTGCATTAAACTTTTTTCTAAAATGTACATTAATTTTTATAGGAAGTTAGTAAAGGCGACCTACTTAGTTAACGATCATGCTAATGTTTAAAAATACATAGTTTTGTGCATTAAAAATGGTGTAAATCTGCTAATGTTTATAATGTGATATTTGCATTAATATTGATGAATAATGTCGGTTCTTGATGACCACAGGTATACTAATGGAGAACAACAACAAAAATTATATGGGGAGTTCAGGTTTGTAGTCACGAAAGATGAGACTTTCAAGATATGTTCATTAAAAGAGGCTAAGAATCTTCATGTGGAATCCATCGGCTTTAACTGGTGAAGATAAAAGAACAATTAACGTGTACCTTTTACTGTATTAACTGTATATCACTGTAAATATGTGATAAAGAAAATGTCTCTGGTTTCTTATTGTTTCGTTTGTGATTGATTAGAGATTTGTAATAACACCATGCTTCCTTGTAATCCTCACTCGATGTACAGAGTAGAGATCATTCCCACGAGGAAATTGTAACTTATATGCTAATTTTATAAACACATGTGTTATTTTGCTGTTTGGTCATGGACTTATTAGGTATGTTTCATTGATCGGCATGAGTTGCATAAAATAAAGTTGTTTTATGCATTAAAATTAGGTGAAATGTGCATCAGTTTTCATATGATGCTGGTTAAAGTGCTTTATTTCACTAATAAAGCTATTTTGCGCATGATAATTGGCCAAAATGTGAAATATAGTATTTTGATGAAAAGAAATCAAGAATGACAACAACAACAAGACAATCATTTAATAGATCCATGGCACTAATACAGGTTTTCACTATGTTTGCTAAAGTACTAAAAAAAATCAAGAATGACAACAACAGTAATACAAGCACTTAATCGATGGCACTAATACACTTTGAACACACTTTCGTCAACAACATCCTCTTCCATTATCGCCTCCACCTCCAAATATGAATTGGCCAATAGATGTTAATGCTCGTAACTCTCATTCTCCATATAGCTGGTCTGAACCGAAAGGTCAGTATGTAGCTAATGGTTTTGGAACACACTTTGTCAACAACCTCCTCTTCTAATATCGCCTCCACCGCCACACCCACAATGAAACCATTTCTTTGAGCCTCATGTTAAACCACCACCGCTACTATTAGTCAAGTTGTCTATGTTTCTAGCTGGTTGTTCTGGAGAACATACAACAACAGCATGACAATCACTTGATATAGTAAGATCCATGGCACTGAATAACACCTAATGTTTTGACCATTTGTAGGTGATCAACATCTATTGTTGCAGTTGCAAACATTGCAACTCTGAATAAAAAAAGCATAATCAGCTGACGGTAACAATAAAAACACAAACATATATATGTTAAATGAGATATAACACTGGTTAGTGTATCAAATTCTACTACAAATACAAACATTCATCAAATTACATTAACAACACAAATTTATGATACACCAATACCATTTATTTGTGCATCAAATTTCACACATGATCAATTTTTGATCAGATCACACTATTAACGTAAACTTATTAACTGAATAATGTATAATTCTCATTTGTGCATCGAATTTTACTATAAATACAAATTTTCATAAAAAACACTAATAACAAAATTTTGTGTCACAACTACACTAATTTGTGCATCAGATCCTCATATACACACTTTTATCAAATTACACTAATAACACAAATTCATATATCAATTTACAATAATAGCAATAATCATGTATTAGATAGTGTAATAACACTAATCCTTGCAATAGATTTCACCCCAAATTCATAATTTAGCAAACTACACTAAACCCACTAATTTTGCATATCAAATTACAATAATAGCACAAATTTATTATCAACTACACTAAATTACAACAAATAAGCTTCATCAGATGTCGAACTGAAATTGATTTTAACACAAAAGAATACATACCTTGATTATCACTATTTTTTATCAATAACTTTTTGGACAAATCTGAAATTGACCTTACAATCCACAATTGCATGTTAATATCAATTGGTATTACAAACCCTAATTTGATTAAATATTAGGGAACGAATTGAAGATTAGAGTGATATGGATTGTACTTGATTATGTGATTCTCTATGTGTATAGGGGAGAGTTGGAACGTGTGTTTTTTCTGTGTGTAGGAAAGCTGGGTTTATTGTATAGGTTGTTAGGATTATAGTTAGCATGTAAAATTACTTTCATACCCTTAATAATTAGTTAGGATGAAAGTTAATCTCATCCATTGATTTTAAATCAAGGGTTCAAAATTCTTCTTATTTTTTTCACCACATACACACACACACACACACACACACACACACATATATATATATATATATATAGGGTAAAGTTAAAATAAAAAGACAAATATCCGTAAAAAGAATAAAAAGAAATTTTTTTTTTAAAAAGTTCTTAAAAAATTTCAAAAAAATCCCATAAAATAGGGTATGTTGGTGCATAAAACTTTTGTGAAAAAAGTTTTTCTAATTTTGAGTTTTTATACGTTTTTTTTAATGCGCAAAAAACGAATTTTGATGCGCAAAAAAATTTTGATGCACAAAATTTTCAACTTGTTTTAGTTTGATGCGCAAAGTTATTTTGATGAAAAAAGTCAAAAGAAGTTGGGCGCAAAAACGAATTTTTGATGCACAAAAAAGCGATTTAATGCACAAACGTATTTTTTCATAAATTTTTTTCGGAAAAAGTATTCACTTTTAGAAAAACTTCCTTCACAACTTTTTCATGCACCAACATACCCGATCTTGTGGGATTTTTTTGGAATTTTTTAAGAACATTTTTAAAAAAATTTTTCTTTTTATTCTTTTTACGGATATTTGTCTTTTTATTTGATCTTTACCCTATATATATATATATATATATATATATATATATATATATATAGGGAAGGGATCGGGTGCGGATTGCCTTTTAAGTAGGGATGGTGCGGATAATATCACAGTAGGTTTTTTTTTAAAAACAATTCAAGAAAATCTGAAAAAATTAAAAAAATAAAGAGGATGATAAATTATTAAGAATCGCTGAAAAAAATTTTAAAAAAAAATCGTTTTCATGATCAAAGGTATTGTGATATTAAGGTCGATTTTGACTTTTTTACAAAAGTCAAGATCTGATCTTGACAAAGTCAAGATCTGGTCTTAATATCACATAAACCTTTTTTATTTTAATACAAAATGTTAATATCACACTAACTTTTTTTTTGATATCACACTACTTTTTTGTTTTTTTACTAATATTATTAATATCACCGTTACTTTTTTAATAAAAAAATGTTAATATCACGGTTTCTTTTTAATATCACAGGAACTTTTTTTCTTTTTTTAATATAATTGTTAATATCACCGTAAGTATCATACGCTTTTTTAATAAATTTGTTAATATCATAGTAACTATCATATGTTTCTTAATATCACGTTTCAATTTTACATGCAAAAAAACTTAATATCACATTTGGTTTTATAATATCACCATTTTATAGTATCACAACTTCTTAATATCACAGTAGAACTCATAATATCGTTAATATACGGTAGGACTCATAATCAAAAAACTAAAAAGTGCTTAGAAAAATATGAAAAAATAAAAAAATAAAAGAAGATAACAATAGTAAGGATCCCTCAAAAGGAAAAAAAAATTAAAAAAATCGTTTACATGGTCAATTGGTACCGTGAAGATAGCGTAGATCTTGACTTTTTTACAAAAAAGTCAAGATCAGATCTGGAATGGGCGGTCCAGATCTATCCGCACATCCGCACGAATTAAAAAAATCCGCACCTGATCCTCACTATATATATATATATATATATATATATATATATATATATATATATATATATATAGTGTAAGGTTATTTTCAGAACTAAAAAAATTGCGAGAACTGCGAGAACCAATCTCAACCATTAAATATTTGATCAAAGGCTAAGAGTGATTGTGGCATTTCTGTAAATTAAGAAATTGTTGAGGAGTGTTTTATAAACAAACAAGGGGTAAAAATAGGATTTAGTCTCACTATAATTATCAGTTTTTTAGAGTGACCTAATTAATTTTTTTCTCTCTCTAACCCACATAACTTTTTCAATATTTAGTTTTTCTTTATCTTTACAAGTACTATTCTACTTGTATTAACCATCTATGTGGGACAAATATAACAAACATTGTTTTTAGAGAACTAAATTTTCTTAGTATAATGTAAGTGATTTTTAAAATTCGCTATGGTGTTATTATTTAATAATAACTTACGACTACGAGCCATTGTAAACTACTTTAACCTGCACTTACCATCTTAATATTGTCAAAACATTACGTGGATAATCTAAAGTTTTTATATAAAAAATATTGTTATTGCGTAAAATTATTAAAAACTTAAATTGTCGCCTTTCGTATATCTATTGTATAGTAAAATATAGAACTGAAAAAAATCGTTGAATATTTTAATTGCATGGTATCCGCTGCAATGTGCGGGTACCCTGCTAGTTAGTTTTAAAAGGTTCGTCAATTAGTTATTCTTTAACTACCTTTTCAGCAAAATCATTTTGTTCATAATTCATACACCTTATTATTTGTAGTGATCTTTTTCATTACAAATATTTCTAATTCGTATACGTAACTATAAATTTCTTATTGACACTTGCGTGTATTTACTATGAACGCTCATGTGTTTGTTACAAAACTATACAACAAGGCTACAAACTTGAAAAAAAACCTTAACCTCTTAAACTACTAGTCGAGACTTATAGAAACTTTTTAATATTTATTTCTTATAAATAAACATTTTTAGTGGTCTCCAGACTACAATTCGGACAGCGAAGCCGCTCGATTTTCAAGCTGGGCTGTTTTCGGTTCGCTCGCCGTTACTAAGGGAATCCTTGTAAGTTTCTTTTCCTCCGCTTATTGATATGCTTAAACTCAGCGGGTAGTCCCGCCTGACCTGGGGTCATTGCGCGAATACCTTGCTAGTACATATTAAAGTGTATCCCCGTTAGCGCGGGCTTTGTTGCCAAAACATATAAGCGTACTCTGAAATGGGTCACAAAAGTAAATTCTTATAACAAGTTTCGACTTTAACTTATGAAAACTTAATTCCGTTAGGTCGTAGGCTCCAATAACTTCAACCGCTATGCGTCTTCAATCAATCATGTAGAAAATATAAGAGTCGTCACCATCCTCCATCCTCATTAAAAATCTGCTACCCCGCCTTATACCATATAAAACCCATCCATTAAAAATCTGCTACCCATGCGCACTAACTTTAAAAAAGCCATCATTTACTTCCCGTCAACCAATATTTTAGAAAAATCATCATCAACCTTTAATTAATAAAAATCATCCGAATATAACAAAGAAACCAAGAACAAAGATTCTATCTTTAAAAAATCAAAACCCAAACTTGTTTCAAAGAAACACTAACAGTTCTCGAGTTATATTTTGATAGGAAAGGAAAGGAAATAGAAACTTTTTTGTGTTCTTGAGTTTTTTTAAAGAAGAGAAACGGAAAGGGAAAGGAAAAGGGGAGGAAGTTTTGTTTATAAAATCTTCCGGCCAAAAATGGGAGGAAAGGGAAAGGAAAGGGAAAGTTATGTTGTGCAAAGACTAATATACCCTTTTTAAAAGATTTTATATTAACAACTAAAGGGCATATATGTAATTTAAACAAGTTATTTTCATTTTCCTCACACTCAAGAACATGGTTATTTTCCTTTTCCTTTCCTATTTCCTCTATCTCAAAAACATATCAACTAACAATTCCTTTCCTTTTCCCTTTCTTTTCCCTTTCCTATTCTTTTCCATTTCCCTTCATTCAAAACTCAAGAACTGAGCGTAACTGTGTATTAAAACAAAACCGAAAAAAAGGGATCTCTAGCTATTTTATTTTCAAGGAATTTTCTTAAAGATTCACAAAACCCATCATTGATCTTTCAAACAAGAAACAAATTTTTAAAGATCCACATCACTTCATTCCTCGGTAAGCTACCAATTCCTTTTCTTTTCACTTATCATATAATAATTCACTCTTCTCCAAACTATTTGGTTAATTTACAAACACCCCTTGCTGATCAGATCTCATTTGATGCTCAAATTGTTTATCTAAAACAAAATAAGACAAGTAAACAACATATGCATACCCATTTGCCTCACGTATTCTTATTTCTTATGGTTGTAGTAATTTATTAGGAATCATTTTGATTATTATAAAATTGATTGTTTGTTGTGGGCTAGAATCCTTCATGTGTTGTTTTCTTTTTGAATTATTTAATTGATTTGCTAGAATCCTTAATGTTTGAATTTAAATTCTCTCTTCTCTTTGTACCAAAATTTTATTAATGTTTAGCTTAATAACTCATTTTGTTAATTTCTGCTTTGTTGATTAATGATTCTCAAAGGTTAATAGCCAAATCAGTGTTTTACTCAGATGCTACTCTCAATTACTCCATAGTCAACAAAAGTCAACATACAGCTTAATTGAAGTAATGATTCTGAATTGCTGATTTGATCATGGATTTGGGTTGATTCAGTGTAATTTGGAGTTGATATCAAGTTTAGAATAGTGGTTATTGGTTATTCACTAGCAAACCATTGTGGTTGGACTTCTGTGAGTTCCATTTTCTTTCTCAGATCTCATTTAGTTTAACTTCATTGTTAAGCCTGTTCAAATTATAGTATGATTGTGCTTATTTAGTTATAATATTAGTTGTAATCTGCTTCTACATCATTCTGCATATTTTGAGTTTAATCTAGCATAATGTTCATTTGATTGCTAAAGTTAGTATAGTTGCATCATTTAACCTTCACATCATCATTTGAACTTGTTTTAGCATGATCATGGTTTAAGAATAGTATTTTTAGTGTTAGTAATTTGCTTATCTGTCCATAAAGCGGTGTTTGGATCATAAGGTCAAACCGAGTTTGAGGTTAGTTCAGTGATAAAGGTTAGTAGAATTAGTCTTATATATGTTATTTGCATCAATTTTAGTCTTTAGTTTGCATGTACAATCTCTTAAAGTCAAAATTTGGACTTAACTGATCTAATGTTCTAATCACTCAACATAAGTTAGTCTAAATTTGCATTTAGGTAGAAGAAGTAGTGATTTAAGCCCGCATTAGTTTTATTTTACCTCTAAACATTAAAATCAGTCAATAAATTTGAATCAAATCTCATAAAAGTCAAATATCCAATTTTATCAAAAAGTCTAAAGTGATAAAGTGATTTTTAGCCAAACTTTCTAGATTTTTCATGAGCTCATTTCTGGTCCAAATTAGTTGAGATTTTGGGTACCTTAACTTCAGTTGGTTGTCTTTCAAGTTACCATTTTAGTAGAATTTTTAGGAATTTTTATAAGCTCTTTTTCAGCTCCTCTTTTAGGTAAGAGTATCCTAACCCACTGTTAGTTTTGATTTTTAATTTCTTCATTTTTCATCCTTTTTAGCTGAAATTTAGGACTTAAGCTCTTTGGTTGGTTGTGGTTAACAGGGTATTTTTAGTTTATTTTTAGGATTTTTATAAGCCACCTTAATCAGGGCTTAAAGTAGCTGCATTAGGGCCGATTTGCTTATTTTAGTTAGAACTTGTTATAGTGCTTAAATGCCTTTTGCTTGAGCTTATTTGACCCAAATCAGTTGCATTAGCTTATTTTTTGTTAGTTTAGGGTAGTTCGAGCCTGTGGTAGTTTGTAGTAGCTTATAGCTTATTTCAATAGTGCTTATCAAATCAGTTGTGTGTCCAAATTGATCTTCCTGTGATCCTGAGTTGATTCTGTGATCCTGAGTTGATTCTGTTATTTTTCCTTGATTCTAAGTAAAATTTTATAATTTTCTGGAAGTTTTCATATTTTTCCCTTTTCATTTGCTATTTTTCTGCAATATCACCGGTTCATATCACCGGTTCATAATCACCGCGGAAATATCACCGGTTCAGCCGGTCACGCCAGTTTATGACCCGAATGTACTACCGATCAGATTCTTTAAAATATTTAATTTTATTATTTAATTCAAAAGGATATTATAGTAAAATTATATTTTTTGTTTATTCTATTTTTTTTTTTGAGTTTTTTTTTAATAAGAAACGTTTTCCTAGTTTTTGGGCCATTAAACCTTCATCGCCGGCAACCTTTTCCCTCCGGCAATATAATCACCGCGGAAATATGTTTGATTGAGAAACCTGAGCCGTAATTATGAGGTATGCTCACTTGTTCGATTTATCTTTTTGTTTTCTTGTTCTTTTGTCCAATAACTGGTCACTGCTCAATAGTCATCATGATTAATGGTAACTGTTTAAGATTTATTTTTGCTACTACCAAATGCACATATTATGGAGTTTTAGATCTTGATTATTTAAGTTGAAGTCTCTATATATTATACATAAAAGATATATCAATTCAAGTGACAAGAAAAACTTGAAACATATATTGTCAATGGTAATCCTCAGAGGGTGTATGTTTAGGCTTTTTTAGTGGGCTTATGAGCTTATTAGCTAATATAACTAAAATAAGCTCAATCAAGTGTTTGGTTAAACTTATACGGCTGGACTAACGACCTTAAATGATGGAATTTTGATAAGTCCAAAATTTGTGGCTAATTTTGAGGACAGGTAGGCTTATGCAAGGCTGTTATAGAAAAAGATTTTTATAATTTATACCCTCATATAACAATTACAATCTTAGATGTTCATTCACTTTTTTGTAATTTTACCTAACTATAATAAGCTAACCCAAACACTAATCAAGGCTTATGAGCTTATCATTTACACGACTCGGTGTAATGGTGACCAATCACAACTCACACGCTTGTATTTAACAATCATATAGTGTAATTACTTATTTCACGGGGTAGTTTAATTTCAATCATAGTTATTGGATAACAAATTTATTAGAGAAAATTGCAAAGAAAGATATTCAAGATACCAAATTTGTCAATAGGGGGTATTAGTAACTTTCTCGACCATTAAAAAGAGTGAAATTTCATATCAACTGAATTTTTGGTGTGAGTGTTTAAACTTTAAAAGAATAGTAGCCAAAGTTAAAACATTTGCATAAAGTTTTCAATATTTTGTGGTATGCTTTCAGTTCATTTCAAGATGGCTTCATGCGGGGGAGAGAAAATGCCAGAAGTTGTTGAGTTTATGAAGCTGGCACTAGAACAGGTATGCATATGCCTTGGAAGCTCAATCATGCCATAATGCTTCTTAAGACGATCATTCAATATGCCATGCTAACATGCTAAAATTTTCTGTTCGTAGCTCACCCTTCTGGTGTTTGTTGTTGAAAACTTACATTAGTTATAGAAGAACAAAAATTTGCAGTTTTTAACTTTTCAATAGACCGGGGGAATAATCTGGAACATATAGTTTTTAACGCACTGCTCCAAACGGAAGTGCCTTGATAAAAGTGCTTTATTTTTTTCAGGCTAAAATTGCATTTGACAGCCTTGAGGTGCCTGTCGGGTAAGTTCTTTATCTTGTCCTTCTAAGTCTACTAATTTATGCATCTTCTTTCTACACGTGTGAACTTTTGTTCTGCTTGTGTATCATTTTTCACATCACACAATATGACTCAGATATTAAGAAAATTCCTTTTCATGATACAGCTGTGTTCTTGTTATGGATGGGAACATAATATCACGGGGAAGAAATCGGACTAATGAAACTAGAAATGTATAATCTTTTTTTCTGTTACCTTTTCTATGTTCACTCTGTTTAGCTAATCATGATTTTAACACTACCAACTTGCCCTCTGAAACTGCAGGCTACAAGACATGCTGAAATGGAAGCTATCGATGTTCTCCTTGAACAGTGGAAAAAAGAGGACCTTACAAAGGCTGAAGTTGCCGAGAGATTCTCAAAATGCTATTTATATGTTACATGTGAGCCATGTATCATGTGTGCTGCTTCTCTGTCATTTCTTGGTATTCTTGTCGAATTGTTTTATCTTACTACTTTACTAGATAGTTATATTATTATGTATTGTGTATGATTTACCGAAGACCTCACTGCAGGTATAAAACAAGTGTACTATGGTTGTACTAATGATAAATTTGGTGGATGTGGATCGATATTATCATTGCATACAAGTACAACGAGGTTCCTTTTCCAACTTTCAGTCAAAAATCATGTTTGTATGGTCTTTTAAAAGTATAATGTCATCTATTGCTCAAGAAAAGTTATCTTGTATTTGTGTGTGAGGTGCACTCGCGCTTGTTACTAATTGCAATTTTCTTTTTGTGTATATCATGATAGTAGTGAAGACGTTGGGAGGAAGGGTTACAAATGCACCGGTGGGATAATGGCTGAAGAAGCAGTTTCTCTCTTCAGAAACTTTTATGAGCTTGGAAATCCTAATGGTATGTCTTAGTACGGAGTCTGTACCAATGCTGTTAGCTAGCAAGTAGGAATTGAGGAACATAAAAACAAAAGACAATATTAGAAAATGGACGTAGATCTATAATGCTGTTTGATCATGAGACTGTAATATTGCACCTGAATTAATCTAGGTTGTTATACTTATTAAGCATCTGATGTACATAGTAGAATAAAAATTAGTTTAAACTTGAATCATGATTCATGAGGACTTATATCAAACAAAGATAAGCATTTGGCCATTTGCAAATTAATCGATTGGCAGCATGATACATCTGTTGTAGCTGGCTTATAAGATAGGTTTGGATTATATTGTGGAGTGAAAAAAAGGGGGAGAAGATAACTATGCTAATGACAAGTAAAACCACCCCCTTTGACTGGTTTGGGCCTCTGTGACTCTGGGTATGATTGTCATGGTTTTAATTCCAATCCTATTAAACAAACCATGACAATGAATACTATTTGCATTTCCACACTCCTAAACCCATCAACCAAACATTTCCTAAAAATCTATGTTGCATTGAATCCTGTAGCTATTGCTATACTTTAGCTTTAAATGACAATGAAAAAGTTGGACAATTTTATTCCTAACTATTGACTAGCAAAATAGTGGTCCGTCTTTGTATTTGTACTTACAACCGGATGCACAGAATCCATTTGATAAAGTTATAGCCACGGCATCAAGATGAATTTGATTTGTGGAATACATTTGCTAAATATTCTGTAATATATTGAAATAAAGTTTCCCCCTTTTAAGCACTGTTTCTTTGTTTTTTGTTTGTCGCAGCTCCAAAACCTCACAGACAGCCAGTCCAGCAAGCATGATGCATGCATGCGTACAGATATTTGCGGTTTAGCAGTTTTAAGAAAAAGACAGTTTATTGCAACTGGTATGTCTTGTTAGCGTCGATCATCATATACACAATTACAGTTGTTAGAAATTATAGTATTTGTTGTGTTTATTCATTGACGTATCTTATTTATATATTATTAGATTACAATCAGACATGAAAACGAAACTTAGAAGATTATGTCCTAGTGCGAACAAGTCCAACATGAGATGTTGTAGTATCATTTACTGTCAAATTTGCTGTCTTTTTTTTACTTTTTTATTTTTATTATTTTTTTATTTTTTTATTATTATTTTTTTTACCTATGGCTTAAAAAAAGCAGAGTCAATGTTTTCATTTAATATGTACTAGCATGGTACCCGCGTCACGTGATGCGGCGGCGGGTACCATGTGACTAAATTTTTTGGCGAACAAATGTTATTTTGTTTTGGACTGTTACATTTCAGATTTATGTTTTGAAAGCTTAATTAGATTGTACATTGTGGTTAAATAGTTGTATATTTTGGTGAAGGGGTGTTTTTAATAATGTATTAATTGTATGTGTTAGAATAGTATTTTTTTAGTTTTATTTGTGCTTTAAATACTTGTAAATTATGCTTATTTACATGCATTTGCTTAAAAATATATTTTTAGTTTATTCATGTGTGGAAGCTTAATTATATTGTATTTTGTGGTTAAAAAATTGTATGTTTGGATGAAAGGGTGTTTTTAATAGTGTATTAATTGTATTATATGAGTAGTGTGTTTTTAGTTTTATATGTGTTTTAGATACTTGTAAATAATGCTTATAAAATAGTATTTGTTTAAAATTCTATTTATGGTTGTCTTAAAATAATAAATAGAAGGGAAGTGTTTTCCTCCATTATAAGTAGTATAGATAACAGAAATTAAATGTTATGCCAAAGATGTAAGGGGGTTGGCAACCATGCCTAACTAAATTTCTCATACCTAATCACCCATCAATAATATCCTTCCATCTCATCTCATACTTATCTCATACATAACCATAGATTTTTAGTGGCAACCATGCCTGACCCATACCTCATCTAATTTTTTATTTATTTATAATTATATTAAACAATTTAATAAAAACATAATATTTTATTAATATTTAAAAGAAAATTACATAATACTTATTAAAAAAAAACACTAGTCATCAAGGTATGGTAAGTCTTGAGCGTCACATACTCCGTAAGATCATATCGGAGACGGTGATGGATATTTTCGTCGAGTAACTTCGGTAGTACATTCGGGTCATAAACTGGCGTGACCGGCTGAACCATTATATGAACCGGTGATATTGCCCCCCCCCCCCCCGGTCGTCTTTTAAAATCATATTGTGTAATATAATACACGTGTGAAATAATGTTAAATGGGTGGTGTTTAAATAGGTAAAAAAAAAAAAAAAAAATAGGGAATTTTTTTTTTTAATGTAGGCCAACGGCTAGTTTTTGCTCCACACCTAATCGGTGATGTTTACCGATTTAACACATATCCATGCCACACCGATCTACACCGAAATACTGGCTATGCTCATGTTGATCGAGGTGCTCCATGCCTAACCCAAATCGAGCCCCATTGCCACCCCCTAAGTAACAACCAAGGCGGTCCTGGACCTGAAAGAGGGTATTATAACAAGGTAGGTGGTTGATTGAAGCATTGAACACTCCAAATTTGACTTGGTAATTAACACTCATTTTTTGACTTACTATGAACATACATTGGGAGCTCGCGACTTTTGCAAGCTAACGATCATTATATGTTGCGAGCATGTTTGCACCTTTTGCGATATTTTTTATAAAAAATTCATAATATCTCATATGCAATTAAAATCTGTGGCTATATTTCCAAATACATCTTTTCATTTTTGATGATTCGTCAAAATATCAACTAGCTACTCTCTACAAATTTCTGTTTAAGAATATGTAATGTGATTATAATCATATCATAGCAACATAATTCATACTGCATTATTCTTATTCTAAGATACAAAAATGTGATTTTTTTTGTTTTTATAAGTGTAAGTTCGTCACTTTTGACTACATTAGTTGTTCACCTTATTGGATTTATATACATATCCTGCAATAATGCACATTTTTGTAAGTAGCATAATTAAATATATTATCCTAATCTATACTACTATATAAAACATTTAAGAGAAGTCTTAAAAAAATTAAAACCAAAAACATTTCTTTAATAAGAAAACATTGTATACGTATATAAATTACATTAAATTGAAATTAAATTTCCTTAATTCAATAGACTTTAACAGTCATTTAATATTCATATATTCCATTATTTTTTAATGGCCCATTTAATATAAATATAATGGCTCATTTAAAATAATTTCTTGTAACATCCTATTTAAAACATTTAAACCATACTTGTAACAACTCATTAGAGCATTAACAATGGTGAAACTTTATATAGATCCATAATTATTAATTTATATACCTTTTGATGTTACAAATCTATGTTCACTATGCATAACCTTTTACGACTCTTAAAATGATTCATAATAACACATGCATTAAATTATGAATAGGTTCAAGAATATGAACCTCTTCATGCCACATGTACATGAAACAAATGATCACTATGATTAAAATGAAAAATTAAGCTTTATATAGGTTTTAGACCTTTTAATAAAACTATCATAGTGGATGCCCTTAGACATCCTATTTAAGACACGAGATATAAAACCCCAAAAACAAATAAACACACAAAGATTATTTCATGTCTCTCTCTCTCTCTCTCTCTCTCTCTCTCTCTCTCTCTCTCTATATATATATATATATATATATATATATATATATATATATATATATATATATATATACATTCTATATAAGAGGAGGCATGCCACATAAAATGCCACTTGGCATCCCATAATGTCATGTCATATTTTCATGTCATCATTGTATTTATGTGGCATTTTTTTTTATTTTTTAAATGACATGTGGCGTTTTAATTAATATATGTACAATTTTTTTTATTTTTTAAAATGACATGTGGCGTTTTAATTAATATGTGTACAATTTTTTGTTAATAAAGTTTAAAATTCGTTTTTGTTTTTTATTTTTTTATTAAAAAGAAGTCATTTGTTGGAGTTGAACTTGGGTGATTCATGTTTTTTTAAACAACTTACCATTAGAGTAAATTGTTTTTTGATTTATATCTTTCAAATCAATACAAATAAGGAGATTATAAAAAAATTCTGCAATTTGTATTTTAGGTATGTATCTTTTGAAGATAACAATTAAAATAAATTATGATATATATTACTTAGAATATAAATATACCATATATATTTTTAACCTTTTTTTTTTATTATTATTTTTTTTTTTTTTTTGTATAAATACACCCTATTATCTTATTCCTAAACATAATTATCCCTAAAAAGTATAATCGACTTCTTAGTTTTACAGTATGCTTACAGACCTGTGTCTCTGCATTTGGTGATTTGTTAATCTCCAGTATTAACTGGCATGATTTCTTGCTATCTTTTGTTAACAGAAAATGAGATGAATCTCCCTTTCTGTGTTATGCAAAGAACTTATATTTTTTGGGTCAAATTGTTACTGTTAAGTGTAAGGTTGTTTTGTCGTTAAAAAAAAAGTGTAAGGTATTTATACTATTTTAAACATGCTTACTTTTGAAGACCAGTTGTTGTCTGTCATACTTATTTAACGTTAATATGTGGTTTTCGATCGAATGCAGGTTCATTCTGCGTGGCTTCCATTCCACCTTGGCTTGCAGCTCAGTTGGCTTCCAGTCAGGTAGCTCTCTCATACTTTCTTACATTGTTTTTTTTTTACTATGAAGTATTTTAAACAGTTCATGCATGGAACATGATCACAAAACCTGATCCTTTTGAATAAAAAAACTTAGGAGGTTATTAAATATACGCTTTGGGCAATGTAAACCAGTTTCCTTTTTAGTTATTTTTTATCTGACCCATAGAGATAAAACATAACCCTTATCAACTAATCAATAAGTGAATGGTCAGAATTGCCGCCTTTTAATGCTATACTTCTGTAAAGCAATAATAGTACTGATGTTCGACTATTTTACTTATTTGCAGACGTACTTGGAGGCTCTTGGATCGAGCATGGAAAGCCTGCTCTTGAGACTTTTGCGCAGATGGTAATTTTTGCATATCCATTAATTTGTGTATGTTTGTTTTACGTTTAATTTACCTTAAATCATGAATATGTGTGCATGGTCTACAAAAAGTCAACTAACGGCTCTGGTTGTATCATTTCAGTGTTGGATGTGTTGTTTTATACACGGGTCAAGCAAAATTTCATCATAGTACAACAGAAACATTGAAATATGTTATAAATTAGGCAAACACAACAGCAGATAAGCTTAGGAATTTGTCTGATGATCTTGCGTCTGCAAAGAAATTAGGGGTAGCCCAAGTGTTTTTACCAGTTCATGTCCAATCAGACATTGATGAGATACAAACAAAGCTGAACTCAACATCTTATACTTTTTCTGAAAAAACCGAAGATAATAAAGATGAGATAAACCGAGTCCTAGATACCGTGTAAGTAACCGACTTCAGTTTATTGAAACCCAATAAACTTATGGACAAAAGTATCATAAGATAGATAAAGTCTTGTGTTTTTGCACGACGTTAGTTATGATTATTACATCAGTAGTGATGCTCTTCTTGACATTCATCGGGTTTCGTACGCTTCTTTTCTTCCCTTGATAGAGTTGGTTTACATTCTTTACTAATTTCTACTGGTAGCAAATTTAGTGGATCGAGTATTAACTTAATTGGTCAAGACAATAAGTATGGTGGATCGAGTATGAACTTGCAGCAACACTAGCCCTCAAGTATGTATCTAGAATTGGTTATTAATGCTCATTATTAGATGCACTCAAGCAGAATGTACTTTAGATAAAAAAAACCCGGAATGTTTCTCATTTTTAAATGGTTTCTTGCATATGACAAATAGGCTATTCAATTATTTCTATTCCTCTCATGTTCTGTGTATCCTTTTAGTGGGCATTGCAGGACACTCCAGTGCCACAATATATGCAAGCACAAGGTGGGACGAACCAGGAGATGAACACCATGGATATTGATTCCTTTTTAAGTATTTTGAATGAAGATCGTGTTGACCAGGTACATTTCTTTTTCTTCACTTAGTTGATGCAAGTCTTTGGTTGGGGGATTATCGGAAATATTGGCCTACTGATCCACTACTGTAGTGCTATTTAGCTTAATAGAGCTTTTCATATGTAATTTGGTTTGAATTATATTAGTAATTAGAGTAGAGCTGGAATAACTTGAAAATAGCTGAAATTTTAACAACTAGAGATCTAGATATATTTAATATGTGCACATTACATTGGGCTCTAAAACCTTAATAAGAATCTAATTCGGTTTCCGATAAGGTCGAACTCAACTCGTATCATGTTAGCTCAAGCTCTATAGAATTACTTGGTAGATCCACAACACAAGAGAAACTTGCAGTCCTTCAACAGGTGGCAATGAAAGAAACTGTTAAAATTGTCATGTTTGTCAGCAATGATAAACAATCTGAGGGACACTTTGATGTTTTCGGTTAATTGTGTGTGCTGGTAAAGGTTGACCTCAATACACGTCTTAACAAGAGATGCATGAACCTTAATTGTTACACTCAACCACCCTCCAACATAAGTGTCCTTAAATGTATTGATCATCGTAGAACAACTTTTCCACCAGCCCCGCTCTTTCCCACAATGAGAAGAATTGCAAGTTTCCCTTTTGTTCA
Source organism: Chrysanthemum seticuspe (assembly GCA_019973895.1). Classification (NCBI taxonomy): domain Eukaryota; kingdom Viridiplantae; phylum Streptophyta; class Magnoliopsida; order Asterales; family Asteraceae; genus Chrysanthemum; species Chrysanthemum seticuspe. Next base: position 343,182,955 of record BPTQ01000007.1, on the reverse strand, counting down.
GATAAATATAAATCTATAATTTATGCTGCATCAGCATCCCTCCCCATAGATGGAATCCTCAACATATGAATCAATTTTCACATGAACGACTATATCTAACAAACAAGGCTAGCTTGTACATTTTGTAGTTCCAACATATTTGCTCATTAACTAATCAGAGGTAACTTTTCACTGACAACTATTTGCGATAACATATGAAACAATTGAATATTTGAAATAACTTCTACTATAAAGGGGAATTCTTGCTCATGTAAAATATGTAGGGATATCCACCAATAATTGCAAGAATAATCACTAGAGTGTAACTTGAACTAAAAACACATATACCTACAGAGAACTACAAGCAAAAGCCATACCATGAGGTCCCTTTGCAAGACTCACCATTTTCCAAAACAAGAAATAGTGCAGGTCATAAGTAAGATCCCATAAGTATCTCCTTATATAGTCCAATTTATACATACTTTGATCAAAATAGCATTCTAAATATCTCTTCCCTATCCTAAGATACATAAACTTTTTGGTTCATCGGACTTAAATACTTCCATGATTTTCAAAATAAACAAAAATATGATTATTTGCATGAGTAGCTTGAATCACAGCAATATCACAGCCACATTGCAGATATCAGCTTACATAATGTTTCATTTATAACGTACAAAATAACCTAAAGTTACACACATTTTATTGATCTTTCACACCTATGTTATTAAAATAAGGTATATGAACATTGTTAACTTCAGACTATGAAGCCGCTTTTTGGTTATTAACTAGAACTTATAGTAATATCAATTGCAGGAGTGGTCAGGTAATGGGTCAAAATGAGCTTGGGTCATTTTTTTCAGTCACCAGGTTGATGTTGCTGGTGGCGGCTTGCTACTGTAGCCGGCTCCCTGCTGGTGGTGGCTTCCTACTGCTGGTGTTGCAACTACTACTGGAAAAGCTCATTCAAGAAGTGTTAGTAAAAGTGAACACATGTTTATAAACCCTCATTTTCAGGTACATTCCACTCGACCTTCTGGCTATTTTTCTCATCAAGGATATGTCATAATTTTAGATTTTTGTGGGGGCAGGTTGCCAAGAAGTTCTGCAAGCCTTACATTAATTAGGTTGCGGTTGCAGCAAAACCTCACCTTGAAAAAGCATGAGAAACAATTAATCCTTACACAAATGAGGCAGTCCAAGCGTATGGCAAGTTTCTTGATACCGCAGCTACGTACCATGAGCAGGTACTATTTTAGTTGATGTTTTTGGCTTTTCTCATGTTATTTTTTTGTGACTGATGGGGTGTTTAAATGTGTGACATGTTATTAATAGTTGCAATGAATAAATTAAGAAAGCATGCCTTGCCAATCGTTTCTGTAAGCTGTTTATAATGCATTTGGTGAGAATTGACCAACCATATGTGTATTTTAGCAGGCCGTGTGTTAAACTATTGTCCAATCACTTCCTCGCTTGGCATTCACGTAACATAAAAGGTAATATTTCAATTGAAACTTACCGTTTTAAAAGTTCATTAGCATGGGAAGGAACTAACAGGGGAGTCTCGACTCTATTAACCACTTGAGAGTTGGACCTGTCATACCATCCATTCGAGGCTAACATGTCATTTCCATTGGAGGTTGTCGTAGATTAGGGGCATACTATAGGTAAGTTGTTAACTGTAGTGAAAAAGTGACATTACATAACAATGACAATAATTCAAACATGGTACATAGTATTAGCTTCGGTTGTAAATCGTATTCCCTGATCAAATTTACAAATAATCAGATGCAAATGTATTAAGAAATGAGTGTGTGTATAAAATAAGCCATACCATTTGAGTATCTGGATGCATACCATTGGAATTTTCTACCATAGCAACTTTTTTGTAAATACTTGTATATAAATTTCGTTATAAGAAATTCTCCTTCATTTCTCTTTTTTGCCTCAATTTTACGAAACTGTATGAGCATGAGTATCAAGAAACCCAAAATTGTAATTAATCATTAATCATATCCTTAAATGGATTGGTCTTTGACTACTTAATGAACCAACTTTAGGCCAATCAAGAATCTACCAAAAACCTTTTCTATTGACATTTTGTTTCATCTTAGTTCATTTACAACTCTATCACAAAATGTAATAGACAAAAGTCCATACCTAGAATGAATTCCATGTGTTAAGGATCAATTTAATAGACAAAATATAATCAAGTGTGATCTAATGGGAGGGGGATATAAACTTTGGCTACTGTAATTGGTACATAAACATGTTGTATTATAAATTTCATTTATCTCCATAGAATCAAGTCTACCTAATAGTCACACAATTACAGGTCAATGACGTCAATTTCTATTTTAACCGGTACTTGTTATATAAGTCATTAGTGGTGTAACTCTATACATAATCATTCGGTACCTTATACTATTATTCAAACCAACTCATAATACACATAAAAATTACACATCAGTTACTAAAATTCGTTAATGAAAATTTATGCAAATAAAATGGAAGCAACCACAATAATTACACTTACTGTTGTTGGCGAATTACAAATGTGTTAAAGAGATGATACCTTGCAAAGATAACTTATGAGACTCTTCTTAATTGTTCCTTTAACGTGTCTCCAAGTTTTGTTGCCTAATATTTGTTCCTGATACAAACTAACTATTATAGTAATACATAAGTCCATAAACAAAGAGTACAACACACACAACCATAATAGTATCAAACATTAGAAATTATAGACTATTAACTTATCTTAAGACCATGTTGGGTTGACACGGTTTAAAATTCGTATAAATATTCGTGTATCTCATAGATCACAAACGCAACATTCTTTCATTTATAATCTATCATTTTATGCATTGTTTATATACACTTGTGAACTTAAAAGTAATGCAACCGGAAAAACAAAGTATCATTGATATCTAAACCACATGGGTGGTGATAGGACGTCACCAAAGCAAAGATATGGATAATTGGTGAGAGAGACTATCTGTTATGCCACTTTGGGATAGGAAAACTTTATAGAAACTTGAAAAGAGGATATACCTTCCAAAGGACCCGTTCATGTCCTCCTCAAATTAAGCATTGGTCATTGACATTGGCTGAGGAATTAGAGTAGATGCTAACATCTTTTGATCTTCTTTTTTTTTGCTGATGAAATATAGTGTAGCAAGTGAATTTGGTAATTAGATGCCATGTAGACTCAACTCTTTTACATATATGTAAGATAGCATAAGAAAGCATGTGAGATACGTGCGAGTTCTGGAGATGTTACAATGATAACATGGGCCGAAGATCCTAGCCGTTGTTTTTTACAAAAGACACACGCTACTTTACTTGATTCAGTCTTGTGTCCCTTTCTTTGGCTACTGGATGCTGTGTTTTTTTTGGTGTTTGCTTCGAACGATAGCCCCTTTTATGGATCTATCATATCCAAACGAGTAGAAATACACGGAATCTTAACTTGAAGTTGCATACGGTCGGTTATTAGGGAGTAAGTTGTTCATGTTTTATCATAACCGTGTACGTGATTTATACTTTATCTCTTTTGAACATGAATTATAACAAGTGTCTGTCGTATTGTTACAGCTGGAACGTCCTTAGCGGCTGTGTGCCGCCCTGCGAATTAAGTGTGTACTTTCTTTCATTCCTTCAAAAATATTCTTGCTGTCATTTGAGGGTGCACCAGAGTCTATCTAAGAAAGATTAAATGATTTATCGACATTATATATATAATCACCTAGAAACGGTACACATTTCAAGGATCCCGTGTCCTGGCTTTCACATATAAGCCTCTTCCTGATATGAAGGTAAGCATTCTTTATTTTATGTCAGCTCTTTTTGTTATTATTTGTATATTTTGTTCATAAGAAAGAACAATGATAGAGATCAAGGCTAAGGTTATTCACAAAGCAATCTGAATGCAAGAGTGATTGGTTATGAATCTGAAGTATGTGGGAAATGGTTATCAACCTAGGTCCAATCATAAGTACAAACACTCCAGTAAGTATGGTTTGCTTGAGCAGGTTTATGTTGCTTATTTCTTACAATCAGGATGTGACCATAATTATTTTTTTACATTTCAATGATAGTTTCTTGGCCCTATATTGACAACGCAAATTCATAACCGATCACTAATGTTAGGAATTAGAAAATTCCTTAGTGAAGTGTCGGTCACCCCAAATGTTATCTAGCTTAAGTTGGCTCGTAGACTTGTCGTTATTTACGTTATTAAGTTGTTTATTAGTTAGTTTGTAGTGTAGTTTAGTTTAGAGCAACACCGTGGAGGAAGGACGGGTCTTTACCCACTGTATCCCTGATCCACAGGCCGATAGGAGGTCGTATTTCATGTAACTATAAATACCCCTTCCATCCATGGAAGGGGTGGTGATTTCAATCTAATATTCTACAATTTGTGTAAACCTCTAGCAAGAACACCCTCTCTCTCTACTTTCTCTCTCTAAAATGGAAAACATGTATTTTGATCTCCCAAGACCACCCGAATCATCTAACACATAAATATACGATCCTACAATTGGTACCAGAGCCAAGGTTGTTGTGTTTTGATGATTTCTTGTGGTTTTGATATTTATTTTTAACTGGTTTTTGATACGTTTTTGTGGTCGGAATACATTTTTTTGGGTAAACAGTTTTTTTAAACTTGTTTTGGTATTATTCTGTTGGTCTTGGGTCCTAACTGGTTTCAACTTGTGTCCAAATCTGCATTTTTGTCCATGTATTTATTGAATCTGTTTGTGTGAAGTTTGTCCAAATGTCTACTCTTTTTTTATCTTGTCTTTCACGTGGTCAAACTGGTAAATTACATGGTCAAACAGTCTAAAATATGCAGTTTTTGAGCAGTTTTCTATATTTTCTGGGTTTATTTGAAGCTGGCCGGAAAAGTAGTCGGAAAAACTCATCGGAAAAGTCATATTTCATGCTAGCGACTTGTCACTAACCAGTCCAGATTCAATGTATCTTTCTTAGCGACTTGTCTTTACAAGTCGTAGCGAGTTGACCTAGCGAGTTGACCTAGCGAGTTGGGTTAGCGAGTTGGGTTAGCGAGTTGGGTCATGTATGATAGAAGTAGCGACTTGCTTTGAAAATGTTAGCGACTTGACTTGACTTAGCGACTTGACAGAAAATAAGATGAAGAAGAAGATATACGGAGTAACTTATTGACCACATGACCTCAAAACGAATGCCAACACAAGACTCAATCATCAATCTCAGTTAAGAAACTTCTTCAGTCCAAGAAAAATAAAAACGTTATAAGAAAAGTGTAGCAACGAGGCAATAAAACCGATCCAAAACCATCTCCATCAACCCAACATCATCTCACACTTATCCTACTCATTCAATCTCAATTTCAACTTCATCAAAAATATAAACGACTATACGTGAACAAATCTCAGATTCAGGTTCAATATAAATGGTATCGAGACATCAACACATGGTCTATCACGAACCCTTATCCTCATTGATTTCACTTTATTATTTCCGAATCATTATAAGAAAAAGAAATTAACAATCATGTTATTTCTTAAGTCTTAAATTCATTCTTTAAATCAAAGTCAAAAATTAATGGGAGAACAAAAAGATAAATAATCTCAGGGTTTACTTTTCGAAACATTCACAAGAACATCAGGACTTTTAGAAGTCCATTTATCGAAAGTAAATATCTTCATCGATCTAGGTTTGTTTTATGATATCCGAAAAACAAAGAAGTGAAATTAACAATATTGTTATTTCAAATCTTTCATTCGTTAAATGATAAGCAAACAATATGAACAGAATGATAACCTACCCGAGACCTTCATCTAAAGATCTTGAAGCCGGTCAATACCTTTGCCATCCCTGTGGCAAGGTCTTACGAATTGTAGTCATACCATCCCTGTGGCATCTCTGTTTCAGGTTTGGTGATTATTAACCCGTGTGTTTAGGAAGAAGGTTTGAGAGTGGCGGATTACTTTTAGGGTTTGTGAGTTGGCTGCGTGTGGTTGAATGATAATATGGGGGCGTGTGTATGAGTGAGGGGTTAGGGTAAGACTATGTTATCAATTGTTTATATATTCTTGATTTGTTAGGGTTATGTTCTCTTGTTATCTGTAGGTATACATGGGCCGAATTGTTTGGTTATTTGTGATTATGGGCTTGTGTTTCATACTTGGTTGTATTTATGGGCCGAATAGATGGTAGTGGATTGGACTTCGTGAGTTCGTGATATGCTTGGCCTTGGTTAATTCATTTCGTCATGTGCCGTTTTGACATGAGCTGGGAACTAATTAAGATCATTGATAATTTATTTGGATTGTTTAATTTTGGATGATACGGATATAATCGGGTCTCAAGTGGTATTTTTTCATGAGACGATTACATTTATCAGAAGATTTGGGCTTTAATTTGGGAAAACTAATTATTCTCATGAATAAGTTATACTTGGGCTGCGATTTATTAGTTTGTTGAAGTGATTTGATGAATTGATGAGAAGTTGAGATTCGTTATGTTATGAGATTTGACAATTTGGTCTACACATTTTCACAAAGATCATTATGTCGCGGCTTGAAGTGCTTATTGGAAAAATGTTAACTATGGGGTTGTATGTACGATATTTCTTATTTGGGTTTGATGTGAGGTTTTTCCGGGCGTGTTTACTTATTTCGTCTTCTTTCTTTCTACCATTTCGCGAAGATGACTTGTTTGGGCGTTTATAGAGGGTGATAAAAGACTTGGCTATTTAGTTGCGTTTGTGATTCTTTCTCACTTAACCCACAACGTAGCTATCACTTCGGTGTCTCACTCAGTTGAGAATGTCAAGAGGTTTGTACATTGGGTACACCGTTTCTTGTTCACAAGGATTAGTACAAGTTTAAGTAACAAATCTGGGGAATTTTACTTCATGATCAAGTTTGGCATATCGGGCTTACTTCACCATGTTGTCACTGCAAATGCCGATTGAATGCATGAATGATGTGTTTACCAAAGTGTTTATTGGATGGTTAATGATATTGATGATGTTGGATAATGAATCATTGTCGAACCGCAACATGTTCCCCTAAAACAGATATTCACCGAAACCAAAGTTGTCATAACACATTCAAGCTGACATTGTTTACGGTTTTGTGTTGATTTTGTAAAATCCCGCGAAAGAATCTATTTCTCGGTTTAAATCATAGACTTGTAAAATCCCGTGACAATGGAAACATCCTGGTAATTATAAAGTGCATTCCTGGATCTATCTTTCGGTTTATTCTTGGTTTTGTAAAATCCCGCGAAAGAAACTATTTCTCGGTTTAAACCATAGAGTTGTAAAATCCCGTAATGATGGAACCATCTTGGAGAAGGGAAAGTGTGATTTCTGGATCTTATTTGATGCTGGTGGTACGGGTTCTGCTTCGAAGAAGGGATAAAAGGGTGTATTTCATGAATTGGATGTTTGTTTGGATTGTCTTCATGGCAGTTTGGTTATTACATGGTTTTACGAGGATATGCTCACTAAACCACGGTCGGGATGAAACCATTATCAAAGTTCATTTAATTGTCAAAGAAGGCTAGATTTGGGCAGTTCAGAAGATGTGACAACGGCGTTAATTCAGTATTATTTATTTGAGGTTGAAGTGAAATATTACGGGCGAGTGTACTTAGTATCTGAAGGTATCGGGGATGGTTGGATGAAGATTCTTCGAGATCCTTGTTCGAGCTTATTATCAAAATCGAAGACTTGGAAATCTAGTTATTGTTGGGTGACTTTTACCTCTTCTTTTACCACTTGGGGGAATTGGGCTCTTATCACCTCAAAATAACTATCACTTAAAGGAGTTACGTTGTAGTGCTCAGTGTCACATTCAATTGTAGATTTTCAAGAGGTGATGTACGTCTTATACTTGATGGTTGGTTGGATGAAGAGTATAGAGTACTTAGAGATTCAATGGAGCATGAAGTCTCGGCACCGCTCTTTGTTACATATGTGCAAGTTTAAGTCACGAGTTCGGGGTATTTTACTTCAGGGTCAAATTCATCATATTGGGTTTTCTCCATCAGCTGTTACTGCAAAGAGCCTACTGAATGATAATGGTGATGATTACATGTTTTGCTAAGAGAGTTGAAAAGAGAGAGATTATGACGTATGAACACAACAGTTCATGCCTCGTACTCTAAAGAAAAGAAATGTGTACGTTTCAGTGCGCATTATCTTCCGAAGAAGAGAAATCTTCTTATGACGTCTGTTCACTTCAGTTCAGGCCTCGTACTCTAAAGAAAAGAAATGTGTACGTTTCAGTGCGCATTATCTTCTGAAGAAGAGAAATCTTCTTATTATGACCATTCTCATCAACATGCTTCATACTTTTTCCATGCGCTTCAGTCATCAAGTGAACCGGGCTACTGTTGATTGTTTTCTGATTCCACTTTCTCAACTATAATGACGATGGCAACATCCTGTGCTAATTTTGCGGGGGAGAAGTGTGAATTGACTACATTTGGATGATTTTCACTTGTTTAATCAAGAATGGCATCTCCGTATGCAATTCTTGAGGGGGAGAAGAAGTGTGATAATTTTGCATGGTTGATTAATATTTGTGAATATATGGTCAAACGGCTCCTAACTCATGTAAGAACCGAGCTTCTTCTTATCGGATCATCTTTACATGGAGTTTCTTCTAAGAGCCGGTGGTTGACATCTTCACTCGGATTGATGAGTTTATCGACAAAGTGCTTCCGGTTAATGCTTCACGTTCACATCAACATGATGATTCCGAACAATCTCTCTGTTCTTGTTTGATGTGATTGGTAGTTTGGTGTTACCATCTTGTGTGTTCGTTGCGGCCTGATTGCTGATTTCCTTGATGAACATCTTTCTGTTCTTGTTTGATTGGGAGCGATTTTAGTTAAGGGGATTTGCAAGATGTAAGTTGATTGGGATGCTTTTTGGTGATGTTCTTGTTTTGGTGAGTTGAAGATGTTAACTATCTATTCCCCAACTGGACAATCTTGAAGAAGGTCGAGTCTACAGTCTATTCTACATTTTCTGCTACATGTTAGAAGACTAAAGACGCGTTGCATTTGATTATCTGAAGACTTCTTCTTAATCTGAGCATTTATCAAACAGATTGTCGGTTTAGGGGAGAGCACTAATTGGGGAAGGGTGAAATGTCAGATTTAATCCCCAATTAGACTTGCTCACATTCTACTTCAGCAAGTTGATTCCCACAAGATTACAAATGTTTTTCTCAAAAGATTTCGAGTATACGGGCTTATAATATGTTGCTGATTCTGAAGTATCAAAACCAGCAAGGGGGAAGGAGACAAGCATCTAAACACGAGTAAACTTGATGAGCTTAATACTTCTAAGTAATTGAAGATATCCCGGGAAGACAAATGTTATTACCGCAGAGAAACTCAAGGTTTGACTCATGGCGAGTAAACTTGATGAACTTAACTCTTCTAAGTGATTGAAGATGTCCCGGGAAAACAAATGTCATGACCGTAGAGAAACTCAAGGTTTTACTCATCAAAGCGTTTAGTGTTCTTATTCCAACTACGCGGGGGAAGAGATGTAAGAGTTAGTTTCTGATGATGAAAGAAGGTACACAAGTGTGTGATGATTTCGATGCTATCGCAATCATCAGGGGAGAGAGAATTGTGTACATTGGGGATGCTCAGCTGTTTCACTTGAGGGCTTAATCTGTGATTCAGAGATATAATCACTTATTCCGGAGTTGACATCCGCAGAGATTGTCACCCGCAGAGATAATCAGTGATTTGGCCTGCTTCTTCAATGTTATCGGTTATTCTCTCTTTGGGCATTCGGGTACTTCGGGTTCTTGAGCTTCATGCACTTTCTTCAGGGGGAGAGAAAAGTATACATCGGGGTTATTCTTGGCTATTGGACTTAATCTGCTACTTCGATGGTATAAGTTTCTTTGTCTTCGGGTATGTGTATTCGGGTTCGAGAGCTCTAGTCTATGAGACTGACTGCATCAATTCAACTACTCGGGGGAAGTGGTCTCTCGACACCTTTTGGAATGGATTGCTTCAGACTTCAGTGGAAAAGGAATTTGAGAAGAGGTATTCATGAGTGGGATGAAACGTTGCTGTTCTTCTACTGGATGATATAACCTCGAACGGAGAATCTCGATCATCGGTCTTAAATGGAGCAGCGGGATTTATGATTATGGTGTGCATCTCTGTGCACCTGGCTAAGGCAAGCTTGAAATATAGCTTCGAATCTGCTCAACATAAGGATTTTCGGTTTGGGGGGAAGCTGCCAAAGTCTCACTTTCAAGTGGCTCAATTTCTCTCTTCGATTCAAGAGTCTTGGAAGCTTTGGTGGTGAAAGTTTTAGGGATGATGACTTCTTTCTTCTACAACGGGGCTGTTCGATATCCTTATCTCGGTACTCGTATCATCATCTTCTTTAACTATATCATCTATTCTATCTTTGTATATATTTATCTGAAAAACCAAATACAAAAATATAAAACCAGCAAAACAAAATACAAAAATATAAAACCAACAAAAAGAAAATAGAAAAATATAAAACCTTCAAAAACCCATAAAAATCAGAAAATTTCAAAAATACCAAAAATATGTTTTCTCAAGACATGTCTTCTGGTATCGATAACATCTACGGTCTTAGAAATGTCATTCAATAATGGCACGGGACCATAGATGAAGTTCGAGCAGGAGGTGTAAATATTCTTTTTTTAAAACATGTCACAAACTATGGCTTACAGTTATTTCAGACTGTAACCCGCGCTTCAAAAAAATGGCTTACAGTTATTTCAGACTGTAACCCATGCTAAAACCATGGCTTGCTATCATTTCAGATAGCGACCCGCTCTTAAAAGGAAGGAAAGTGCTACGCTTAAACGATTTTCACAAATTTCGTGCACTTATCCTAAATCTAATTGAGGAAAGTATGTCGAAGGACTGCTGTTCCCACACAAATGTTTTTCCGTCTATAAATTCTTCAGAAAAATATTTGTTGTTTTCTAAAATGGTGGTAAATGAGTTGCTTGTAAATCAATCAGATTCAGAGTTTTCATAAAAATTGAAAACTCAATCAATGACTTCAGCGCGTTTAAACCTTTTAGAAAATGAGTCATTGATTGAGGGGGAGAATGTTTTCAAATCTGTATCATCTAACGAGATTATCTTAATCATCCTACGTGCTTATCTGTAAAATACAATTGCCTATGTTGAAGGACTAGGTTTCTAGGATGTGATTATTAGGTTTAGATGATTAGAGTTTGATTATCACATTAACCCCATACCTTTATGATATGATTGATATGTTGAATTGACTTTTATTAGTCGATTGTTGTTTGGGTGATGTCGACCACCATATATTTGTATGTGTGTTCACTAACGTATGCAGGTATATTGGTTTAAAAGAATGTTCTCGATCCGGATCCCACAATTGAAGATGATTGGATGCCGAAAGGAAAGGGTAAATATATCTTGGGTTGACAAATGAAGAAACAGAGCTTAACTGGACTTCAATGGAGAGTTGGCATGAAATGCAACGTAAGAAGTCTTAATGCATCAGCAGATGGTTTTCTTCAGCAAGTGAAGAAACGGAGCTTAATTGGACCTCAGTTGGCATTCAAAATGCAACGTAAGAAGAAGTCTCACTGCATTTGCAGACGGTTTTTCTTCCAACCCTACAACAACAACAACGGAAGCTTCTCAACCACTAACGTATCTTTGTGCAGGATACCATTTTTAAACAATTTTGAATAAATCTGAATAAATTGTTTTGAAAATGGAATATATTGTTTTGAAAATATATTGGACTAAATTTTGAAAATCACCGGACTTCATTTTATCAAAACTTAAGTCACTCAATTATCGACTTCGGTCATCGATTGAGGGGGAGAGTGATTTAATTTAAAATATTTTCATACAATATATCTTCAAAAAAGTCCGTTTTGTACAACAAAAAGTGGTGATCTAAAGATTTAATGTTATGTCATGGTATGATTTTTTCTTTAGAATCAAGGTCTTTCAAAATGAAATCTTTTCTGTTCTTGTTTGATTGTGAAATTGTTTTGTTTTACTTAAAAGATCTCTTAAAAACTATCATACCTGACACTAACAATCTTTAATGTCTTAAATTTCTATGCAATCACCAACTCTTCGAAGGCAACAACAACA